>JBBBVM010000013.1:5687491-6287491 GCA_037355625.1 Petunia x hybrida
AAGTCGGACCAGTTAACGTAGCATATCTGTTAGTATTAGCTGTATAAATGCTGGGTAGTGAAACACCTTCATTTATCGTCTGTCATTTTGCTTCACCTTTTGTTCATGCATGCTAAGTGCATGCTCTCCGTTTTTATTAAGTTTATTAGATTTGTTCCATTCGTTTTGATTGCTTGGTACTGATTGCCTAGAGGTTTATCTGAGGCCTCTCCTTCTGTTGGTATAATAGTTGTTGCTTTATTGAAATTTAGGAAGCAGCGCGTTATGTATATGGAACCACTTAACAGCATTGCCAAGGTAACTGGAATCATCAAATTTGATTTGCATGCTGAACCAGAGACTGGGAAAAAACAGCTTGAAGTTGGAGGAAATGTTCAAGGCATCTTTGACCTAGGACCTGGCAGATTTGGTTCGGAGGCTGTATTTGTTCCCTCTCAGCCTGGTACAGAATGTGAAGAGGATGATGGTTACTTGATATTCTTCGTACATGATGAGAACACTGGGTACCTTATCTGACACTCTCTTTCTTGCATCTTCCATAAGTATCACTATTGTTTTATGCTATATCGTCTCTTTTTTTGGAAGATCATTCTGTAATGGTGGTCTTCTGAATGTTAAGGAAATAAGGCAAATTCTTATGTTCTACTGTTTAAAAGGAAAATAGAGTGCCAAAGAGGGTCAGTTAAGACCGCTTGCTGTGTCCAACAGTTTAACCTATGTAATTTAAAGAGCAGAACGTACTCTACCTCTAAGATATGACTAAACATATTAAAGATGCTTGTTAAAAGCATCTTGAAGCGCCTCGATGGCTGCTCTAATAAATGAGATGATCCTACAAGATTTCACAAGCTTTACTTGTATTTATTAGCAAAACAAGTGTAAAACTTGCAATTAAACAATGACACTAAAGTAGAAAAGAATTCTTCTCGTTCTCTATCATTTGCTACTACAAAAGCTGGTCTCTATAATTTTGAACATCCATTTGTCCCACATGGGTGAGCTACCATAATATTGTATTTCCTTTCACAGGAACCATGATGTTTAGTTAATTGAAGTTTATTTCAGATCGTTACGTCTGTGTAGACCAATTGCTACTACAATTTACTGAATCAAAATGTTTAAAGATCATATGATGTTTTTTTTTCCTTTTGGCTTAGCATAGGTTGCTCAACTGTCATTTTCTTTTCCACCATGAACATAGCTACATGAGAAGAGCATTCACTACTTAGTTATAATCTTCTTTAGACCTATAAAACTTAAAAGCAGTGTATTTCCCTCTTTCCTTCGTCCATCCTTCATGGTCAACCTTATGGCCTTCCAAATATTTTTCGTATCTTAGTCTTAGACACATACGGAAACTTTAGCAAGGTTAAGAACTGAAATTTAAAACTAAATCACCTTTACTAAACCATTCTCTTATAAATTTGTGCAGAAAGTCAGCTGTGAATGTGATTGATGCAAAAACAATGTCAGCAGAGCCAGTGGCAGTTGTTGAACTACCCAAAAGAGTTCCTTATGGATTCCATGCCTTCTTTGTCACAGAGGTGAGTCATTGAAATTTCTTTTGGTTCTTTGACCTTAAATTTCCTTCAGTAACAATAGAACTAAACTCAAAAATAGGACACCAGTACTGTTCTCTTGCTGGGTTAACTACCAAAGAATTAGTGCTCCTGGAACTTCAGCACAGCAACCAAAAAAGCTACTGGTTTTCTATATAATCAGTATTATGGTTTATCCTGATACATTTTCGGGAAATCGTTTCTCATTTGAAATTGGAATGTTAGTATCTTTTTAGCTAATTCCTGACTGAAGATGAAATAACTCCATTTGTCTCTTAATCTATACCTCATTCCCCTTTTCCCTGTAAGCATTACTAAGTGTCACCATTCTGGTTGGTGCTGATGGGAGTATGTAAGTTGAGGGAATCTAGATATATTGTCAGAAGTCTCATGACTGCAAGTTCTGCAGCTGTGGGACTTTTTTACTGTTTCTTCTCACTTTCCTATTTACACTTTATGCTCATTCTCTGAATTCATTATACTTTGAACAGGAACAAATTCAAGAACAAGCCAAACTGTGAGAGTGATCTGCAAGCAACCTATATACCTCATTAGCTTATGCATGTATAGTGTTGTTTTAAATTAAATAGCTATAATTTGGCTATGTGGTTACTGATGACTTCAAAACATAATAAATGCAGATGGCATTTCTGTGAAACAATATCAATTGAAGAAAAGAAACACAATCGATATGTTTCCTCTTTGGCTATTTAGCTACTTTGGTTACCAATTGAATGGAAATACGTTTAGCTATGTTAGTACCTTTCTTTTTTCAAAAAGTAAAATTCATTTTAATTTAGGTCATTTGTTTTCGATTGAGTTTTTTAGTCATGTTAGAAATTTATATGCTATAATAGTAAACTACTAATGCTTTATATGTGGTCTAAGACTGAGTTTAAAAGAAGTGAAGATTCATATGTGCGAGTTTAACTTGTTTGGATGGTTGTAACCCATGGTATGGTATTGTTACTATGGGTACGACATTTGTTTTCATTGTTTTTCTAATTAGCATTATACGGTATCGTTAAATCCATGATTATGACCATGAAAACTGTCACTTTATGTAATGACCGATTTGGTGGGATCGCGTCGTTACATATTTTTCTTATCCATCATGTCCTCACTTATTATTTAATATTCCTATTTTATTCTTTACAACACAATATGATACAGTACCATACAATACAATACTAACACATTATGAAACGATGGGTAACAACCATCCAAACAGAGTGTAATTGTCCTGAAGTATGCGATTGATGCTTAGTTCTTGTCGTATTATAGTTTTGCCAATAGAATAGAAAACCAAAGACCCACAGTAATGAGAAAATTCATAGTGCCAAGGGAAATAATTTGAGATATATATAACTATTAAAAACTAACTCGAGGGTGGTTGGTTAAAAAAATTGAACAAATAAACTCCACCTAAAACATTTTGTTGCCAATGGTTGGTTCAAAATAAGAGCCGTCCATATTTAGCAACTATAGTACCATTATAACAACATACCGCTATGATCTCACCAGTGGGGTCACGGGAGGTTGAGGTTGGATAAATCGTGATCTCACCTTGGATAAATGGTATCCCTCAGAATGCCTAGTATCCACATAAGTAAATGACAAATGGTTCCTCAACCTTTTTGGATTACTAAATGATTCATCACTGGGATACCTTAATATTATGCCAAACAATAGCTAAGAATATTTTATTTCGAAAAAAAATAGAAAAATTAAAGAATAATTGACAGAATAGAGGAACAAACCAGACCGTTAATTGACAGAAAAATTAAAGAATAATCGATTGAACAAATCATATAGTCAAAGGTTCATTGACTAATCATTTTACAAGTAAATTGTACCAATTCTATTAAGTCTAACTACCTAAATAATGAGAATAAGTTCAAAAGGGAGAACCCGGGAGCGGCATATTCATTCAATCAAATGTATCTCGAATAAAATTGAATTAGTACGGTAATAAAGTGTAATAACTAATGAAAATAAAATAATAATAATAATAATAATAATAATAATAATAATAATAATAATAAAGTAATAATAATGATAAAATATATAATAATAATAATAGTAATGGGGTTTTATTTTGTAAAATTTAGGCTCAGTTTTGTATGGCGTGTCGAGTAGAGGCTCGAGATGTTGGTACCGCTGCAAACACGGAGCCGGTGCCGGTTGCCATACCAAGTACCAAACCCACCACTCTATTCACGACTTTCTTTGCATTAAATTCATACATTCATATCATCGCCTATTTTGTTTTTGTAGGGGCGCGTAAGTGACGTTCTATACGTAATGGGACGGGACTTATTGACCTCCAAACGTCAATGGCCTAAGTATAGTATCATGTTCAAATCAGTCCCGAGTCCTCAATATACGTATATATTTTTTTTATCGACCGTAAAAAAAAAAGTCAAACAATCCAGAATTTCCCCCAACAAATCAGCGTGGGACCATCCATTCTAGGTCGAAAGCAAACAATGCCCAAAGGGGTCTAATATTTCCCATAAAATGCAAAACCTAGTCAACAACAGATTTAAGCAATTGACAAAACGCCACAATAACTTAGCAACCGAATGCTTAATTGTCACAGGTTAATAAAGCAATCATCAATGTCACGGAAAACGCAGGTAAAGGCACCGGCCACTACTAGAATTTCCCGTGAGGCAGAGGTAACAGTCGACAAAGCCAACAATCGAAACCCACATCAAGAAATCAGGTGTTGACCTTAGGCGATGCAGCAGCAGTAAAGCGAAGAGAGGAGCGACACCCATCCCCGGTGGCGTCGCTGCAACTCCACCATCGCCTTTTAACTCAATTTCAGTGCAAATCAAACAAAATGAACTTTCCAATGGTGTTTGCCTCCACCCCGTTAGTCTCCTTTCCCTTTTCCGATTTCACGACATGAACAGAATAACCTGGATCTCCTTATCTACTGGTTTGTATTGCTCCCACGAATCTTTTCTGGATGTGTGTATATATGTGTTCTTGTGATGGTGAGACAGAGATCGGGTGTGGGGAGTAACGAAGATGAGGGGTGTGGTGTATGATGTATATTCCCCGTGTGTGTTGTCAATGAATGGCAAAAATTGAGAGAAAGATGATGATATATATTCTCTGTGTAAGGAGAACTGATTTTGTGTTGTAGTTGTAGAAGGAATATGATGAGAAATACTCGTTGTAAGAGGCTAGGGTTTAAGGTTTTATAGGGGTGAGGATGAGGTTTTTAGAATTGGGCTAGGAAAAATGAAAAAGGAAAAAAAATATATCTAGCCTTAAACTACTAACCCTTAATATTAAAATAGCCAAATAAATTTTAAATATATGCTAGTCATATAATATCAACTATTATTTAATGATAATTTGATTAAAAGACAACAGATTCCTTAAATTAAGCTAATGACGTTATCAGTAGTGGTAACAAATGTTACCTTAAAATAAGGGAGTTTCCAACTTAAGTAAACTCTATTTATATGAATAGGATTCTTCCATGTATATATATTTGATATTTAATATGTATATACTTAAACTTGCACGGGTTTCAGCATAGTGCATATGTTGTGCATATGAAGATAATATATAATATATATTCATAATTTTATGAAAAATATCTACATTATATTGTATATTTTATGCATAACTGTGTGATATTTAGTATGTAGTATATCACACAAGTATGCATAAAATATATAATAGAGTGTAGATAATTTTGATAAATAATGCATGGTAAATGTCACACAGGTATGCATAAAATATACAATAGAATGTGGATAATTTTCATAAATTATGAATATATATATATATATATATATATATACACACACACATTTGCAGTGGCTTCTTTTATACACAATGAACAATATTTCTATGATATTTTTGCATATACAATTTACATGTAATTGCAGCAAAGAATCTTATACTTGTTGTGTGAAGTCTGTGAATCTACATGATAAAGGGGAAGTGTAGTTATGGGATCTATAAGAAATTTTATTTTCTCCGAAGTGATATATGTAACAACAGAGCACGTCCCTCTATTCAAAAGATATAAAAGCTCAACAATGTTATGGGTTATGCGTCATTAATCTGATTTTTAACTTGGTTGTTTATACAATCCCTTAATGTAATATTTAATTGCTAATATTTAGGAGTTATGAGTTGATAGGCTTTAATGCTGATGATTAGATGTAATACCCGGATAGCAATTTAATTAATAAGGTAAGTGATGATCTATCATCCCTAAAAGTTAGGCACAAAATCCTCCTCATGATTCATCTAAAATATGGGCTATAAAATGTGCACTACATAGCCTTAATGTTTATGGGGTATAATAAAATGATAATGTGTTTATTTTTTGTTTATTAACTCGATGACTGTTTATGTCACGTAATATGTGTATTGCGTAAATAGGCCAGGAATTAAAATGAAGAACGATTATGGCCCTTTTTCTCTTAAAATTATGAACTTAATTTATCCTAAAAATTAACCTTATTTTAAAAATAATTAGACGCTAATTGAAAATTTCGGGACAAAATTGGGTGTCAACAGCTGCACCTCTTTGCCCGAAAAGGATGAAAGAGTTTTCAGGGTAAAGAAAGTTGACGTGAAAGCCAATTTTGTCACGGTAAAGCCAAGACTCTGATTCCTAGGATCAAAATGTGAGGCTTATGGACGTGGCCGAACTCCAGTTTCCGAGTTGTCTACATATCTCGGACTGAAAAAGAATCAGGCCATATGTAGTTCGACGCGATTTGAAAATAAAAAACGAGATAGTAACGACTACTCAAGCACGGGAAAAGAGGCTTGTAATCACCCAAGTTATTAAGATGTGGTCGACGACACACCCATAAAGAGGGGATTACACGGACATAGCTTCCACTGCATCTCGATAACCGAGCCATCTTGTCTTCAATCTCAAACCTCAGACACTAGGGTTAACAAAAGACTTACCTCTAGGGTTGATGACTTATGCGGGTGCGATTCTTCAGGTCTTTGTTGACGAGTCTAGCTCATATCAGCGATTGCCCCAGTTCGGCGCTAAGAAAAGTTCCATGTTATGCTCCAAACGTTGCTGCGGTGCTGCTAAAAATCCTGTAATAATCTCAACAAACGGTAAGCGAGCAACTGCTAATAAACTGTAATAATTGGAATAAGAAATAAATAAAGTGGTAACATAAAATTGTAAATGCGGGTTGTGATATCATCAATAAGTTCTTCTTTCGATCAACTGACGAGGCGCTCCGCGCGGGGAACCTCTAGGCTGATCATTATTCTGAAACAACAAAACAATAAGTAAAGTGAGAACGAATTGTAAAATGCAAGGCTTTCATAAGATAAGTCGACTAACGAGACATGATGTCTCAAGTCGATTTGTCTATTTTATCATCAAATATAATATGACAATATTGCAAGACAACCAACATCGCGAGACACTCCGAAAGTGGTGCCTCAAGTTGACTTGTCTATCGCTATCATCTACTTCAAATATAATATGCCAATATTGCAAGACAACCGACACCGCGAGACACTCTGAAAGTGGTGCCTAGCTGACATGTCTATCACTATCATCTACTTCAAATATAACATGTCAATATTGCAAGACAACCGACACCGCGAGACACTCCGAAAGTAGTGCCTCAAGCCCAATTGTCTATCGCAATCATCTACTTTAAATATAACATGCCAATATTGCAAGACAACCGACACCGCGAGACACTCCGAAAGTGGTGCCGCAAGCCGACTTGTCTACGTCTAATCTATTTCAAATATATCATGCCAATATTGCAAGACAACCAACATCGCGAGACACTCCGAAAGTGGTGCCTCAAGTTGACTTGTCTATCTCTATCATATATGCAAGTTTCAGAATAATGTTTATTTTGAAATACGGATCATAAAGATAGAAATGCCGCCTTTTCGGCAACAAACCATGATAAGCATAATGCTTTTATTCATGAAGAGGTAGTTTACAACGCAATCTTGTACTATGCTCAAATCACTTGATAAAGCAATGAGGCATCTGGTTACGAAGCCTCCAGCCTCCCAATGCAACTTGAAATAAACCTGCATATCCTATTTACAGGTGGATGAACCCGAATTGTTCATTTATAAGGCAAACGGGCCCAAAACGTTTATTTAGAAGGTGAACGAGCCCAAAACGTTCAATTATAAGATGAACGAGCCCAAATCATAAGATAAAGCAAAAGACACAAAATTCATTAATGCACATGCTTCTTCAAACTTAGCAATATCTGCAAATCACCACAATAGAATTTCAGTAAATGTTCTCATAGTGGAATAGAAATGAAACTGCTTTTAACAATTTGCAAGAATTGTAGGATATAGAAATGCCGTCTTTCGGCAATAACCCGTGATAAAGCGTAATGCTTTAATTATCTAGTGGCAATCTGCAATGTGATCTTGAACTGTGCTCCAATCATTTGATAAAGCAAATGAGACGTCCAGTCTTGAAGCATCTAATGTTCCAAAAGCGACTTGAAGGAAACCTGCAGCTGTGGGACTTTTTTAGTGTTTCTTCTCACTTTCTTATTTACACTTTATGTTCATTCTCTGAATTCATTATACTTTAAACAGGAACAAATTCAAGAACAAGCCAAACTGTGAGAGTGATCTGAAAGCAACCTATATACCTCATTAGCTTATGCATGTACAGTGCTGTTTTAAATTAAATAGCTATAATTTGGCTATGTGGTTACTGATGATTTCAAACATAATAAATGTAGATGGCATTTCTACGAAACAAGATCAATTGAAGAAAAGAAACACAATCGATATGTTTCCTCTTTGGCTATTTAGCTACTTTGGTTACCAATTGATTGGAAATACGTTTAGCTATGTTAGTACCTATCTTTTTTCAAAAAGTAAAATTCATTTTTAATTTAGGTCATATGTTTTCGATTGAGTTTCTAGTCATGTTAGAAATTTATATGCTATAATAGTAAACTACTAATGCTTTATATGCGGTCTAAGACGAGTTTAAAAGTAGTGAAGATTCATATGTGCGAGCTTAACTTGTTTGGATGGTTGTAACACATGGTATGGTATTGCATTGTTACCATGAGTACGACGTTTGCTTTGATTGTTTCTCTAATGGTATCGTTAAATCTATGATTATGTAACCATGAAAACTGCCACTTTACATAACGACCGATTTGGTGGGATCGCGTTGTTACCTATTTTTCTTATCCATCATGCACTCACTTATTATTTAATATTCCTATTTTATCCTTTACCCTATTTTTAATTATTAAATCACGGTAAACAATACAATCTATCCAAATATTGCACAACACAATACATACAGTACCATACGATACAATACAATGTTAACAACCATCCAAATAGAGTAATTGTCCTAAAGTATGCGATTGATGCTTAGTTCTTGTTGTATTATAGTTTTTCTAATAGAATAGAAAACGAAAGACCCACAGTAATGAGAAAATTCACAGTGCCAAGGGAAATA
Organism: Petunia x hybrida; assembly: GCA_037355625.1. Taxonomy (NCBI): domain Eukaryota; kingdom Viridiplantae; phylum Streptophyta; class Magnoliopsida; order Solanales; family Solanaceae; genus Petunia; species Petunia x hybrida. The sequence goes on from JBBBVM010000013.1 coordinate 5,696,540, forward strand.
ATTTGAGAGATATATATATAACTATTAAAAACTAACTCGAGGGTGGGGTGGTTAAAAAAATTGAACAAATAAACTCCACCTAAAATATTTTGTTGCCAATGGTAGGTCCAAAATAAGAGCCGTCCATATTTAGCAACTATAGTACCATTATAACAACATACCGCTATGATCTCACCAGTAGGGTCACGGGAGGTTGAGGTTGGATAAATCATGATCTCACCTTGGATAAATTGTATCCCTCAGAATGCCTAGTATCCACATAAGTAAATGACAAATGGTTCATCAACCTTTTTATACAAAAAAAAAAAAAAAAAAGGGAGTACTAATTCATTCATTCGGATTACTAAATGATTCATCACTGGGATACCTTAATATTATGCCAAACAATAGCTAAGAGTATTTATTTCGAAAAAAAAAACAGAAAAATTAAAGAATAATTGACAGAATAGAGGAACAAATCAGACCATTAACTGATGGGAAAACTAAGGGCAAACTCATTTTCCGATGCTGGCAAAGAAGGAGATTTGAGGGTGGTGGGGGATGTAGCAGACTAACTGCGCTTGTTATTTATCCTTCGGGTGCACTCTAAGGTCTATTTATTTTAATGGATATGTGCTTTAAGCCCTTTCATTTTTCCTTATTTGTAGTTTTTACCTTACACGTTATAGGCACCTCACTTTTAAGTTTTGACCATGGCTTTATAAATTCTACTTAATTACAACTGCAAGTAAAAAAAAAAAATCACAAAAATAATACTCCAAACTAAAAAAAAAAAAAATTAAAAATGAGGGGTAATATCTTTTCAGGCTCATATTTTTGAAATTTAGGCTCTTCCTTAAAATAAAAAATTCTAGCTGGCTTTTCCCCTTCTCTGTCACGAACTCGCCGATAGACACCCTCCAGCCAGCGCGACATCGGTCGGTGGTTGAAAAATATAAAATCACAGGAATTTTTAATTTTTCATGGAGTTATTTTTTTGTTTCACCGAAGTTATTTTCATTGATTTTGTCTATATCATTACTTTCGACTAGTTTATACACACAAATCAACCTAAAAAAATGATTATACATGAATATACATAGATAAATACATAGAGAAGGAGAGAAATATAAAAATATACACAAAAAGATTGAAACTTTATACTAGCATCCATAATACTGCATAAATCTGAAAATTTATACAACTTCATTCATTGTATAAACATAAATATATATTTTATACGCGTTTATAAAAGTGTGTAAATTTGTATAAAATATGTATAACTTGTATAAACGCGTACAAAAAAATCTTACACAATGTTTTGGGCAGCTTTTACATAAAAGCTTAACAAAAGTATCAGATTTATACAAATTTCTATAAGAAAAACACCAGATTTAAATATTGTAAAAAAGTTTCAATAAAAAACTAGTAGATCTCACCGGATATTTTGAAAAAAGTGAAACCAAAAAAAAAAAAAAAAAAAAAAAAAGGAACAAGATAAATAACTCTCATTGAAGCATTGGTCGGAATTCACCTCGTAAAATCGACATTATTCTTCAAAAGGCCCAAAAAAAAATCAGCAGCGACAAAGTACGATGGCGGCGACGGTGACTTGAAGGAGAGGTGATAAAGGTGAATCGACATTTCAAATATAAAATACATTATTTTAAAAAATAAAGAGAAATCCATAGGTTAGTTTTTTTATTTATTTTCTTCAGTACTCCAACCCTCAACGCGGCAATCGTTGGCGCCACCAGAACTCTTTACCACAACCATCACTAGAAACACCAAATCTTTCCTTCTCCAGCCTCCACTACCTTCACAATCAACAAATACCTATCACTTACAGTGGGTCTCTTCGCTGTCACAAGATGTGTGTGGTGATCACGCCCAACTAAGCCCTATAAAAAGAGATTAAGCGGTCGAAAAAAATATAGCTCGATACTTAAAGTCCTGAGGTCGAATCCCACAGAGAACACAACTCCTAGCAGTTAATCTAGCCAAATTATATACCCAATCAATTTCACATGTATATCTTTGATGTTGTTTTAAAGCTAATACTACTTAACAAGAAAGTAAATAATAAGTATAGAAAGATAGGTTTGATTCAAGAGATGGAAAGTCTAGGATTAATTTTCCCAACTCCTAACGTGTGCTAAAGTATTGTGCTATTAATTTCCCTAACTCTTCCTATTGAACAAGTGCTCCAAGTTTACAACTACCCACTTCTGTTAAGTAATCATAACTTTTATTAATTAACAATTTCAATTAACTAATGAAGATAGGGAGGACTGCACTTATTGTTCACCCTAAGGATCAATATTCCTAATTCACCGTTTAGACAACCTAAGTAATGCCTTTTTTTCAACCAATACTATGCGTTTAATCCTAACTTATGAATCTATTCCTAGTAATCACAAGGATAAAGAAGACAATTAATTGGGGATCCTACCAATTAACCAGCATGAAATTTGTAAACAAGTAAGATAGAAAGAATTAACAAAGTTCATTAATAAAATAATAATTATCATCACACAAGCATGTGAAATGGTTCAATCAATCCTAGAATGGTTGATTTAGCCACTCATAATCATGTTCTAAGACAAAAAATAACTATAAGCATGTAAAAATTATAATTGTCACGCCCTAAAATTTTACTAAAAAATAAATAAAATAGGGTTGTGACTTAGGTGTTTTAAAGGTACAAAATTATTTAGAGATTTTTCGGAGTCGCCACTTGACATAGTTCAAAGGTGTGCCAAGTCACCAAAGTGGTGTACCTGGAACACCCTTGACTCGTTTTAGTGGTCTGCGTCACAGATTCGGGTAAGGTTCTCAGTTGACTCTCGGGAAGGTATTAGGCATCCTCGAGTCCTGTGCCGAGCACAGTTGCTTTATTGTCGCAATTTTTATTTATTAAATATGGTTGTATTATTTTGCCGTTTGATTTGAATTTAAACTTTGATTCGGAAAAATTTACAGTGTTATTCTTATCCGACCTCACAGAGGATCGGACGAATTTACACTTTAATTCGAAGAGAATTAGAAGCGTTATTTTTATCCGACCTCGCAGAGGACCGGACGAATTTACGCTTTGATTCGAAGTAAGTGTATATCGGCGTTTCCAACCCCACAAAGAGGTTTGGTTTATTTAAAGGAATTTGATTAACTTCAATGAGACTATTTAATACAAGGTGAAAAAAAAGTAACCCACGAGGTATACTTTAGAATCAATTGGCTATTTCAATTTAGTTTCTCTTGATTTAATTTCTTTTTATCTAATAAGCAGATCACAAATCATACTTATTTTTGCCTAATCGAGAATCTTTATTTCTATTGATTTGCCCTATCGTGTTTAAAGTTTGCCAAATTTGCCTAATCGACTTTGATAAAGTGCTTCAAAAAACTGTTAATCAATATGTTAATCAATATGTTGTGCTGGGCAAATCAAGCAAAAAAGGAAAAATGTGTTAACTATTAACTTCATACTCTGTTGGAGAAAACGTTACTATTTTTACTTGTCAACTTATTTTTTTGCAGTCATGTCCTAGTCAGTCTATTCATTTCAGTTTTGTCCACCCAACTTTGGCAATATTGAATGTCCAGCTTTCTGAACTTGAGATGTCATCCCATTTTAATATTTACTCGTAATGTAAAGTAGTCCGACAAACTTAGTGTTTCAGCAAGCCAAAACATAACAAAACTTTTCCCAAAAAAAAATTTATCCTCTTTGGTCATGCACGTTAATCTTTACAACAAGTATGGCCATATAACGAAAATAAGTGTAAACATGAAGGCATTCAACAATTTTCTCATATTTTTCATATCCAACACATCAGTTTTCAACTGCTAAACTGGGCAATTTCATCAAGTATTGGGTATTTAACATACCTATTTCATTCACAAAATAACATAACTTATACAAGATCTAAAGAGAAAAAAATACCTTTGTATAAAGGACTTCCTACGCAACAGCAAGTGGGCCACCAGTCAAGCCCAAATCCAACAAAGATGGCAGCAACAACCAAACAATCAAGAAAACCAGATTTAGACCTTTTTGAACTTTCAAACTCAAGACAACAAAACTCCTTTTTTTTTTTTTTCTTTTGACTCTAGTATTTTTCTTCTTTTCTAGCTCTACTATTTCCTCTAGCAATTTTCAGATCTCCAATAGTTTTTTTTTAGAGTATTCTTTTTTTTCAGATCTGTTTTTTGTGTTCTTTTAGGTGGTTGAGAGGAGTTAATGTGTGTATTTCAGCTCTTATATAGGTCAACAAAGGAAGAGTGTGAGGCTGGAAAAGGGGACAAGAACATGTGACCTCTTTTGCTTTTCAGCCCCATTAAATTTTGGAGCATGCCTGCCTTGTACCAGTCCCAAAAAGTGAGAAAAAGCAGCAGCAAAAAGTCTATTAAGGTGCTGCTACCTTTGTCCTACTTGTTGACTATTGGTACCCCTCAAAATAAAACTCAGAATCAGTCATAATGGGTTTACACTTGCTAGAGATATAAGTCTAAAGCTATCTATGACCCAACACTTGACTGACTAAAGCCCACAAGTGAAATTTAACTTAAAGCTAACTAGACAGTAGGCTTAAAACCAAGTATCAACTAAGCTAAGGTAACATGGGACATATACATGCCAAAGTAAACAAACAAAACCAATATTTGAAATGATTAGAGCTCAAAACCATGAACGAAACAACAACCAGGTTTAAACTTGATCAAACATACAGCTTCTAAGTTTTAAGACATACTAAAACAATATTGATCTACTTCATGCTTAGAACCTGATGAATAGTAGTTAACAATCCAAATCATACTTGAACAATAAAGTAATAACATGTATCATTCATATATGTGATTTTGGCATACACACATTGACACTAAACTAGACATGCTTTCTACCTAAACTAGGAATCAAAGCAAAGTAGAAATGCTTCTATCTAACCCGTGTGAAAGCTGAGCCAAAAATGACAGCCTCGCCATCACTAAATACCATTGAAACCCCCTCGGATCAGCTTTGACAGCCTCGCCGCCACTGCGAACAGTGCTTCATCATCACAGCCCTTGCAGTACTAGTCATCACTGCCTCACTCCGCATTGCCATCGACACTATAGCTTCAGTTTCGTCATACCACGAAATCAACATCAACGTCCCCCTCCGGACCTCACTGTTTTGCCCCCCAAAATAAACATCATCATCATCCCTACACCCTCGGCATCATAAAAACAGTAGCAGCAGCGACACCATGACGGAAAAAGGAAAAAACGAAAAAAAAAGAATAAGAAGAAGAACGGAAACGGGAGAAAGGAAAAAAAGGAAACGGGCAAAGGGAATGGGGTTTTTGGGAGATGGGGTGCAAGGGGAGGTAGGGAGAAGCAAAAGAAGAGAAAAGAATAAGAAACTCACCGGAAAAATTACAAAGTGGCCGGATTTTGTGTTTGACCGCACCTTTGACTGTCGATCTACGAAAATCCACTATGATTTTGAAGAAACGGAGTTGAGAAACGGGATGGGGGGGTCGAGATCTTTCGAATGGTGTATTATGGTATTTTTCCGGTGGCGGTCAACGGTGGTTTGACCGGCGGAGGACAGGCGGGAGAGCGGTGGGGCGATTTCCGGCCACCATTGCTAATTTGGTCATATCTCCCTTTTGTTTGTCTTAGATGGTTGGAAAAAACTGAACAATAATAGCAATTTTTTGTTTTTAAATGAAAGAACTGGGCCGGGTCGGAGGGAATTGGACTGGGCTGAAGGTATGGGCTGGTTTCTGAATTTTCAATGGTGTAAGTGGCCTTTTAAGTTTAAATTTAAGTAAAACACATACACAATTGTATAAACAAACTATTAATTAAACTAGACACATCAACATAGCAATTATAATTTAGCCATTGACTCACAACTAAATCATTAATCACATCACAAATATATATATTTGATAATTTTCAAGCGTTTTCTCCTAATTAAATGACTAGAATTAGCTATGATACAGATAAAAAATTGAGGAGAATTAAAACTACTATTTTACGCATTTTAGTATTTTAGGTGCCAAAATTAGGTGATTACAATAATAAGATGGAAAGATGGATGAAGTAGAGCCTTGAATCCTGATCTCCTCTCTTCCTTGCTTCCTTTGAAATGACACTGCCTTTTAGCGGGAATTGACTCGAAGAGAGAATAGGGTTCCTGCTGATATTCGGCGCAACTACCTCAATTCAAATGGTCCTAGCTCTTTCTTGGCAACATAGCAAATGTCACACTTGCTTTCTGTGTCGTGGATACACCCTGTTTTGGATCTTGCAAACAAACTTAGTGACTTTTGTTCTATTCTTCACAGTACTGTGGGGTGAACAAATGCCTAAAGCTTCTCCTAAACATATCCACTCTTCATGACAAAATTTTGGTATGTCATCCTTCCAGCCTGAGGTGCAGTGCTGGGCTCCAATCATCAATGTTGATCATGACTTGCTGAGAACTTTCCATTGTCGAGGGTGTGCCCTGCTCGCTGGAATTAAACCTGAATCCTGTAAGACAGAGTTTTGCAATTTTCTTTTGTTGCTCATGGGAGGTTAGCGCCGAAAGGCGAGGAATTAATGGTGAGGCAAGATGTACAAAGTAAATAAAAATTTTAAGGGCGAAAGTCGTTTGGACAGGGAACGTCTTTCTGAAAAGGGAAACTTATCTGGCAATATCCTGGCGGTCTTGATGATCATGACATGTATCTTGGATGACCTCGTCCGACCAGTACCACTTGTTTGTTGAGAGTTGCTCCACGGAAGATATCAAACCATAACCAAGTTGAGGTGACTCTCAAGTCGACTAGTAGCGCCCTTTCGGGTTTTCGCCAACTAGCCTCTCTCTTTAATCTTTTTCCTCACTGTTTTGTCTAGCGGCGCCTTCTCAGGTTTTCACCGACAAGACTTCTTTTTTTTTTTTCTTTTTTCTTTTTCTTCTTTTTTTTTTTTTATTTACAACACCAACATCTCTTGAAACATGTGAATAGATGATACAAAAATGATAGAAGTTTGTTTTTATTTTATTTTATTTATGAAATAAAATAAAAACAAACTTCTGCCCCAGTTTAGCATAAAATGGGGATCTAAATCTTTTTTTGACGTTGGCCGCAAACTTGGAGGCAAGTGTTGCGTCAATAAAAGAAAACAGGGAAAGAGGAATTTTCTCTTGTTGCGACCGCACCGAAATGGTTGCCTACGTATCCTTTTAAGAGGAATCAGGTCAGACGTAGCTCTAGGCAAATGCCCAGGTTTCTTTTGATGCTTTTCAGTTTCATTTCATGTTGATACAATTACATTGATTCCAGCCGAGAATATGTCTCGAAAGTACAATATTCAAAATGCTAATAAGGGATACAATTTGGGATAGCAAAAGAGAACAAAAGCCTTGCATTCATCCCGAGTTGAAAGCCATCTTGGAGTCAAATGTAGTACCTCTTGACCGCGTCTGCATTGACGGGTATTTCAGTTGTCCTGCCTTCTGGATCTGTAAGGTACAAGGCGCCATTTGGCAATACTTTCTTTACCAGGTATGGCCCTTGCCAATTTGGAGCAAATTTCCCTCTAGCTTCTTCCTGATGAGGAAAGATTCTTTTCAAGACTAATTGCCCTTCTTTCAAGTCGCGCAGGCGCACTTTCTTGTTGTAGGCTCGGGCCATTCTCTGTTGATACAATTGACCATGACAAACTGCATTGAGCCTCTTTTCATCAATGAATGACAACTGTTCTAATCGGGTTTTGACCCATTCCGTGTCCTCAATTTCTGCTTCCACAATGATCCTGAGAGATGGTATTTCAACTTCAGCGGGTATGACTGCTTCAGTTCCATATACCAATGAATATGGGGTCGCACCTATGGAAGTGCGCACAGTTGTGCGGTAACCAAGCAGAGCGAAAGACAACTTCTCATGCCAATCACGAGATCCTTGTATCATTTTCCTAAGGATCTTCTTGATATTCTTATTGGCTGCTTCAACCGCACCATTTGCCTTTGGTCGGTAAGGTGTGGAATTTCGGTGCATGATCTTGAATCTTTCACACACGTCATTCATTAAATGACTGTTCAGATTTGCCGCATTATCAGTGATGATGGTACTTGGGATACCAAAGCGACAAATAATATTAGAATGAACGAAATCCACCACAGCTTTCTTGGTCACGGACTTGAGAGTGACAGCCTCAACCCACTTGGTGAAATAATCTATTGCAACCAAAATGAATCTGTGCCCATTTGATGCTCTTGGTTCAATAGGCCCGATAACATCCATCCCCCATGCCGTAAAAGGCCAAGGGGCTGACATTGTGTGCAACTCTAAAGGAGGTGAATGTATCAAATCACCGTGTACTTGGCATTGATGACACTTTCGCACAAAAGTAATGCAATCATGCTCCATGGTGAGCCAGAAGTATCCTGCTCTGAGTACTTTCTTAGCTAGCACGTGCCCGCTCATGTGGGGTCCACAGATCCCCGAATGCATGTCATTGAGAATTTTCGTGGCTTCAGTTGCATCCACGCATCTTAACAGTCCCAGATCAGGTGTCCTTTTGTACACCACTCCGCCACTCAAAAAGAAACCACTTGCCAATCGTCGAAGGGTTCTCTTTTGATTGTTTTCCGCCAATGGAGGATACGACCCATCTTGAAGGAAATTCTTGACATCAAAGTACCATGGTTGGCCGTCAATTTCTTCTTCAACCACATTGCAGTATGCATGTTGGCTTTGGACTTGAATCTCCAACGGATCAATATGGGCTTTATCAGGATGGACAAGCATTGAGGCTAATGTAGCCAATGCGTCAGCCAGCTCATTATGTATTCTGAGGACATGTCTAAACTTCAGAACATCGAACTTTTGCCGAAGATCATCCATACACTGCTTGTACATGATCAGCTTAAGGTCTCGAGTTTCCCATTCACCCTTCATTTGGCGTATCAAAAGATCTGAATCTCCGATCACCAGCAATTCTTTGATGTCCATGTCTAGAGCCATACGCAAACCCATTATGCATGCTTCATACTCAGATGTGTTATTAGTGCAACTGAAGCGGAGTTGGGCCGCTGCCGGATAGTAATGTCCCGTGGGGGAGATGAGGACTGCTCCAATACCATGGCCTTTTGAATTAGAAGCACCATCAAAGTACATTTTCCACACATGTTCTTCTTCGTTAATCAACTCTTCAAGCACATCTACCTCCTCATCGGGGAAGTAAGTCTTCAATGGTTCATAATCATCATCCACCGGATTTTCAGCCAAATGATCAGCTAAGGCTTGAGCTTTCATTGCAGTTCTGGTGACATAAACTATGTCGAATTCTGTGAGCAGAATCTGCCATTTTGCAAGTTTGCCAGTTGGCATTGGCTTTTGAAATATGTACTTCAATGGATCCATCCGGGAAATCAGATAAGTGGTATAGGACAAGAGATAATGTTTCAGCTTTTGTGCAACCCAAGTTAGGGCACAACACGTCCTTTCCAACAAAGTGTATCTGGCCTCGCAATCTGTGAACTTCTTGCTCAGATAATAGATGGCCTGTTCTTTCTTTCCCGAGGCATCATGTTGCCCCAGTACACAACCAAAGGAGTTTTCATTGACTGACAAGTACAAAAATAATGGTCGACCAGGCTCAGGCGGAACCAAAACAGGAGGATCTGACAAGTATTGCTTGATCTTGTCGAAGGCTTCTTGGCACTCCTCGGTCCATGCAATTGATGCATTCTTTTTCAACAACTTGAGGATCGGCTCACATATTGTGGTAAGTTGAGCAACGAACCTACTGATGTAATTCAACCTGCCTAGAAAGCTTTTAACATCCTTCTTGGTTCGAGGCGGAGGTAGTTCTTGTATTGCTTTGATCTTTGCGGGATCCAGTTCAATACCTCGCCTACTAACAATGAAACCTAGCAATTTTCCAGCAGGCACACCAAATGCACACTTGGCTGGATTCAACTTCAGATTGTACCTACGGAGCCTCTCAAAGAACTTTCTGAGATCTCTCACGTGGTCTTCAGCAGTTCTAGACTTGATGATCACGTCATCCACGTACACTTCTATTTCTTTATGCATCATATCATGGAAAATGGCAGTCATGGCCCTCACGTAGGTTGCCCCAGCATTTTTCAAACCAAACGGCATCACTCTATAGCAATAGGTTCCCCAAGGAGTAGTGAATGCCGTTTTGTATGCATCATCTTCATCCATCTGGATTTGATGATATCCGGCATAGCAGTCAACAAAGGATTGTATCTCATGCTTGGCACAATTATCTACGAGAGTGTGAATATTAGGCAACTGGAAAATTGTCTTTGGGACTTGCCTTGTTCAAATCTCGATAGTCGACACATATCCTTGTTTTTCCATCTTTCTTAGGAACCGGAACAACATTTGCAACCCAAGTAGTGTACTGAACCGATTGAATCACTTTTGCATCCAGCTGTTTCATTATTTCATCATGGATTTTCTTGATCATATCAGTTTTGAACTTCCGTTGCATTTGTCCTCACTGGAGGGAAACCAGGTTGAATTGGCAATTCGTGGACTATCAATTCAGAACTCAAACCCGGCATCTCATCATACGACCATGCAAAAACATCTCGATATTCAAAGAGCACCTTCCGAATATCGTTCTTCACTTCAGGTAGGGCATACATGCTTATCTTGGTTTCCCTCACATCATCAGGGCTCCCAAGATTAACATCCTCTGTATCAGCCAAATTGGGTTTAGGCTTGCCCTCATGGCGTTCAACTTCCAGGCCTATTTCAAAATCCGCCTGTTCTCCATCATATTCAACTCATTTAACAAATTCCTCAATGTTTTCTTCATCACTTTCAACCTCAACTATGGTTATAGAGTCAAAATCAGATTGTGGTCCCTGGATGGACGATAAGTTCTTGAACATGTCATGACATCAGGACCAGCAGATATATCACTACAGATAAACAAAATAGAATAAAATTAGGAATATGAACAGAGATTGAAGTAAAGCTTGGCTCTTGGCCTTTCATTAATGAAAAAAGGGTTTGAATTACAAAGAAAAGATGAGCAAAATAATACACTTGGCATACAACCCTTAGAATATCCAAGTGTATTCAAAAGAAAACTGTAAAACAACAGTCTACCAAGACCCCTTCCTGATGGGGAAGGGAGTTGCATTCCAGTTAGTCAGGTGCACGTCCGGGCCAATGTACTGAATTGAAGCATTACTGGAGCCTTCACCCGGCTGTACCATGCAGATTTCAAAAATGCCACCTAGATCAAATGGCGCATCCTGATTGTCTTCCACTGTGTTGACATTTGTAGCGACAACCTTTGGTTTCATAACATATCCCACAAAAGACTGAGCGAGACACGGAATTGGCTTTGGGAGAGACCAAACTTCCGACTTCTTTTTCTTTGCTTGCTTGCGATCAGCTGCTTTTGGCTTGAACCCTAGTCCCCACGTGCCTTGCACACCATTTGGATAAACTGGATTTACCCTGCCTTGTAGTGACGCTCCCAAGCCCTTTCCAAATTGGAAACCATGCTTTAACATTTCGGATGCCATCATGATAGACGTCTCTGACACTCTTGGGATGGGTATAGGCTTCCCTTCTGTTACCTTTTCCACATACACCACATCGGAGGTTTGATACATGATGGTCGGGCGTGTAGTGACGGCTTCAAGGGCTGGTACGTCCAGGCTATTGTTGAACTGCGAGTCATCCTCTCCATAAACCACGACAGCTTGATTATCCCAAGTAAACTTGACCACCTGATGAACTGTGGATGGTACATGCACAAGCCATAGTGAATCCATGGTCGGCCCAGTAACAGATTGTACGATGCATCCGTCTCCATGACTTGAAACTCAATGCTGAAGGTAGCGGGCCCAATGGTTAACTCAAGATTGATGATGCCCAAAGATTCTCGAACTCCACCATCAAAAGCACGAACAGCAGAGGAACTTGCCCTAATTTTGCTCATATCCACCCTTAGACTCTTCAATGTAGACAGAGGGCAAATGTTCAATCCCGCGCCACCATCTATTAGAACACGTGTGACATAGGAGTCTTCACACTTGACTGAGACATGAAGCGCTCGATTATGACCGGTTCCTTCTGCTGGCAGCTCCTCATCGGTGAACATCACACGATTAGTCTCAAATACTCTGCCAGCAAGTGCTTCCAGATTAGCCACAGTAGTTTGTTCAGGAATGTAGGCCTCATTCAATATCTTCAACAGTGCATTGCGATGTGCTTCAGAGTTCATAAGCAGAGACAAAAGCGATATCTGAGCTGGAGTCTTTCTCAGTTGCTCGACGATAGAATAATCTGTCGATCTCATTTTCTTCAAAAATTCTTCAGCTTCTTTCTCAGACACCGGCTCTTTGATGGGTCCTTGGTCTTCTCGACCTGGCTTCGCCTTTCTCAATTCTTCCGGGGTGAAACATCTCCCGGACCGAGTTAGACCATTTACATCTGCAGCAACCTCCATGATTTCTTTCCCGTTGTAAGACACAATTGTTTTGTTGTAGTTCCAAGGAACGGCCTTTGTACTTTTGACGGGGAGTTGCGCTGCTTGAGTGATGATAACTGGTTCACACTTCTTTGCCTTGACCTCGAAGACCGGAGCTTTCTGGCATGATGCCCCTTGCACAATAAATACTGGTGCACTGTCATGAACCTTTTCCTGCTTTGCAGCCGGAATTGTGAAACTTGGCTCAACAGCAGTATCTTGCTTTGCTTTGTTGACAACAGACGCACTTGACTTTCCCCTGATTACAACAATAAATGGCTCAGGGCCTTTGATGTCTGGGGAGGGACCAACTGCCACAATCTGCTTGGCGGCTTTCCCTTTCATGTCCTCTTCTATGCATACCATCCCTACCATGTGTACGTTGTTTTGAACATCATGAGCTGGTAAGGGATTTTGATTTACATTTTGTGTTTCATCCCCCACGACTTTTATCTGGTTGTTGTCTATCATTGCCTGGATTGCCCTTTTGAGTTCCCAGCAAGATTCTGTGTCATGTCCAGGTGCTCCAGAATGAAACGCACAATGGCGTGAATGATCAACTCTTCCATTGGGGTTCACCTTCCCTGGGATTGGCTTCAACAGATTGGCTTGTTGCAACTTTTCAAACAAATTAGTGTAAGTCTCCCCCAGTGGGGTGAACTGCCTTTTCTCTTGTTGCATGTTTCTCTGTTGCATGTTTGGACGAAAGCCCTGCGGACCTCGTGGTCGGTAAGGCATCTCCTGGTGAGCCTGGAATTGAGCATGTGCTTGTTGATTGTTGTATTGGACTGGAGCAGGAGGTGGACGCCATTGTGGACCAGATAGCGGCTGAGCATAGGATGCTGTATTTACAGGGAATGAGAACTGCGGCATGGCAAATTGTTGGCCGTGAGTTGGATAGAACTGTTGTGGCGGGGGCGCCGGAATGTACCCTTGACGGTCGTTGTATCTCCCATCATTTCTTCTCGGTCCAGGACCAACCATTGCCACCTCATCTTTTTTCTCTTTCTTCTTCCCGAAAGTACTCGACCCTGATTGCAACGCTTGGGTCGTGGCTCTCAAAGCTGTTTGGCTAACAATCTTACCTGCTTTGATTCCTCTCTCAATCATCTCCCCAATCTTTACTGCTTCACTGAATTGCTTCCCAAGGGCAGAGGCCATCGCCTGGTAGTATGTTTCGTCAAGCACTTCGATGAATTCTTCAACCATTTTATCGTCCGGGATCAAAGGGCTCACACGTGCCGCCTGTTCGCGCCACCTATAGGCATACTCTCTGAAGCTTTCCCCGGGTTTCTTTGTGATCGTCTTCAAAGAAGAACGATCAGGAGCAGCCTCCATTTTGTAGCCATAATGATTCAGGAAAGCGCTGGTCATGTCGTCAAAGGTGACCCACTTGGAAACATCCTGTTGCACAAACCATTCTGTGGCCGGTCCTCCCAAACTGTCCGCAAAGTACGCCATCAATAATTCGTCCTTCTCGATACCCCTCATTTTGTTAAGGTATATCTTCACATGGATCCTTGCATCACTTTGTCCAGTGTACGGATCAAATTTGGGCACAACAAAGCCTTCAGGCAATGGCACATGAGGGAATAAGCACATGTCTTTGTATGAAATACTGGTTTTACCCCCTTGCCCTTGTATGTTTTTCACAGTTTGCTCCAGGCTTTTCAATTTCCGAGCAAAGTCAGCCTCTTCTGTTTTCCCCAATCTTTCGACATCAGCATGTGATTCTGGGTGGTGTCCATGATCATACGACTCAGTGGGGCGGAGTACATTACCCCGGTTTTGGTCGAATTGTTGATCACGAGCCCTCAACTGTGGGTCACTGTTTGACCTTTGCAAAGTGTGTCCCGCAGGAACAGTGAATACTGTGGCAGGAACTTGGGCTTGGCCATGTTGTCCATGTTGTGGGAATTGTGCCCCAGGTTGTACAGTAGAGGGTCCAGCTACGTTGTCAGTTTCTGGATGTGGACCGAACCCTGGAGGATAACGGGGGTCTTCTGCCATTGTAGATTGCCCTTGCCCTGGTGGCTGAGCATTCGCCGTGAAACCAGCAGCACCTGGCGGAGCAGGAGGTGCCTGAACTGCTGACAAGTTACGGACCAGTTGCATCATCATTTCTTTCATGGCCGTGAAATCCTCGGCCATCTTAGCCTGTTGTTCAGCCAAGCGAACCAGCTCAGTGTTCTCGGTTTCTTCGGCCATTGTTGCTGGAGTGCCTTCTTGAGGAGGTGCTTCAACCTCTTCTGGAACAGGCAGTGGTCCCTTGATTCTGGTGGAATAGGAATGTGGGGCCAGCACGGCAGTTGCTCAAGCTCTAAACAAATCAAAACACGTTAGTGCAACAAGATAGCATGGAATATGAATTTGCTCGTCGGCCTAAACAATGCCTAAGGTCGTTATGCGTCATCCCAAATTGGTTTAGATTAGATCCCCAAGTATATTGTTTGACTTCTTCTTTTTTTCTTCTTTTTCTCTTTTCTTTTCTTTTCTTTTCCTTTCTTTTCTTTCTTTTTCTTTTTTTTTTTTTTTTTTTTTCAAGTGAGGCTAGAGGGTGAAATGAATTGACACATAAAAATAAGCAAAATATTTTCATTACTTCAAAAGAAAGAGTACATACGGTGCTTCCGGAGCACGACCAAAAGGAACGTACAACTGACTGAAAAAAGTGAAAATAAATTACAACAGGCCAAATTCAGAAGCGACATAAAATACAACAATGCCAAGATGTAAAATAAATGACAAAAAAAAACAACAATAATCTGCATCATCTTGGCCTGATGTATCTACTAAGGTGACTGGGGCACAAAGTCAGCTGGCTCCTCAGGGTCGAACTCGAACGGCTCCTCAGGATCTACTGGCGGGCCTTCTGCAAAGGTACGACGCAATCCGTTCAAATCTGCTGCAACTCTAGTGACGAAGGGAAGCACATGTGGGAGTATGTCCTCCGCGGGAAGCCTCCTATACTCATTGATGGACTGTGCAACATATGTAGCAGAGTCGTAAACCTGCCGATAAGCTACACTGATGGTCTGTCCTGCAGCCTGTATATCTCGAAGTCAGTCCTGTGCTAGCCTTCTGAACTGCTCACCCTGCTCTAGTGCCCTGTCAAGTTGAGCTCGAGAATCTATGGCATCCTGTCGATGATAATCCTCCCTTCTCCTGCTTTCCAACAAAGCTGCCCTGTCGGCATCCCGCTCTGTCAATGCCTGTGAGTGCATGACACGGAGTCGTCTGACTGTGTCTAGGTGCTGATGCGCGAAACCCTCACTCTCTGCCTGAGCAGCTCTGGCGGCATCCCGCTCTGTCAATGCCTGTGAGTGCATGACACGGAGTCGTCTGACTGTGTCTAGGTGCTGATGCGCGAAACCCTCACTCTCTGACTGAGCAGCTCTGGCGGCATCCCTCTCTGCAATTAAGCTTTGTATGGTATCACGGCATTCCTTCCTAATCTCGTGCCTAGCAAGCTGAACCTGCATATCCAGCCTGGCCTCAGTGTCAACCATGCCTGCTCTCGACCTCGCGGGCATCTCTTTGGGTATGGGCTGATGGTAATACCAGAACTTATACTCCCGAACGACCTCCCCCTTAAGCCCATCCTGAACCTGTGTGCTTTCTGCGAGGTGCCTCCTAGTATCCCACAGGCGCAGGATCTCACCTCTAAGAGTAGCTGGGTTGAGAGGATAGTCTGAGGTATATGCACTCATGTCCTCAACTATAGGGATCTCCTGCTTTCGACCCAACTGCCTAAGTACACGCAGAGGAACATAAGGCTGGGATGCTGTCAAACCCATCAGAACGAGAAAAGGACGATCCACGCATCTGTGTACAACCTCCCTCTTAGGAAACCAGCTACACTGCCACAAAATCTTGTCCGGCGTGAGAGAGTTCAAGAAAGACCTCCAATCCGGCTCACTTCCTGGGAATTTATACCTCTCGATGTGTTCGAGATGGTGTTCAAGATAATCGATGTCACAGCACCTAAGAATATCACGAGGTGGGCAAGGGCGTACATGCTCCAAGAACCAGACCTGTAATAGAAGGTTACACCCCTCAAAGAAACTGCTCTCTCCCTTGTGGCATCGAGTCAAAGCATGAAACATACTACCCAGAATCGTCGGGATGATAGTGGCATCTGGTGCTCCACCATACAAAGCTGCCATGGTCCAACTGACCTTAATGGATATCGCTCTATCCGGTAGTGGGAAAACCAACAACCCTAGCAAAGCGAACACAAAGACCTTAGGACAGAGGAGTACCCAATCTTCATATTTCAGCTTATCGTGGAACTCAAATCCATACTTCTTGAAACCATTATCGGCCCCAAAACGATCATAAAGGTAATCAAATGAAATCCAGCCTTGGCGAACACTTGCGATCGAGAGGTCTGTTTGTACCTTGATATTATTGAAAAATTCCCGCTCATTAACCTTCCTTGGAGCAATCATATTCTTTTTCTCAAAATCCAGCTTAAGAAGCCCAGCTATCTCTTCGAGGGTCGGCGTCATCTCAAACCCCTTGAAACAGAAGGTATTTTGGCTTGGATTCCAAAACCCAACTAGTGCACTGACCAAGTCTCGCCGCGGGACAATAGTTTTAGTCACAAGGTCAGTCAGAAAACCAATCTTCTCCTGGACTATATCTTTCTGCATTTCACTCATTGTGTCCCACCAAGACTTTAGAGATTTATCCGATTTGGGTGGGCCATCAGTCATCATAATAGAGGGTGGAATGGCATCAGCAGGGTATTTTCTTTTGACTGTCCTAGAAGATGATGCAGCCATTGTTCCTAATAAAAAAAATGTGTCAAATGTTTGAAAGCCTGAGAACAACTTAAAACAACTGACCGACAGAGCAAAACAGATGCCTAAACTGCTAATTCGAAACTCCAATTTTCAAAAAAAAAAACTTTTGTCATTGTAATGACGTAAAGTTGACCCTAAGAGAATCGAAAAATTTTGCCATCATAACGGCATCAGGACTGACTCCAGGAAATTACCAACATTGGTATTTAGATGTAATTTATAAAAGAAAAAAATTCGACGTTACAACGACGCCACATTGACATCAAAACAAAATTTCATTTCCAGTGATGAACACTACAGTACTTTTGCAAAAATTTGCCGGCATAACGACGTGAAAAAACTGGATCTCAAAAACTCCCAACATCGGTATACGAGCCTTTTTCTAAAAATTCGCCATTATAACGGCGTGAAAACTGACACAAAAAATTTTTGACTTTCTAACTACTAAGTATGTACATATTTTTTTTGTAAAATTTTCGTCATTATAACGACACAAACTGACATATATAAAAGACAGCAAACACTGACGTTTTTTTACAACAATTTTCCATTACAGCAGTATGACTCAATTTTATAAAAATAGCAAAACATTTACATTTAAAACATGAAATTCAACCTCTTCCTCACTTTTCCTTTCATTTTTCTCTTTCTTTTTTTTTTTTCTATTTTTTTTTTCTTTTGAAATCCGTCTCTCCCCAACTTGGTCAGCATAACAACCTTTCCTAATCGCATGCAACACATAGAATGCTTTTTTCAGACAAGTCTTTCCCGGGAAGTGGGTCCCGTTCAGACAACAGGTAGTCAACCTAGACAAGTGCAATACCGGTGTATCGCACCTCATTAAGTCGGATATGATGCAGATAATTGGGCCTAAAGGTTTAACTCTGGGTGACACAACTGACTCAGTGTCTAGACTGGCTGAAAACCCGGTGGACAAACCGGGCGGAAAGCGCATCAGGGCCATCCGGAGACAGTGTGTCCGGCCTAAAACCCCGTCACGCCTTCCTCCTAAATCATGGGCAATTTAGTAAGAAAGTCCCAGATGCCACAAGCAATCTGGTAAGTGTACGTGTGTGTGTGTTTCAGAGACTCAGAGGGTTGCGGAGGAAGACAGTTTATATATACAGTTCAACAATATCAAAGCAGTAACATTCAACTTTTCAGGTGATGACGGCAATAAAATAACAACCAAATATTTAATAAATTAAAACATGCGACAATTTATCAAAGCCGGAGATTATAGTTTTCACTAATTTCCCCAGCAGAGTCGCCAAGCTGTCACGCCCTAAAATTACTAAAAAATAAATAAAATAGGGTTGTGACTTAGGTGTTTAAAGGTACACAATTTATTAAGAGATTTACCAGAGTCGCCACTTGACATAGTTCAAAGGTGTGCCAAGTCACCGAAGTGGTGTACCTGGAACACCCTTGACTCGTTTTAGTGGTCTGCGTCACAGATTCGGGTAAGGTTCTCAGTTGACTCTCGGGAAGGTATTAGGCACCCTCGAGTCCTGTGCCGAGCACAGTTGCTTTATTGTCGCAATTTTTATTTATTAAATATGGTTGTATTATTTTGCCGTTTGATTTGAATTTAAACTTTAATTCTGAAAAATTTACAGTGTTATTCTTATCCGACCTCACAGAGGATCGGACGAATTTACACTTTAATTCGAAGAGAATTAGAAGCGTTATTTTTATCCGACCTCGCAGAGGACCGGACGAATTTACGCTTTGATTCGAAGTAAGTGTATATCGGCGTTTCCAACCCCACAAAGAGGTTTGGTTTATTTAAAGGAATTTGATTAACTTCAATGAGACTATTTAATACAAGGTGAAAAAATTGTTTAAAGTAACCCACGAGGTATACTTTAGAATCAATTGGCTATTTCAATTTAGTTTCTCTTGATTTAATTTTTTTTTATCTAATAAGCAGATCACAAATCATACTTATTTTTGCCTAATCGAGAATCTTTATTTCTATTGATTTGCCTAATCGTGTTTAAAGTGTGCCAAATTTTGCCTAATCGACTTTGATAAAGTACTTCAAAAAAACTGTTAATCAATATGTTAATCAATATGTTGTGCTGGGCAAATCAAGCAAAAAAGGAAAAATGTGTTAACTATTAACTTCATACTCTGTTGGAGAAAACGTTACTATTTTTACTTGTCAACTTATTTTTTGCAGTCATGTCCTAGTCAGTCTATTCATTTCAGTTTTGTCCACCCAACTTTGGCAATATTGAATGTCCAGCTTTCTGAACTTGAGATGTCATCCCATTTTAATATTTACTCGTAATGTAAAGTAGTCCGACAAACTTAGTGTTTCAGCAAGCCAAAACATAACAAAACTTTTCCCAAAAAAAAAAAATTTATCCTCTTTGGTCATGCACGTTAATCTTTACAACAAGTATGGCCATATAACGAAAATAAGTGCAAACATGAAGGCATTCAACAATTTTCTCATATTTTTCATATCCAACACATCAGTTTTCAACTGCTAAACTGGGCAATTTCATCAAGTATTGGGTATTTAACATACCTATTTCATTCACAAAATAACATAACTTATACAAGATCTAAAGAGAAAAAATACCTTTGTATAAAGGACTTCCTACGCAACAGCAAGTGGGCCACCAGTCAAGCCCAAATCCAACAAAGATGGCAGCAACAACCAAACAATCAAGAAAAACCAGATTTAGACCTTTTTGAACTTTCAAACTCAAGACAACAAAACTCTTTTTTTTTCCTTTTAACTCTAGTATTTTTCTTCTTTTCTAGCTCTACTATTTCCTCTAGCAATTTTCAGATCTCCAATAGTTTTTTTTTTTTTTTTAGAGTATTCTTTTTTTTCAGATCTGTTTTTTGTAGTTTCTTTTGAGGTAGTTGAGAGTTAATGTATGTGTATGTAGTTGTGTAGTAAATGCTAGTATATATAGGAGAGAGATGAAAGTGAAAAAAGGGGGAAAAGTTAAAGTAAAAAAAGGAGGGAAAATGGGTTGTTGGTGCAAAAACCAACACCCATTAATGCAAAAGATTTGCATTTCCATTTTTGTGCTATACCCTCTCACCAACCAAAAAGTAAAAGCTGAAAATTTCCCTATTTATGCTAGCACACTCTACCCAACATATTGACTTATTTTGACTCTCATCTTACAAATTTCAGCACTTGTTTTGAATTTTCAAACTAAAATTTTCAGATTTTTCTTTTAAAAGACTTAACACTAAAATCCAACTTAATAACTAAATAATTGAGGAAAACTATTTCTAGACTACAAACCTTATATACTAACTAAGCAAAACTAAAGCTAACCAGATTCCAAACTAAGTTAGGACAAGATAGCTACTCATGAAACATGCATAGGTGACAAACAACCCCCAAGCAAACTGAAACATGCTGACTATACTTGAGAGTAAGCATCAAATCCAAACAAACTCTATTCTGGTAGATGCTATTTCACAACAAGTTTATTCAAGATGCAACTCAATGCTAAAATAGACACCAACTATGCAAAGGAAATAAGCTTTTTTCTAGACAAAAACTTTTACTCCAAACATTGAACACTACTAACAACATTGGCAAACTAGAGAACATGCTTGGTACGCTTGAGCTTATATTTAACCAAAAACCATGGATAATCAAATGAACACAACTTTCAATCTTGGAACAAGACCAAACAATATATTCCAATGAATGGGCAGCCATGAGATACTCAAGTGTGAGTTTGACTAACAATGAAAGCATGATTTCATAGACATAAGCAACATACACACAGATTGATAGTACTCTAGCCAAGATTTCCAACATTCTAACTCATAAGTAACTATTGCTAAATCTAATCGATAAACAATTATACTAATAAACATTATAATAAGTAAGAAAGGAATGGAAATTAGATTTTCTCTAACCAACGCCAAGCAAAAGCATCACCAAACACCATTGCATTTGTCGTCGTCGCAGCACCACTGCGTTGTCAATAAGCTCATCATCCCAGCATCACTATACGCCTCAGCCTTGCAAAGACAAAACATCACAGTCGCAGACCTCAAATCATCCTCATCACAGCCTCCAGATTCATCTCAGCCTAACAGCCACTATAACCAAAAAAACAAACACCGTACTCCCTTCAATGTTGACGGAAAACAGCCCCTCCAAACGGTTTATCACAATCCGAAACAAAAACAGAAAAAAGGGAAGAAATATAAGAAGAAGAAAAGCATAGAAACTAATATAGGAGAAAGAACGAACGAGAGAGAAAAAAAAAAAGAAACGGGTATGTGAAGAGGTAGAGAAAGGCGAGGGGAAGAGAAAGAGACCAAAAACTTACCGGAAAGAGAAGGGTCGCCGGAGTTACACTTTGACCGAAACTTCAAAGCCTGATCTACGTCAAACGGCCTTGAATTTGAAGAAAATAAGTTGAGAAATGGAATGGGGAGGTCGAGATCTTTGGATTGATGTACATTTTGTATTTTTCCAGCCACCGGAGGTGGTGGCCGGCGGCGGCAGCGTGGTGGCCGACGGCGGAGCTCCGGTGGAGCAGTGGCGGAGAGAGATTCCCGGCGAGGAGCGAAAATTTCAGCATAGTTTCCCCAAGCCAAGAGGCTTAGGGTGTGAAGTGAGCAAATGGAGAGTGTTTGGTGCTTTATATACTTAAAGGATAGGGAAATGAGGACCATTGGATTAGAGTTGATCCAAGGGTGGAGATCAATCCGAATTTGGACGGGCCAAAAGAGAGTGGGCTGATTGGATTAAGCAATTGGGCTATTTATTTTTCTATAGATAGCCATCAGAACGTTGAGACTTGATTAAACACGCACAACTAAAATTAAAACCACATAATTTTGCAATATTATCATATTTAAACTATAGAATCAAAACAATAAGCACGTAACAAGTGATTTTTGTTAATTTTCAAATTTTAGCGTCCTAATTAGAAATAAATTTAGCCAAAATTAGGTGATTACAACAGTTATTGTATGTTTGTATATTTTCTACTCCCTCCGTCCCACTTTGTTTGTCGTAGTTCGGATTTCGAGAGTCAAACAAATTTATCTTTGACCGTAATTTTTATATATATCTTTTACATATTTTGAGTTGTAATTTATTATGACTTATAGTACTCTTCATGTAGTTTTCAAATATGTAAATTTTATTTAAAAAAAGTTAAGGATATTATATCATAATCTACGGTCAAATTTAAGAAGTTTGACCCTCGAAATCCGAATTACGACAAACAAAATGGGACAGAGGGAGTATATGGTTATTGTATGCACAGTGTATGCATTTTCATTCACCGGACACACACACCAAAAACAAATCGATACATGTTGTATGGCAAATGTATATTCTTTGTATGCCCGGTGTATATTCATTGTATGTCCGGTGTATATTCATTGTATATACAGGTCATACACCGCGCATACAATGAAAATATGCATGGCATACATTTCATACAGTCCACAAACATCAAACATACACTACAACCACCGTGGTTCCGCCCTGTCCCACCGAAAAATTTAAAAAAAAAAAAAAGAATTAAAAAAGGACTAAAGCAGCGGCGCCGCCGGATCCTCAACGGAAAACACCGGATCTGCTTTGTTGTACCAGATCTGGTGCCGCCGGTAGCAGTCAAAAACAGTAGCAGCAGGCAAAACACGGCAGATCAGCGGCAAAAATCAAAACACCTCCAGCAACTGTCGCCGGCGACGACGGGGCATGGGGAGGGGATGCCGGCGACGTTGGTGGAAGGGGAAGCGGCGCGGCGCGATGGGGGAGGGGCAGCTTATGGGGATAACAGTGGGGTGTGGGTTTGGAGAGAAGGGAGAGAAGGAGAGAAATGAGAGAGAAGGAACCTAGAGTTTTTTGTGACATGTTTGGTAGCATCCTAAAAAATGTTGACATGTTTGGAAAAATGATAAAATGTTGCTATTTTTTAAAAAAAAAAAAAATCCCTAAATTGATATATAGTGTAATTTTTCCATTAAAATTACTCTAAATAAACACCTAGCCACACCCTATATCTTTTTCTAGCCACACTTCTTTAGGGTTTCTTCTTCCCTTCTCTCCCCTTTTTTTCTAGGGTTTCACCGCTGCCGCCCTTCCTCCTCCCTCCTCCCTCCCCCCCCCCCCAACCCCCATACTGACCTCCCCTATTCTAGATCTGCCCGTTTCTGGTGCCAGTGATTCCAACGCCATTACTCCATTTCTGGTGCCGGTGATTCCAACGCCATTACTCCTGCAATTTTCGGTGAAACCAGCCTACCGCTGCTCCTTCCATTGTTTCTGCTCCTCTGCCATTCCTCCTCCGTCGTTGCTCCTCCATTGATGTCCCTGATGCGTGCTGGTTGTTTTCCTACTCCGCGTCTGCTCAGGTGAGCTGCTGCTGCAGATCTGCTGCTGCTCCGGCGCAACTTACCGGAGCTCCGGCTATCGGAACTGTCGAGCCAGCGTTGACCCCTTTTTCATTTTTTTAATGTTTTGGATATGTATACCAAAAAAGTGTACAAAATTGTGTATACAGGGTAAAGAAAATGTGTATACACTAAAAATAATTGAAAAAAGTGTTGGTATACATTCTGTATACCCGATAAATCTGACTATATACACCATATTTTTGGGTGTATAGACTAAGTATCCGTAAGGATACCATTTGTATATCTAGGCTATCGTTTGTATACCATTTGTATTCACTTTTGTGTATACTGGCTATAAAAAGTAAGGGCTAGTCAAAAATAAAGGGAGGGAGTTGACTGGTTGTTTTGGTAATTATCCCTTGGATATACTTAAACATCATACAATATATGGAGAATATCACAAGTTACAGATTTTTAATTTGCATCCAATTTTGTGAAATTGAGGTCGAACATCTTCTCCCTTTTAATTTCGTCCCTCATGCATCTGCCATGCTTGTCGTTCTAAATATGTTAGCATGCGCTTTAAATATTCTCATTGACCAAATATTAGGTATACCAATACTAAACAAATTAATAGATTGATCTTGATGTGGCAAAATCAATCCACTTATAACAGTTCATCCAACCCACTCAAGTTTAAACAGATTATATGAACTTGAAGTACTCCAAAATGCAACCCAAACCAAAGATGGAGATTGGTGATTATGGGAATTTGGGTACTCATGAATTGAAGTTGATAATTTTAGAACAACACATTATCATTAAATTGAGATAAGTCTGGGTAATATTGGCTGGATTAACCACCGAATATTTTTTTATCCAGCAGTGTTACAATACATAATAATTATTTTCTACTAGACTTTCCATTTACAAAACAACAACAATAACATATCCATTTTTATCCCACAAATGTGATTTGGGGAGGGTGAGATACCCCACCGAAGTGGAGAGGTTGTTACTATTTCACATTTAAATTATGGTATATTAGGAATTTTTTAACGATCAGTGTTATCCAACGGCATCTTCCTCAAGGTGCATCCACCACTGCCCCAACATAATATTTTCTTTCTTAGGTTTAACCATTCAATGTTCAAACCCGTGAAAGTGGATGCCTAATCAAGGCTATTAATCTCATAAGTCGAAGAGACTTGTGATTAAGAGTAAAGTCATTCCAAGTTCCAACAAGCAGATCACACTTCCAGTGATCCCAGACTATTGAATTCAAATAGTATTAAGAAAAGATTGAAGTAGAATCCACCAAGTTGGTGGTAGGAAAAAAATATGGTAGTGTCTCTACAGTTGTTTTCCTCCGTTTATGCAAACTACTCCTCTATGGCCCAACTCCTAACATTGAGGGAAGCAATGACTAAAAGGAAAAGACAAAAACACAAAACAGCCTGGCAAAGCAACTACTAGTATTCAATAAACCTAACCGGATCGAGACATCGAGTACAAAGCAACAAGTACTTAATTACTCTATTTAATAAGCCTAACCGGTTACCAAACTTTAGTCTTTCAGATAGACCAAATTCTTTGCTTACGCTTTTCTCCATACACGAAATATGTAATGTATATGCAGTAGTTCATTTCTAGAAAAGAAATACCCCTTCAAGTTCTCTATTGTCATATATAGTTTGACTTGAATCGTGGTTTAATAAAAATTTGAAGACTTTTAAAATTTGTGGTCTAAAATAAGGCATAAATATATATTTGTGTAGCCATCTCATTAAGTAGAGTAGAAGTTAGAAGTTGAATCGTTTCACAATTTAAAATTGTGATTTTGAATGTACTAATAAGTAAATTGTGACAACTTTTTTTAAACAGAGAAAGTAGCATAAGAGTGTACTACATCAATAACTGTGCATCAATCTCAAACATGCTAGGATCGTGTAAGAGGCAAGTAACGTAAGGGTAACTTCAAAATTCACCCGCACTGAGAGTGCCGTTTTGCAGAATCTAAAACCTTTTGGAAAAACAAAAATACTTACATTTCGGCCTCACCTAATTGCTAACCTAAAGAAGAAAATAAGTACTCCCCACCAAACAGTCCGTTATACTCTTTATTCCAAATTTCCAACCACCAGGTCCCCCCAAAAATAGAAATTTTACCATTGCAAGGATCGACTAGCCACCCAACAAGGGAAAAGGAGGGATGGAACATCTTCTAAAAATTTCAGTAAATAAAATGGTTATACTAAATTCAAACAATATCTAGAGATGTTTGAAAGGCTACACTTACATACTATGTCGAGGCCTCACAAGTTTGTGACAATGGTTTTTGTCAGTCTGGATGGTTTTTGTCTTATCTTTTTGCTTTTCGTGGCTCTTTATTCCATCAGCTCTACAGATTGGGATAAAAGAGGATAAAGAGCACTCGTAATAAGGAAAATTATATTTGTTTTTTAGCTCAAAAGGATAATGTACCAGAAATATAAAATAGTTTCGCCTTTCCACTCCAAGTCCATGCTATAGAAACACTCTCAAACTCGCTCACTTTCATCCCGTCCGCCCTTTTTTCCTTGTGGGTTGGCTTGGGAGGGGTGCGGGGGAGTTTCTTGAGTGGAAGTGGTGCTGTTACGCGCCCCAATGAATTTTGCCTTTAGATATGTGATTCTTTTTCGAACCTAGAAAGTTCAGATTACAATTCAACTAGTAAACATATTCTATATTCCAATTATAAAACATCAGTAACTAACAAGAGTAGCTTGCTCCAGAATCAACTTCAACTTAATTAGATTATTTTTCTTTTAATTTTACAAGGAACAATTTCTAAACTTTTCGGAAAAAATTGAAGTCTTGTCTAACCATAATTAGCTGGCAGTTTAGAGTAACAAAAAGAGAGGCTAGTGCACAAACATAACAAGGGCTAAAAAAATGCAAAAGCTAATTTAAACATAAAACAATCAGCTAGAATAATAACGGAGCTAAAATGTTATTAACTTCAAACCCCAAAAAAGTACACTAACAAAAACAAATACCATGAGTTAGCAGATCTAACAAGTCAAAGTATAGCAGCAACTTTACATGAAAAAACACTCGGTCTTCATTAGTTTCACAGCATCTTGCATGCAACTCCTACAAAAGAATTAGTAACAGTATACAACTCCAAGCTCAATAGAATACATTTTACTCTGTACCTTTCCCTTTTGGTTCTTCGTGTGAGCATAATCCAAGACAACCAAGGGGGCATTTAAAGAGAGATTTCTAGTACTCTCACCAGAGTTGGCTTCTCTAGCCTGACATCATGACGCTATCAATTGACTGAAGTGCTTGATTGGCATAAAAGCGAACATCAACATCGGGATCTTCAGCTAGTTCTACCAAACTAGGACGAATGGTTTTCTCCACCACCTAGACAATAAAAATTAACTCAATACAATCAAAACATAGGAATAGGATCGGTGAAGATATGCATCTAGAAGCATTTTTCAACAACCAAACTACGCATAGATTAGCTCGCTAATTTTCCAAAACATAACCAAGTATAAGCAATCAAGGAACAGGAAAGGAAGCGAGGGTTCTCACCGAGTGGTCTACAATAGGTATAAGGGATTGCAACACCTTTGCCACATTAAATTTGATGTTGGGCACTCTGGAATGAAATGTAACTTTGGATTAGTTCAGGGACCTGAGGTACCAAACCATTTGAACAGTGGGGGAAAGCAAAATCACCTGTCCTTTGTTGCAGTAATAACCACAGGCAGCAACTTAGAGCAAGTTATCTCAGAGCCCATTACAGGTGCAAGCAAAGAAATGGCTCTAAGAATAGTCATTCGATACAAATAATGTGGACTTGTAGTCATCTCCAAAACCTGCAAAATAAGGTACATGTAACCGTGTAAACAGAAAAAAGTTGATAGCAATCTTGGCTAAAGCTAGAGCCTAGATTCTGAGAGGCCATGGTGAACTATTTCCTTTATTATTCTCAGATTAGATGAGGAAAAACTTCCTAGTAGCAGGAAAAAAGGTGCACCCTGACTCCTTTCCGTAACTATTCACTTTTCACCTATAGCAGGAGAAAAATGGAAGCAGCAAAAGACACCTCCCCAGTAAAGTATGGTAGAATCCAGTATTAAACCATTCAAACAAACTGTTCCTCATTTGTTACTCTTTCTTTTTTCAACTTCTCATGAATCGGAGTCAAGAAAGTGCTGAAAGATTTCAAGTTTAATGTAGACTACAGCTTACAGCGAAGAAGCATGATTTATTTTCTATCCACATCCTCAATTAGAGTTAGAGAGAGAGAGAGAGAGAGAGAGAGAAGAACTAACAACTTGCGGATGACTAATATGCACAAGCTGACAAGGAGATTAGTAGAAAAATCTATATAGTGTAAAAGCCCGAAATTCCCAAGATCCATGGGCTTAAAGATATCAAGGCACCTACTTTGCACTTTGAAGATAATGATGTCAGTAGCTGACCGAGTAATTTGACCAACTAGATCAACGGTGGAAGAGCCAAGCCTTCACGGTCGAGAGGGCAAATTGGTAATACAAATATTTTGAACAACTTTGTGGCAACTTTACTGTTTTAAGGGATAGAAGATAGCAACAACCTATGACTGACAAGATCAACCATCAGGAAGCCAGGCCTCAATGTTAGGGAGGGCAACACATATTTTTACAAAGATTTTGGGGCAAAAAACATAAACATGAGGACTGGTTATCAAAAATAGAGACCAACTCGACCCTTCTGCCTATTCCTGCACCTTGGGTCCAATCATCTTCATGTAGTAAGACAAGATATACCTCACGATTCCCTGAACTAAATTTTTTTTAAACAGAATGCAAGAAAAGCAGCAATTCCAACCAGCACATATCAAGCAAACCTGAGGAATTATATGCTGCATTGCCCACTCTGGACCAAATTCTTCAGCAAGACGCTTCAAGTTATTAGCAGCAGCATCTCTGATTGAATAAACCTGCACCATAAAATCAATAAGGAAGAGATCAGTGGCAAAAATCTTGTCACATCAACTAATTGCATGGAGTTTTAATCACTGAGAAAGAAAAATAACCACCAGATAGACAATCTTATCATGGAGTTTTTAATGGATCAGCTCATCTACCAAGATCAATGTTTTTATGCTTCTTCAGTTTTATATATCCAACGGCCAGACTATAGCATACTTACCTTGTCCTGTAACCATTGCATACAAAGGGCACCAAGCTTATCATCAAAAAATCCTATGCCCAATTGACTTGCCAATAGAGGTATGTATTCTATTATTGCGAGACGTACTCGCCAATGCCTGTCCTCTGCCAGCTCAACAATAGCTGGCAACAGAGATTGGGACAATAAATCAATTCCAATCACCTGTAGCAGCATCAGAGAAATTATGAGTTAGAGAAGTAGCAAACTAAACTAAATAATACTAATAATAAAAAAATCTGTGAGTGGCAGAGTGCAATGAACCAATGCCGATTGCAGGAAGCTAAAAGACTATGACCAAACGAAGAGAAGCTTAATGTCATAAAATTACAGAAAGGGATACAATTTCAAGCAAAACTGAATAAATAAAACAGATCGTAAAGTATGCGTCAAAAAAGAGTAATCACATTACACTCAAGATTCTCGTGCTTGCAAAAAACAAATCTATTACAAGTGGAGAAAATGATAATAATGCACATCTCATCTACACTCAAGCACAACTGATTCCTAACTTGCCAGGTCTACAGTTCTAATCAATACCAAAGCTAGACCTCAAAATCTATATACCAGAACTCACAGGAGATATTTAGGTATAGGGAACAAAAAATTTGGCATCCTCGATAGAATTCAGGATGCTGGTGGATTTCAATTGCCTTCTTTATTTTAGCAGTTCATGCATCACAACATATGGCATACCAGCTTTCAAAATCAAGCAGCAAATAGTCCACTAGTCTCATAAATTACTTGAAGAGCTTGGGAAAAAATGTCTGCATCATTAACCAACCTGATTGACTTGATCAAGCTTGCTAATGATGTTCAGACGCACATCGGGGAACTCGTCCTTCAGAAGGGAAAGAAATATCGGAAGAAGATGCTCAATGGTTGCATCCTGCATCAAATGCACAAACAGAAGTCAAATTATTTCATAGGTAAAGCTTTAATGCTTCAATCGAGCACGGATGTAAATTGCATGAAATGAAAAGCATCACTACGCTAGGGCTTAGCTCATATCCTGCAGCTTTGTGCTGTTGCTCACTCCTAAAACCACTCCTCATATAAACAATGAAATATAAAGACTGCTACTTTTATGGCCATGCATATATCTAAACAGCTAAAAAGACTGGCAAACAGCCAAATACATGACCTAATGCATGTCACCAAGTACCAACACGACCAAGCTTTGATCTCAACTAGTTGGGTGCATATATGAATCTATTGTTTCCATGAAGTTCCGTTTTTAGCTAAGTCCACACAACTTTGGAGAGAAAAATTTTTCAGACAACCTCATTTCATGAGATCCTAGTTCCACTTCCACCTCGTTTTCTTTTATCCTTTATTCCTTTTAACGTTGTCAATCATCACAGTAGTCATACTGGTTAATCCAGAGGTCTAACAGAATATGGTCAAACTATCATGACCACTCGTTTTATTATCTTTGCGCTACTTGTACCTTCTGCTGAAAGTGATCTTCTCTAATCCAGTCTAATCTATTCTATATATATATATATATATATATATATATATATATATATATATATATAAAGCCTTCCAGGCTAAGGCTACATCCATATAATATTTCCTTTTTATTTTATTGATAAGTCCCTATAATCTTTATCAAAAAAAACAGTCCCTATATATTTCTTGTTCACAACCATTACATTAAACTTACTTGTCACTCTGGTGACTATCTTCCTGCACACAAACTCCATTGTTTTTCTAAAAGAAGTCACAATCGAAACTCGCCGGATAATGGGGTCAGCTAATTGCCCTCTCCACAAACTCCAGGTTTTTGTCTGGAGCAAGGTTGAGCGAATGACATGCACTTAACTCACACATCACGCGCTACTCTCTTAACACTGGACGAAAGCCCAAGGCTCCTGTCACATAAACTTTCAGAAAATTCTACTTTGTGCCTCACGTAGTCAACACAAGTTATGTGAGCTGTCTATGTTTGATAAGCGAAGTTTTTGAACCCAAAATCATTAGACTTTTGAGTCACAAACTCCATTCATCAACACAAACAAGCCTCACACAACTTTTGTCAATTGTGTGAGGCACAAAGTATAGTTTGTCTAAACTTTCATAACACATCTTCATTTCTTTCATCTAATTTTATTTCTCCGTATTATACTTCATTTAGCGTACCACTAAATACTGAAACTATATGTCTGAATTGGCTAATTCAGCACCACAATCCCGTCTAATCTCACTGCAACTTCATTCTTATGGGAGCTAAACTTTTTTTTGATCGATTTCTTATGGGAACTAAACTTGCAATGCATACATTCCATCTTACCTCTTATTCTAATATCTTCACCCTCTAAAAAAAAAATCATAGTTGTGTTGACTCCCTAGCTAGGTCAACGAATTTTCCAAAATAGAGGAATCATCAAGGAATGCACAAACCACAATTTCTACACATCACAAAAACATAATGCAAATTGTTCTTCATAGCAGTAATATATGACAGATACCATAGTAAATTCCGTAACATCCCAAAATGCAGTATATTATCTATACCGTAATTAAATGCATGGTCAATACTTTCACATCTAGAAGCTAATGCACCTCACCTTTCCTAAAACAGGAGCCATCCCCATTATAACAGAAGCCAGAGCAGATCTGACATGTTGTGAAGAGTCTGAGGATAATTCCTACAACATTTTATCAAACCCAAACAAATATTAGAACATCAATGGAAACCGAAAATTAATAATGAAGCTACTAAACAGGAAATTTACTGCATGTTTACCTTCACACAGGGAAGGATATGCTGAATGGCGAGCTCGGGACTCAGAATCCGACAGAATTTGGTGACTTTTCCTGCAGCAGCTATGCGAACTTCAGCTTCATTATCTCGAAGCAGACGCACATAGGCAGGCACCAAGTCCGTCCTAAATCATAGTCAACCACAATCAGACATCGGCAACAAAGATTTCTAACTTTCCAAAACAAAAGATTTGGTGGAAGAGAGCTTGATTGATTGGCAGAAGATATAGAAGTACGAACAGCATATCACTCTACTTGAGTAATTAAACACTTATACCTTCACAGTCCAATCATTGTGATGAATAACACTTTTGAGGGACTAGACTGTATAGCATGTTTTCAAAATTATATTTTTTACCCTAAATACAGTGATATTACATTAATTTCAAACAAAAAAAAAAAAAAAAAAATTTGCTCAAAATCGAATGGACACCATAGATCTTGCCATGTATAAGTTGAGAAAGTACCTAGTGGGCTCAGGCCCTACAGCTTCACATAGTTCGTATAACTGGTTAGCAACCATGTAACGAACACGCCAAGACTTGTCCTGCAGATAAAAACATGCATATTTATGAACAAATGAAACTTTCTTCTAAAATAGGTAACTTCTACGAGACACATAGGATAACACTACTTAATATTTCAAAAAAAAAGTATATGTTTTCTCTTGATAAAAAAGCACTTTATATTTTTAGAATACTCTCAATAACAAAACATATTACAGGAGCTTTCAGCCCCTTTGCTGGATTATTGGTCCACAGCCCCGCCTTATTGAACGAATAGGGAGAGGCTTATCGATCCACTCTTATAATACTCCTTACACCCCCCCCCCCCAAGTTAAACGGGAAGCCAGAGAAGCAGGCCTGCCAGAAACCCTCCCCTTAGGCTCCATATGGAAAACATCGACCATGAAGGGACATCACGACTCCTTTCTGAAAGCCATTTATCAAGGATAACCCACTATAATGACTCACTGAAAAGTTTTAATCCTTCAGTTTTAGTCCTATTTTACCTAAACTTTGCCCCTATAACTCCTGTAATTTTGTTAGAAAGTGTAGGCAAGTGCACCCACAGCTTTCCAACATCACATCTTGACAAGTGTTACTATGTTAGACTTATTAGTACCTTTTCTACTGCAACCATGTGAATATGTCTGAGGACTGTAATTCCGGTCTACCATATCCCATTGTCATATAAAGATTATTTTGGAAACTTTTTTAGCTTGACAAAGTGGCTTTTCAATCACAAGGATTAAGCAATAAGGGCTTCACCTAACATGCCTACTCAAGCCATTCATCCATGTTTCTTTTCTCATTGTCACTACTCTGCTATTTTGTGAAGTACAGTAAGCAATCCTCTAAATAAAGCTATAAGTGCCATATTATAGTAGACAACCTCACCTACTCTCACCCTATCCTGCTATCGAAATGCTTCAACTGAGACTGAGAGGGTGGCTAGGATTTGAAAACAAGGTATGAGTTCTTTTCCATATCACATATATTGGAGACATTCAGAGAACTTAACGGACATACCCTCTGTCTGTAAAACAATCAATCTAGACAAAAGGGAACCTAAATAAATAGAAAATATAATGAGATGACAACTATAATTTTTTCAGACGGAAGATGATAACTATTAGAAAAGTCATTTGCTAATGTTTCTCTGGTAGCTCACTCAACCATCAAAAAGAAGCTGCTGCATGAAGGAATTGGAAAAAATAGATAAAAGAAATGAACATAAGAATCAAAAACACGATGCAAGATTTCAAGGATATGTAAGAGCCAGGATAGCAAGATTCCAAACACAGTCCAAAAAGTACCTGAGAGAAGTTGACAATGACAGGTAGGATATGTGCAACACAATCCTGGGGCTCTAGCAGCTTGCCAAGTGCAGCACAGCCCTCAACAGCTAATAAGCGTACAGAATCCTGATCTGAAATCAAAAGAGATTAGATAAACCAACAAACAATTCTTCCTATCTAACACGCAGCATCCTAAAGGAACTTAAAAGTTAACCAAAAGTAACCACTTTATTGCCATAAGTAATGGGCAGTATGAAGTAACCATGACTTAAAAAGCAACAGCTCTATGAAGTAACACTAATTCAAAAAACTTGATAAGGTAGAGATTTAGATCGACCCTCTCTAGTCATAACATTCAATACATAAGTAAAAATATTACCATCTTGTGTAAGATCATCAAATATTGACATGATGTCACTCTTGAGGTAAGCAGATTCAACAGTAGCAGCAAACTTCCCCAAGTTTGTAGCAGCCGACCTTCGAACCATAGGCATGTCATCTTGACACAATTGGCTGTAAATAGACCGAAGTTCTGCCTTCAACATCTCTGGAGCACTTGAGTAAGCAATATGAAATAGTCCACAAGCAGAAA
This sequence comes from Petunia x hybrida, assembly GCA_037355625.1. NCBI lineage: Eukaryota > Viridiplantae > Streptophyta > Magnoliopsida > Solanales > Solanaceae > Petunia > Petunia x hybrida. The sequence continues at coordinate 5,730,558 of JBBBVM010000013.1, forward strand.
CTCTAGCTGTGAACCATTCACCAGCTGCCAGCCTCTAGTGATTGGAAATAAAAGGAACACAAAATAAACAACAAAAGCAATCAAGATTGTGACAAATCATGACTCAAGATGTTAAGCAAAAACTATTGTTTTATAACCGAGAAAACCCATGCCCTCTCCCCTCCCTCTACCCTTCTCCACTTAACTATCAGGCTATTTGTATGTGGCGGGTTTGAACATGCGATGTGTGTCCATAACCAACACATCACAAGTTGAGCTCTTACCGCTAGGACAAAGGACGGGGGGCAAGAAAAAACTAAATATTTAATCAAAATGTTCAGCCTTTCACATATTAGAATTAAATTAGTCATTGCAAGTAAATAAAACGTCTTTGTACATTTGTCCAGCAATCACTAATAACTCGAACACTACAACATTTATGCATAACAAACAAATAATAAGGAGCAAACAACAATAGAAAAAGTCATAAGACCAAACCTTGACGAGAGGGACGAACCAATCAACCAAATCACTCTCCCTCATCTGAGATCCAATCCTACACAACGACTCCACAGCTTTATCCCTCACACACGTTTCCTCAACCGTACAAAGCGTCTCCAAAGGCGGTAACAAAACATGAGCATGCTCAATACCTCCAACATAAGGAATAAAAACACCTAACTCTTCAGCCATTGCAAGCAACACCTCATCATCATCGTCATTGTTTTCGCTCAAAAAGGGAATTAATTCCTTCCTTGTTCTTTCCTCACCGAGTGCACGGGCAATAGTCGATAACCTTCTAATAGAATTTAACCTTAATTGAATATCATCATTCTTAAGTTCATCTATTAATACAGCTATTGGATATAATGGCTCATCTACCATCGCCATCGGGTTCGATATATCCTTACTTCTGCAGATCCAAACAGATTAATTAAAATGGGAACAAGTTATGTAACTTTAAATCTGAGATCTGAAACAAACCCTAGAGGACATAAAATAAAGAATAAACCAAATTAAAGACTACGTAGGGAAATTAAATTAAATGCTAAGAATAAAAGAGGAGTTACCAGTTAAAATGTGCTACGAGCCGGCTGCCTGAGATTTGAGGATTGATTTTTGTAGAGAGAGAGAGAGGAAAGGGAGATTTTTGTTTATTTCAAATGAATTTTGTAAGAGTTGGAGATTTTTGGATGGATAACATTTAGGCCCAAAGAAGAGATAACTGGGCTTGAAGAATGGAGAGAGCTGTGAAAAATTGATAACTAGCCAATTTTGAACGCCCTAAATAAGTTTTATTTATTGTTTTAAAATTAGTTGATAAATAATCAATTTTTTGTGTGTGCACGCTCACATCCAATTAGCATTGACAAACACTGAGATTAATCCCAGCACTTTTTACTGGGATTCATGTTCAAAGTCCCAGAGTTTCATGTAAAAAGTTTCTATATCTTATACTGTGACTTTTGAACTAACATGTTCAAAATCTCAATATTTTGTACTGGAATTCATATTTAAGTGATCCAGTATAAAATATTGAGATTTATAAAATTTTGTTCATAAATTCCAATATAAAATATTGAGATTTTTTCGAATCTGGCTAGTGTTCAAAGAATTTTACACCACTGACTGATTTTATTTTAATGCAGTGCAAACAGGATACAGGGCTAAATTTTCACAAGAGAGTTTTAATGTGTAAAAATTTCGTGTAGGGGCCTGTTTGGCGCGCGCTAATTGATTTGTAGCCATCAAAAATAAATTTGCTGAGAAATAGCCACCTCCGGACAAATCCCAGTATTTATACTTGGAAGCTTCAGTAAACTAACCCCAGTATAAAATATTGGGGCTTTGAACAAGTTTTGTTCAAGACCCAAGCATTTTGCTATGGGACTTTGTATAAAGCTTCAGTCTCATAACAAAATGCTGGGGCTGTGAACAAAACTTGTTCAAAGCTTCAACATTTTGTTATGGACTGGACCTTTGTTATGGGACTTTGTATAAAGCTTCAGTCCCATAACAAAATACTTTGGCTTTGAACAAGTTTTGTTCAAAGCCCCAGTTTTGTTCAAAGCCAAAGTATTTTGTTATGGGACTAGTCTGTGCTGTTTTTCCAACGCTAATGGAGCTTAAGTGTGCACGCGAATTTTTAGCTATTCTTCAATGAATTTTGAAACGGTGGATAGTCCCTAATGAGCACGTCCAAAAATGGCTAGTGATCAAAATTTCCCTTTTAATGTCATGGAGAAAGGGCACAAGTAGCCTATTTTGGTCGTGCTATTTAGGTTTAACAAATATTAAAAACTATTTAATTTTAGCCACTAGCTTAAATTCCAATCCTTTAATGCTTAACTTTAGACCTTTAGGGTTTAAGTTAAGTACTGAAGCTTTGAAGTTGGCCATAGTAACTTCCAACTTTAATCATAGGTAACGTGAAATTGACATAACAGCTTCCAACTTCAAAGCATATCAGCTTCCAACTTCAAACATTTCTTCAAACATAGACTTATAACTTCAAACATGAAGGTTTGAAGTTAGGCATATGCAGCTCCTAACTTATTTGAAGTTGGGGCATATATTTGAAGTTGGGGCATAACAAGAGCTTGTTTAATGCGGGAATATGGTAAAGACCCGAAACAGGCAGTTTCTACCAAAAAAAATAGCTTTACTGACTAAATTTTAAATGCGGATGAAAAACTCGCTGCTGGTTACAAAAATGAATTTTGTAAAGAATTGGATGGATAGCTTTGATTTGGACCCTAAGAAGATAACTGGGCTTGAACAATGAATAGAGGGTTTTAATATGGAGATTTTGATAACAAAGAAGGCTTGAACAATTAATGAAGAAAATGAGAAAGGAGAGAATAATTCTTAATATTAAATTTTTTTTTCAAAATAGAGGTAAAATATAACTTTTGACTCTTTTAATTTATGCTCTCAAGTTGTAAATATTTCAAAAAGGCATCCGCTCCAGTTATTCAAACCCTTAAGCCCAGTTGCTGAAAAAAAGAAAGAAATTCATGTCTCAATCTCTTATTTCAAGACTTAATTAGAAAAATATTAAATAACATATCCATTTAGTATAGTGGTCTTACATCAAAATGGTCATTGGGCAATTTGCACAAAGGCTAGCCCTTTAACTTGTTATTAAATATTGATAAGTATATAAGAAAGTAAAGTACCCCCAACAAAAAAAGCCTAAAATCTAGCTAATAAATAGATCCCAACAGAAATTATGGGATATTCAGCAAATTCAAAGTCAAATCTCATGTATTTGAGGATTCATTAACTAAATCACCAAATAAATAAATATATTTTTTTCAAAGAAGAGAGTTATTTTCATACTTGTTAAAGTATTTCTTTAAAATAGAAATTAAATATGAATTAAAAATCAGATGTTGACATTTTAGTGGGTGCATTATGCTAATTTGGAGATTTTCATGATATTCGGAAAATATGCAATAATTATATACGTTAAGTGTCAAATATGCAGCGCGCGCGCGCGCGCACACACACACACACATATATATATATATATATATACTACATAGTTGTAGTAGGTTAGCAATGTATACACTTTCTAGTTCTCTAAAATATCCTTGCCAGCACATTATTTATTCGTTATTAGTGGGGACAGTTTGGTCTTTTCACAAAAAAAAGGAAAAAAATGAGAATCATCCAATCTTCCTTCCCCGTCCCATACGCTGCACATTTTTCTAAAATTAATGACATCACACCTTCCTCTTGTTCATCAGTCCAGCTGCAGTACTTTTTAAATTTTTTTTCCACATAAAAACTATTATAACTATTGGCTAAGAATTAAGATTTAATTGCACTCTTCAGACACCCCAATCTCACCTTTCTCATAATTAAACCAATTCTCCTTGTTTCAGACATGGTAAAATTAGCTAAGAGAGGAAACTAGTTGGGGAACTTACTGGATGAGCATTATTCAGACGAGTTTTCCTTTTCTTTCTTTCTTTCTTATAAATAAAAAAAACAGAATGAAAAAAAAAAAACTTTGAAAGGTCCCCAATTTCTGGACAAATCGTAAATCAGCCATTACGCCCTAAGGGCCCCTAGCAAAAGATTAAAAAGCAAAAGATTACTAAAACAAAATTATTCCAAATCCCCCATACTTTTCTTTTACAGAGAAGGAGAGAACAAAATGCAGGAGAGAGAGAGAGACAATTGGGGAGGGGGTGGAGAAATGAGAGAGGTTCTTTTTTTTTTTTTTTTGGCTCAAAAGACATAGTTACCCCTAACATATCAAAGAATTTATTTAGTGGCAGGGTTAATTTGAGTATATCAAAATTGTATACATTGCTAATGTACTACAACCATGTAGTATGTTAGCAACACTATATATATATATACACATACATGTCACAAATATAATTGATGCATATTATCAATATATTACTTTTTCTTATAAGCTAAGTACAATTGATTTGTCTTTTATATTTATCAGATATTTGTCATATATCTCAATTTCATCATTGATTTTTTAACTAATAATTGACGCATATTATCGTTATACTAATATTTCTTCATAAGCTATTACAATTTCTTTATATTGTATATTTATCATATAATTGATGCATATTTCGGTTATATTAAGAATTCAAGATTTTTAAGATACTGATGTTATAGATAACTATCTTATATTCAGTTTCAACACTGATTTAGAGAAAAATATGTAATTCATATTATTGTTATATTAATAATTTATTTATTTTAAGACATCAATGTCATAGATATAGTATATGAGGATAAGGGTTATATATAATACTTATGATTTCGTGAAGAAAGAGAGATAGGATGGTTGATATTATGGTGAGTTACTATGAAGTAATTGAGTTATTTCCTAATATTTAGGAGATAATTAAGCAATAGCTCTTAATTCTAATATTTAGGAGATAATTCAAAGATCTTTATTTTAAATAGATAGCCAATGACATCTATATCTCTAAAAAAAATAGGCACGTTTTACTCTTCATGGTTTCAACAAAATTATGGCTATAAAATGTGCAATACGTTAAGCTAATGTTTACACATTGTAATTAAAGTATAATATGTTTATTTTTTGTGCATTATTATTATAATTCTTTATGCCATGTAATTTTTCATTAAAAGAACCTTTTAGGATTATCACCTTCTTTCAAACAGCTACGCACAAATTATCAAAAAGAAAATGAAGAATTAGCGGCATTACCAGAATATATACAATTATGTAAATTCTTTGTGGCAAAAAGAGTGTCCTACATTATCAGTTGGGAGTTTAACATTGAAGTACTAAACAAGGTCAGATACCTTGTTAAGACTATTAAAATCAAAGGATGGACCCCTAAAAACAAACAGGTACAAAGTCAGATAAAGACCGAATTAGCTAACAGATTATCCAAAGAAGCATTGAAAAGGAAACTTCAACAGGCCTTGGCGAATTTAGACCAAGCAAACGGCAATGAAATAGCTCAAATTACTGAATTATTGGATACTGCATCATCAACAGCATCAGCAGAAGATAATGGAGATATGGAGGACCCACACGGGATTGCTCAAGCATATCTCACAGAATTTTAAAGAAGAAGACGACAAATAGATCTTACTTTACTTTTGTGAAGATAAGATTCCTGACAGGAACCCATTATCAGCAATAATGTAAATCTTATCTTACTTTATAAGATAAAGATTCCCCGTTAATAGCTCTCCACCTGTAAAGGAGAATAGTATTATTAGCAGCTATAAATAGGAATAGAAATCAGAAGTAAGGCATCACTCGAAAATCCCCTTCGAAATATTGCCTACTCTCTCTGTAATACTCTCTCTGTAAACAAATGTTCTTTGAAGTCCAATAAACAGTTCTGATTTTAATAGTAAGTCTTCTGTTCAATTAAATATTTTCAATATTTATTTTAATTATTAGATTTAATTTAATTATTAGTTTATTTAATTTCATAAATATGTTTTCCGCAAAGTTCTACTGCCCCTATGGTATCAGAGCCAGTATGATCGTCGGCTAAATCATCTGTTATCCTTGTTAACTCGAATTTTTCTGTTAAGCCTGTTTTCTTGTTCATATCTCTTAGTCCTTATCCTTGTGTCGAGGTAACCGATTAATCTCCGGTTTAGACGTTGGCAAGCCATAAAGTTCCGTTGGATTAGCCCGTTGAGTCTAGGAGGACGTAGGGCCGGACCCGGATTGGTGTTCCCGTCGCTTAGCTACATAGGATAAGAACGAAAGAAATCTGAATAAAGAAAACACCTTAATAGAAAAGAGTAGAGTTAACTATAGGATAACCCCCCCATAAGAAAACAAAAACACTTAACTCCCGTATCTTATGAAACACTGGTTTAATAAATATAATGATAATGATTATTATATCTATTTTATGAAAATATGTTTCTCTGATTTAATAAACAACGATAATCCTTACGTAGAAGAAACTCTTCTGCTATATTATAAACTTTGGAGAAGAGATTTCCTTAATAAAAATAAAAATATAATATTTTAAAAAAAATGAATATGGATCCAGGTTATCTAGAACTCTGGATAAATATTGATAAAGAAATTAATGACCATGAAAAGCTTTTAAAAGATAATCTACATAGATATCTCTTGACAGGAAATATTGATTTTCTACATTATATGCAAAATAATATTTCGGAAATACTTAGGTTAAAACCTATAGCTGAAAGTTATTATAGAAAAGCTTGTGACGGTCCAGGAGTTCATTATTAGAATGGAAGGATCATCGCAGACAATATTAAACAGTATAAACCTATCAACAGAGATATATAAAATATCAAAAATAGAAAATAATCTGTTAAATTGGAATATTCCCAAAGAAAAGTTAGAAAAGATATATGAAGTCGGAGGATTTGACTTCATAAATAGATTTAATATTAAAACATGCGAATCAACAATTGCTATAAATCAGTCAGTTGAAACAATTCAACTATTGTCTATAAAAGATATAGAAAAATATAGAAAAAGTTATAAATTCCTACATATAGGACTAGTGCAAGTGGCTGTAAAACCACTTCATAGACTAGGATTAGATATTCCTATATGTTTATTATTAAGAGATAATAGATTCTTAAACTTTGATGATTCATTAATAGCTGTATTACAAAGTAACATGGCAAATGGGCCAGTATACTTTAATTGTTATCCAAATTTCTCAGTTGATATTAATGATCCAACAATATTAGATACTCTAACATTAAATGTTAAAACAAAACATTTAAATAGTAAACATCAAGCCAGAGAAATAGCTATAATATATAGAGTATATTATAAATTAATGAAAACTACTCTAGCTCCCAAAGCTAAACCAAGTAGAGCTCATAAAGGAGTTACAATGTTAATGGAAGCAAATATTAGACATCATAATATATTTGTCCCAAGATTACTTAAATGGGATGAAGTCTTATCAAAAGATGAATGGCACTTTGATTCCATCACGGAACCAAAAGTAGAAGATGAATCTATACAAATAGAACAAGTTATAAAACATACAGATGGATCAATAGATTTAAAATTCCTAAAATCTAGATCCTTTAACGCTACATCTTCATCTTCCAGGATGTCCTTTTCAAGGCCATCTACTTCTTGTCCCCTGGAGGAAGAAGACATAATAAGCAAAAATTTAAAAGGTGTTAACTTTAGTAAAAGAATTCCACAACCAGAATACAAACCTGTCATAATCAATCAACCATCAAGCCCAACCTTTAGTGAAATAAATGATTCCTTAGGAATGATAACGTTAGAGGAACCATTTGAACCAGATATAAAATATCTCCAACAACTCTGGGTAAAACCAGAGAATAATATTAAAAGAGAATGGTATAGAAACAATTACACTTTAGAACAGAGGAAATCATTTAGAGACAAATGGATGAAAGATATGAAAAAATGGAAGTGTAGTTTAGAATTTTTTAAATGGTTTGAATATACAGGAAAATTAGCTAACTGTGAATCTTTAAATATGGTAGTTAAAAAATGGTATACAAAAAGTAATAAAATAATAGAATCTACCATTCCCCCATTAGAAGAAATAAATATACCAGTAGGTGATAAAGTAGTAATAGGAAATCCTTTTAAAAGAACATCAATAGATGCCCAAGGAGAACCTAAAAACAAAGATATTAATAAATTAATAGAACAAAGTAATTATACGAATCAAATACTACATGTCATAGCCAATCAAGTAGAAGAAGCAAGAAGCAAGAAGCAAGTCTTCTTTTAAACCGTTCCCAGAAAAAAGAATAAAATTTGAAGATAATATTGAAGAAAATCCAATTTTCAGGCTACCTAGTATGTCAAAAGATAAATTCCCTAGTCTTCCTAAAGGTGGATTAGAAATAAAAGGTGATGTTCTAGAAGAAATTACCAAAAGGTTAAAATCATCTTTAACAATAAATACAATTCCAAAAGAGAAAGAAAATTCAGTAAAAACCTTATCTGAATTAAATGATCAATTAAATAAATTAGGATCTAATCATCATCATAAGAAAAATTATTATAAAAAACCTACATTTCCTGATATACAGTACGAAGAAGAACATCTAGTATCATTCAGTTCTCACTCAGGTGATGCTATAACTGAATGGAATATAGATGGACAAGCAGAACATCAAATACTTAATAGATTACATGAAATGGGAATAGCAGCAACAGCCTATAAAATAAAAGGTAATACAGATAAGCAAGCAACAACCCTGCTTTCTTACGGATTTACAGGAATGTTAAAAAATTGGTGGGACAACTATCTGTCGGATAAAGATAGAGAAACTGTCCTTAATGCTACTACAATCATAAAAATAGTTAAACAAGAAGGTAGTAGTACTAATCAAATAATAGAAGAACAAGTACGTGAAGATGCCATAAACACTTTATTATATGCCATAATTAAACACTTTATTGGAGAACCAAAAGTATTTAAAGATAGAAGCTTAGAAATATTATCTAATCTATCATGTCCAAAATTACATGACTTTAAATGGTATAAAGACATATTTTTAAATAAAGTAATGATTAGAGAATATTGTAATCATAGTTATTGGAAAGAAAAATTTATAAGTGGACTACCACATTTATTTGCAGATAAAGTTAGACAAAAAATAAAAGATAGATTTAATGGTGAAATACCTTATGACGGATTAACCTATGGTGATATAGTAAGCTTTATTAACATAACAGCTTTAGAATTATGTACTGATATGAAATTAAAAAATCAGTTAAAAAGAGATTATAAAATCACTAAGAAAGAATTAGGAAATTTCTGTAGTGATTTTGGTTATGCTAAGATAACTGCCCCGTCTACCGAGGCAACAAAAAGATCCAAAAGGATAAATAGAAAAGACAAAAGTAGCAATAGTAATTATAAAAGAAAATCTTCCAAAAGATACAAGAAGAAAAATCCAAAAAATGCAAGTCAAAATAAGCAACCTTCTTTTAAAGAAAGATGCTACAATTGTGGAAAACAAGGCCATAAGGCAAATGATTGTAGAGTCAAGACAAAGAAGAAAAACAAGATTAATAGTTTAGAATTAGATGAAGACATTAAGAATAAAATATATGCTATACTAGACGAAAATGATAATAGTGAAGAAGAAAGTTCATCCACAGATAGCATAAGTGATGATGAACAAATTAATATAGCATATGAGTCTAGTGATAGTTACACTTCCGAATCAGAGTGTGATTGTCCTAGAGGATTATGTACCTGCGGGACAGGTTCAATAAAAGTCATATCAAATGAAAATACAGAATTCTTCTTTGATCTAATAGATCAAATAAAGGATGAAGAAATTAAAAGAGAATATCTTTTAAAATTAAAAGATATAGTCTTAAGTAGAGAATCAAATAAACCTAACATATCCAATCCTTTTAGTATGAAAAATATTCTACAAAAATTTGATAAAAAAGAAGAAAAAATATCTATATCAGATCTTTATGCAGAATTAGCAACATTAAAACAAGAAGTTAACATTTTAAAACAAAAAGTTAATAAAATAGAGGAAGAAAACCTTGCTCTAGAATTAATTCAAGAAACTCAAAAGGAGTTAAATTCTAAAATAATAGGAGAAAGTTCAAATACTAAACAAGTAGAAGCACAAGACGACGAATTAGGAGTCTTGGCTATCTCTAAAATTAAGTCTAAAAAATGGTATGTACCAATAAAATTAGTCATAAATAGTGAATACAGTATCCAGACAGTAGCTTTACTAGACTCTGGTGCTGACCAAAATTGTATAGTAGAAGGATTAATTCCAACAAAATATTGCGATAAAACATCAGCAAAATTATTCTCTGCATCAGGAGAAAAACTTAAAATAAAATATAAATTATCTAATGCACATATATGTAATGATAACATATGCTTTAAAAATACTTTTATTCTGATAAAAGATTTAAATGAGGAAGTTATATTAGGAACTCCCTTTTTAACTCAGATATCTCCTTTTACAGTAAATACAACAGGTATTACTACCAATAATCTTGGTAAAGAAATAATATTTTATTTCCTAAATGGTCCAAAACAAAGAGAAATAGATACTCTAAAAGAAAGAAGTATCTATAAAATACAAATGATAAAAAATCAAATAAACTACATAAAAGATGAAATTAAGATTGTTAAAATAGAAGACCAGCTTAAAGATAAATTAATTCAAGATAAAATACTACAAACCCAAAAAGAAATAGAATCTGAAGTCTGTTCAGATCTACCCAATGCCTTTTGGGAAAGAAAAAAGCATATAGTACGATTACCGTATATAGAAGGATTTGAAGATGGATCTATCCCCACTAAGGCTAGACCAATTCAAATGAACCAAGAATTAATGGAATATTGTAAAAAGGAAATTAATGAATTATTAGAAAAGAAAATAATTCGTCCCTCTAAGTCACCTTGGAGTTGTTCCGCATTTTATGTTAATAATAATGCTGAACGAGAAAGAGGAGCTCCAAGATTAGTTATAAATTATAAACCTTTAAACAAAGTATTAAGATGGATACGATATCCAATTCCAAATAAAAGAGATTTATTAAAGAGAACGTATAAGGCTAAAATATATAGTAAATTTGATATGAAATCAGGATTTTGGCAAATCCAAATAGATGAAAGGGATAAGTATAAAACAGCATTTAATGTGCCCTTTGGCCAATATGAATGGAATGTTATGCCCTTTGGGTTAAAGAATGCCCCATAAGAATTTCAAAATATAATGAATAATATATTTAATCCATATAGTTCATTCTCAATAGTTTATATTGATGATGTATTAATATTTTCAGAAAATATAGATCAACATTTTAAGCATTTAAAGATATTTCTTAATATTATTAAGAAAAATGGGCTGGTAGAGAGTAGTTAAGCGAGAGCAAATGACATTATTTACAGAAGTATGAAAATCAAATACAATCTTGCCAAGGACGCTACTATCAACTACATATACTATTTGTTACTTTTGGTTGTTTATTGTAGGTTGTATTTATAATGTGAATTCATAATTTCGTCTTTAAAAAGAACGTATTTTTTGATTTAGGAATGATGCATAGTACCATGTTCACCTTGGATTTATGTTTCAATTTTGTTCCTAAGAAAAGGAGATTAAGAAAGCGTGATTTTCTTCCTTATTCAAAAACAGTTGATATGATTTGTGAGCATATTAAAATACAAACCTAAAAAGCACTCTACTTCCTTAAATATACTATAGGCCTTACAAAATTCCTTCATAACTACTATGCTTCAAATGGAAGATTTGAAAGAGGCGATAAATTATAAGAAAGAATAGGAAGGGAGGGAGGTATGTGCAGATTTTTAAATATAGAACATAAATAAAGAGTATTAAGGAAATATCAGTCAAGAGGGAAATCGAATTTGAGATTTTCATGAAGTAGTATGATGATAAAGGGGGTTGACTTGGTTACTTTAAGGATGAATAATAATAAGGATTGCCGGGTATGAATATATGAGAGAAAACGAAAGAATAAAGTACAAAAAGGTTAAGCAAAGATGAAGAGATGAAAATGTTGGCCGACTTCCATAATTTTTTCAATTTGTCGTACAACTTAAAAATTAGTTATCAGTTACACTTCATGTTCCAGTTGGGAGTTAAACATTAGAAAAATGGATGAATGCGTCATTGATGAACTTTCATGAAGTTTCTCCCAATAACATTAGCTAATAAGGATCCATTCAAACTATGTTATTACTCATGAGAGTTATAAATCTTCGATATAATAGTTCATGAATTTTAGCTCAAAGTTGATGTAAATTATTTTGTTGGAATTTGATTGAAACTTCCCAAAAAATTGCCTTTGCAAACATAGACCTCGATGATTCGAAAAATTCAATTACCACCAATCAGTACAGTTGGACAAAACTTCAAATAAACAGTGACGCGATAATATCTTCAAGGCTACAAACAAACATTTGCACACCACGAGAATATTGGAGTTGTGATAGGCTCTCTCTTTCATAGAAATTGTGAAACTTTTTGCTTACAATGAAGTCCTTATCTTTGGGAAGGATACGGCAGGCTCAATTCAAGGACACTCAATTTCAAACTCAATTTCAGGCTTTCGAAGCTCTGACGCTTTCTGTCGCATTTGTTCTCTCTTTTGTTTACCTTTCATTTTCACTTTCTGTAACCGTACTTAGGTAGCTCTTCGTTCGGTAGAGGCGTAGAGTCCTAGAACGCTATCTACTTGGTCGCGACTGGCTCTGCTACGCTAGGTTCTCCCTATGGCGCTACGCATCGTTCCCTTCGGTCGAGCGCACTCGATTGGCTAATCAAAGTCAAAGCGGCCAGCTTCTTTTGAATGGGTCACCAATAGAACCGTCGGTTTTTCAGAATCTAACATCGGGACCACCTTTAAAGTTACCCGGTCTGGTTCCAAATCAGCCGTTCATTCAACACTGCTACAACCGGAGCACGCATTCGTCGACCGGCAGAAGTGCTTTTTCAGTTTGTTATGGGTTCCAACCCATGGACCTGGTAGCAGACGGTTCAGACGATGGTTGTGTGCTGAACCTAGTCAGCGGCAAACTCTTATGAGATAATGTACATTCGGAGTTAAAAGTCAAAATCTTCCTACAACTTAAGTTCTTATAGTTTAGTTCATGATCAGTAAAAATTAACGTATACACTTGATTTTTGTTGAAGCATATGTATAATTCATTGATTGCCTCGGTCACTTCTTCACTATTAATAGTGGTGAAATTGTTCACTCGTAACAAATTGAAAAGACTTAGAGACTACCGAATGCAAAGCAACAAAATAATCATAGTAAATAACAGCGAATTCACAACACTATAAATTGAACATTTACTATAGAGTAGGGAATTGAGCACATACGCCCGTGCCAGTTCCCTAGTCTGTATTAAACTGAATCCATATAGTAATATATGAACTTCTCTAAGATCTCTACATAATCAGTAATTCTAGCTATTTTTTAGGAATTTTTACCTAGTGTGTCCATTCATTTGATTTTAATTACCCACCATACCCATTGAATAGTTAATACCCATTTGACTCATTTCAATTACCCGTCCTACCCACTAGTTGTCACCGGTCCACTAAATCCTCTCCATTCTCTTAATATCCAAAATAACCTCTCCACACTAGTAAAAATCCCAAACAACCTCTTTTCTTTTTCACTCTTCATCCCTATCTCTTCTTAAGTTTCATCTTCAAAAGTTCTAAAACAATTTCAAAAGTTATAGAACAGTGTCTCAGATGTAATCATACCATGAACACACTAGCAGGCGTCGCAACTGTCACGTCAAGTGGCAAAGACCACCACTGCTGTCAACTATGAGTGGTTTACTCATGGTGCTTTTTGGAGAATTTGATCAGCAGCTTCGGCAAGTACGACGATCTCGGAAGATCAAAATTCGATTCGAAAATACTGTCACTTCCACCGAAATCATTAGGCGTGCAAGCTTCTGCAGGAAGTTTGAATTCTTTTTGAAGGATTTGTTAAAAAATGTGAAAGATTGACTTAGATCTACTTAGGATTCTTCCTAAGATGGTGCCCCTGTTTGTGGACTAGTAGGTGCACTAGTAGGGGTGACGTGGCACCAATGTTTTATCTAGAAAGATGATTCATCATATACATTTTTTATGTCTTTGGTTCTTCACTTTAATTATCTGATAAGTATGATCAAAACTGTATATTGCAACAGTATAATGTTATACTATACGTTTGCTGTAATAGTATATTGATATGGTATATAATATCACAGCGTGTTAGTTGCTATCAAATAAATATATGATATACTTTTTTGGTATATTATATATTATTTTGGTATACATTTTTGTGTCTAGATTGAAGCGTGTGGCCTACTATCAAACAGAGAAACTTTTGAAGTGGGTGTTGCAAAATATTATCTCTAATACTTTTATAAAGTTCATACTAAAATTTAGTTGCATGTAGAGCTCATTCGTCGTACTTGAGATTAAATTTTTTAGTTGAAAATCAAAAAGTACTGTGTAAACTGTATATTGCAACAATATACTGCTATGGTATATAGTTTACTGCAATAGCATACTTATATAGTATACAATATCACAGTGTATTAGTTGCTATCAAATAAATGCATTTTTTTTATATGATATACCTTTTTGGTATACATTTTTGTGCCTAGATTGAATTGTGTATCCTTCTATCAAACAAATATATGTTTTAAAGTGGGTGTTGCAAAATATTATCTATAATACCTTTATAAAGTTCATATTAAAGTCTGGTTGCATTGGAGTAAATTCGTGGTACTTGAGATCAAATATTTTAGTTCATAATCAAAGAAATACTGTCTAAACTATATATTGCAACATTATAATATTATAGTATACAGTTTGCTGCAATAGTCTACTGATATAGTTTTATTGGTTTGAGCTGCTGGGTTTCCATGAGAACTAATAACGTCATTGTTCATGAGTATTCTTTGAACGAACACTGATGTTACAAGATTTTTGCAGAATTGTCCAAAAATGGTCACCCAATTACGATCGTTAGTCTAACTTTTCCAATATTTTTTTTTAAATTTCAACTATCTTTTTCAGTTTGTTTCTCATATTTGCTTGTTAAAGGAATCCAATTCCTTTATTTGAGTCTTATTTGGTACTTATTGTTACACATATTGTAGTATCCTTATTTTACTTTGACCATTATTATACTTACTTTGGTATATTGTATACCTTATTCGATGCTTGAATTCTTGAGCTGAAAATAAAAAGAAAAATATTGTGTAAATTTATATTGCAATAGTATACAGTTTATTACACGAGTTCAACTGTATACTGCAATAGTATATTGTCATAATTTACTGAAATAGTATACTGCTATAGTATACAGTTTACTATAAATGAATACTTCAATTAAATATTGTATACTCTTTTGGTATACACCTTTTTATATTTGGATCGAAGTATGAGCTGGTATCGAACAAATAAATATTTCGAATTTTATTTGTTTATTATAATATACATTTGTGGTATATTGTATACTCATTTAGTATACACTTTTTTGTATTTAGATCGAAATGTGAGCTACTATCAAAAAAATAAATACTTTAATTTTATTATTTTGAATACAATATACCTTTTTGGCATACCGTATACTCTTTTGTTATATCCTTTTGTATTTAGATTGAAGAGAGTGAGCTGCCATCGAGCGAATGGATGTTCAAATTTCATTGTTTTGAATATTGTATACCTTTTTAGTATAATGTATACTCTTTTGGTATACACCTTTTTTTTGTTTGGATTGAAGTTTGAGTTGATATTGAACAAATGAATGTTTCAAATTTTATTGTTTTAAATAAAGTATACCTTTTGGTAATCATATACTCTTTTGGTATATACTTTTTGTGTTTTGATTAAAGTTTGAGCTGCTATCGAACAAATAAATATTTTAAATTTTGTAATTTTAAATACAGTATACCTTTTTGGTATACCGTATACTCTTTTAGTATACAATTTTTTGTGTTTTGGTCAAAGTGTAAGCTCTTATCGAACAAATGAATGTTTTGAATTTTGTTGTTTTAAATATTGTATACCTATTTAGAAAACTGTATACTCTTTTAGTGTATACATTCTTATGTTTGGATTAAAATGTGAGTTGTTCTCAAACAAATGAATGATTGGAATTTCGTTGTTTTGAGTATTATATACTTTTTTGGTATACTGTATACTCTTTTGGTATTCGTGTACTTTTTTAGTATACCTTTTTATGTTTTGGATCGAATAGTGTTAGCTACTATCAAGAAAATAAATATTTTCGATTTTGTTATTTCAAAAGAAATGTGCCATTTGGATATACTTTATACCTTTTTGGTATACATTTTTGTGTTTTTATAGATATATATATATATATACACACACACACACACACACACACTATTGTTTTATGTAGGACATCATTTTGTTATACTGAAAAAATGAGAAAAAAGTATATTATATCTGTTATCCTTTTATCATTTATAAATAAAACCAAAAAATAAAAAAGAAGAAAAAAGTAAAGAAAGGAGAAAAAAATATATATTATCAGTTATTTTATCACTAATATAGAAATAAATAAATAAAGATATGCTAGATCATTTATTTTTTATCACGAATATGGAGAAAAAAATGTAAAACGATTTACTACATTATATTATGCATTTTCACTAACATATTATTTTATTAAACAACTTAACAAGAAAAATAAAAGGAAAAAGTTATATATTAAATCAATTTATTATTATTCACTTGTATAAATTAAAGGGAGAGAGATAAAAAAATAAAAAGAAGATGCGTATACTACATTTGATATATAAGAAATAAAAAAATACAAAAAAAGAAATAAAAAGAATGATTAAAAAAGGATATGCTATGTGACTTTTTTTTCTTCAGTAGTACCAAAAAGGAATAAAAAAAGAATAGAAAATAATAGAAATATCAAGCTAAACAACGTTCAGTTGAAGGAGTTTAGGATTAGAACAGAATGGGTAGCTAGGGTAATATCTTTATGGGTAGTTGTTGTAATTGGTTAAGTAATGGGCAGTAGCGGATAATAACTTTGCTTCTGATGGATATTTATGAAAGAGTCCCTATTTTTCAAGACTACTATTAAAGTTATGTACCTACAGGATAATTTTATTGATAATAAAGTCTCCTCATGTAAATATTTTATAAATAATTGTAGGGACAATCTAGTCTTTGTTTTAATTTGTATCAAAGATAATTATTATTTTACAGTATCGTATGCCTAGGTTATGGTACCTTTTCTTACCAATGGCAAATGGGGAAGGGCAGGCCAAGGCAAACCTTAACTTGCCCTGCCCTGCCCATTTACCATTTTTTTCTACTTTAGTCGTGCCCTGCTCCACCCGCCAAACCCCTGCCCTACCCTCCAAACCCTGTCCTACCGCATTTGCTAAGTATTTTTTTCTGTTAACATTACACTAATGCAATATTCTCTTTTCGTGTCATTTTTTTGTTTTGGCCAAATTAGCACCCCTTCTTTCTATGTAGTTATGACTTTGAAAATAATCAAGGTTTTGATTAGATTAGTAAAATAATAAGTACTATATATCACGTACTCAATGACATTAATTTGTTAAATGATACAAGTATAGCTAATTTAAATTAATTAATATTTAAACTTAACTCTGAGCACGATAATGAAGTGTTTTTTTTTTCCAATTATCCCATATGTTTAGTTATTGGAAAATATGAAGATGAACCAGAATATATATCAAAAAACATGTAATCTGAAAAAAAATAAATCTTATAATGTGTATCAGCTTTAAAGTCATAATGATTTTAAATCTCTATACATGAAAATTTTGAACCAAGCATAAATGATAAAGATAGGAATATTTGGATATGAATCCCATGATTAGGAGTGTCAATGGTTCGACTCGGTTATTTTAAAATTTTTGTACCATACTAATATTTCGATTATTCTAGTATGTATAACCAAAATTTGAATTTTAGAAACCGTCCTAATCATATCGGTTTTGGTATTCGGTTATTTTCTGTTTTTTTTTTTTTAAAAAAAATATTATCTAAAACTAACCCACAAAGAAAAATATTTTTTTCACATACAAGACAACAATTGAAAAATGACCATTACTTTCATTCCAAAACTCATAGTTCGAGTGACTAATCAAAATAATTTCATTTTACTCAAGAAAACGATATTAGAGACAACAATTATATCATATGTAATTGAATATTTTGCAATGGGTGCCTAAAAATTGGTAAACCAGAAAATCATTCTCACCAGTTATTAACTCATGCTACTTACACCAAATATTTAATTCATGTCAGTACCATTCATGATGAGTAAAAGATAATTAATTGTTGCTTTAGTCATATCCAGTACCATTGTCATGTATTATGTTATGAGTTTATGGTATTTTATGAAAATTTTAGTTTAAGTGCAATGATTTTATTGGGGAAGAAATCAATTGAAGGTAAAATTTTGGTTCTCCATATAGGATCCTAAAAAGAAGATGAGGAGGGAAACATCGTATAGTATCTTAGGATTAAAGTTGAACTAACTTTTTTGGTAGTTGACCCATTAAGTTATTTTGTCGGGTATGAGTCAAATAATTATGTTAAATGGGTGGAGACAGTGAGATTTAAATTTCTTTATATTTTAAATTAATTTTAAAAAAAAATTCCAAGTAAGCATGTATCATCGGAGATAACAATTTTTCAGATGAGAATGACCATTTGAGTTAATTATCCAAAGTTGAGTGACCATTTCGGAACATTACAAAGAAGAGTGACTTTCTTGGTTTATTTCCAATAGTTGAGTGACCATTTAGGTAATGGACTCAATGATCTTGTAAGCCTTGTACCCTTTTCTGCTAACCTTCTATGAAGCTTTTTGTGCCACAAGATGACCTTCTTCTTGTTGATTGACTTAAGATTGGTGCCTCAAAGAAATGCCACCTTCACGGACAACATTTGCATAATCGTGGGCAATTGATTCTTCATTATTATCCGACTATTCTGCAAAAGTTGCACTTCATCTATTTATATTACTTTGAACCCTTTTCTTTTTAATATTCAATACTTTAGGTTCTTTAACCAAAAAAGCAAAAACAAAAAATAAAAAATCTCAGTTATAACAAGGTTATAACTTAATAAGATTTGTATGACCATTGATTGCAAATTTAAGGAACTGTATTGGTCGATTTCTGTCCGATCACGCAAAGGATACGTGGTCAACTACGTGGTAAGGTGAGAATAGATTCCGAAGACATTACGAAACGAGGTTGGATCGAAAAAAAACTTCGATCATTGATGTGATCGGTTGTGTTACACTGTGATCGGAAGATTTCGAAGACGATTGTTTTACCAGATAACGGTGGTTGATCTTATCCCACTTTTATCGAAGCGAATTCAGCAGAAGTTGTTGGACGTGGGCAACTACTGTTGCGTGACTAAGGAGAGACGTGAGAGAGTGGAGTCCTTCTAGGGTTGGAAACTCCACATCTCTTTAGCCTATAAATAGATCCTGTTCTCCCATTTGTAAACTTACGTTCATCTGAAGAAAAGTATCCACATTCTTCAGTTACATCATTATTGTCATTCAATTACGCCATTATTATAGCAAATCTACCATTGTTACAATCTCAACTATTGTATCAAACATCAGTCGCGACTTGGTTCAAACTTGGAGGAGGATTCATCTCTTTCAACGAAGCGCCAACCTTCGATTCTTCAATTCAATAAGCTTTATTGCTTTCGTTTATTGATTTATTATCGTTCACTTCATTACTTGTGTGCTATTTTCATCACCTGACATCCGTTTATAGTTATTGATCGCATTAATTCATCATCATCGCATTGATCATATCGTCAGTTCATTGCTAAATATATTTTTTCATCGTCGTCGATCATATTGATTTATTTCTAATCGATCGTACCTTTAACTCATTGCTCAGCATATCTGCTAGTTGTAATCGATCACGTTAAATAATTATCGTTGTCATATTGATCGTATCATTAACTCAATAAAATCGTGTTTTCCAAAATAAAATTATAGGTTCTTATACAAAGTCATAACTGTACCGTTCATTACGTCGGTTTTTTCTTTTATAAAAATAAATCAAAAATATATCGAATCGAAAATATTTATTTGAATAAAAATACTTTATATATAAAATATTTATGTATAAACTTATATAATTTAATTAAGTTTAAAAACAAATAAACATACGGATTTTCACCTTAATTCTTGAGGTGGAATCAGTGACTCCCAATGTCCCAGCCTGTTATTGATAGTATTAGTACTATTGCTGAAAATTGAAACTTTCATGCTTCAATAGTATAGTACTTTTGGCAGTTTTAGATTCTAAACTCCCTTAACTTATGTTCTTGCAGAAGTGAGATTTTGTTGTAGAAGGTCTTCGCAGACAGATTGTGTTATTTGAGTTAATTATCAAAAGATAAGTGACCATTTAGGAACATTACAAAGAAGAGTGACTTTCTTGGTTTATTTTCAATAGTTGAGTGACCATTTAGGTAATGGACTCCAAGATCATTAGTTAATCCATGAATTTATTGTGTAATGATAGCCTCATTCTTTGTCTTGTTTAATGTTTATGTAAACTGTAATTATCATTCAATTATATGTATATGTATGAAGTATGCTTTCTTTTACATCTATTATCTCGAGCTTATATTAAAAGACGTCACCATTAATTTGTATATATATATTAGTAATACTTTCTTTTAACGAGAAATATTGGCAAAAGCTAGCACAAACCACAACTAATGACTTCACAAAACTAAGTCAAACTCTAAAGCATTTCAATTTAAGGGAGACCGCCAAGAAGCCCGTCTAGCTCTTTTCAAATTTCCTTTTCAGTATTCTCTTTTCTTAGCATTGTATTAACCCAAAAAAGTAATGTTCCCCTGGCGGTTGTCTTGCAGATTGCTAGTACTATTAACTGATCAAATAGCTAACATGCAGTAAAAAGATGTAAGAAAGGGTTGTAATTTGTATATATCTTAAAATTTCTTTGCCGTGATTGATATCTCCGGGAATTTAACTTGGGGAGGAATTTAATTAGTCCTACCTAACATGAGAAATAAGATGTAGGAGTAGAATCTCGACAACTAGATTGATATGAACGAACTTGGTCATAGAGTTTCATGTCAAAGGCCAAAAATTGTAGATTGAGGCAACGATATTCTTTAAGGTTTTTTTGGGACAGTAATATTCTTTACCCTTGTAGATGCTTGTTTTGAGTGAACTGATTTTCATAGTTTAAATACAAATCACACTTTATGGAGGCTTATTTGTTCATATTTTAAGATGCCCTATTAATGTAAAAATTGCTTAACAACGATGATGCGTAAAACAAACTATAAGTGCACTTTATCTTGATACAAAACAAACTAGAGAATACCCTTTTGTTTGCCGCACTCAATTGCACCATCAAACAATTCCTCAAGGCCATACTTGTATTTAAATCCAGTGTCCAAAAGTTACCCTTAAACAATTAGACATCCCAAAATTTTAATCGTTAAACAATTCCAAGTATCAGAGTGAAAAGTACATCAAGAATAAAGAATAAATAATCAACAGTAAATAAAAGAAAACTAACCATGGAGCCATTGTAAAGATGAAGACACTGAAGTTGTCAATATAGTGAATGTATAAAGAACCTCTCCTGTATAACCAGAATGAACAAATCTCAGACGCAGTATTCAAGTTGTCGAATGAAAGTGATCTGCTAACTAAAACAAGCACAAAAGACTGCATCTTGTTGTAGCATAATCCACCATCTCAAGGTGGATTATGACTCTGCATTTGGTTATCTGGATCATATATATAATAAATGAAAAGGACTAAAGCTTATTAGCAAGTAACTCAAAGTCGTAATCCCAGAATTAATTTTGGATGCTATAAGTAAAATATAGACAGATCGTAAATTAGAAGGATGTTAATGATTGTGGCTAGTAAATAACTAATTCACTACGAGTCACCCTGAAAATATGGTTACTCACCTTCAGGATTCTTCCAAGAGTCAAAAAGGGCAGCAAACACCAGAGGCCGGGCATCCTTAAAATGTATGTAATAAGGTTGCTTTTTCGACCCATCCTTTTTCCACTCATAAAATCTGAAGAAAATACCATCACTGAGCACCATTGACATTGCAATTGAGAAAGCAGAAAATTCAAAATTGTAAAATTACTTAGAAATTTAAAGGAATTTGAATGAAAGTAGCTTTTGGTTCCCCATAATGTCCTCTCATTTTTTTATTCTCCTTTTTTCCCTTTTTTTCTTTTTAGAAAGGGGCGTAATTAGGTAGTTCCACTCCTTGAAAGCTAATAACGACATGTATGTTATCAGGAAAACAATCTGTTTGACATAGAGGATGTTAGCTTTGTGAAAAGAAACAGACAAAAGTAGATTGAACATAGAAATGAATACTCTCATGACTATTATATCTGAAGAAAGAGCCTACCCCTCAACTGCCACCAGGCACCTATTCTTTGGGACAAGGCGGCGAAATGAAGCCTTCTCCTTTATTGATTCAGACCGAGCATTGAACTGCAAACAACCACAGACATATACAGTTTTGCAAGGTCAATACAGCAAGATATTCAATCTACATAAGTAAGACATTGTGTGATCAATGTGAGAAAATGTCATCGTATTGTATTTTGTTATCATTTAGCTATCCCGTCTTCTTCCCAGATATAGATATAGACATTCTACTGATACATTAACGCAAACATACTAAAACAGGTAATCTCTATTCCTTAACCAAGTTGATATTAATGATCCAACAATATTAGAGTATCTAATATTGTTGGATCATTAATATCAACTGAGAAATTTGGATAACAATTAAAGTATACTGGCCCATTTGCCATGTTACTTTGTAATACAGCTATTAATGAATCATCAAAGTTTAAGAATCTATTATCTCTTAATAATAAACATATAGGAATATCTAATCCTAGTCTATGAAGTGGTTTTACAGCCACTTGCACTAGTCCTATATGTAGGAATTTATAACTTTTTCTATATTTTTCTATATCTTTTATAGACAATAGTTGAATTGTTTCAACTGACTGATTTATAGCAATTGTTGATTCGCATGTTTTAATATTAAATCTATTTATGAAGTCAAATCCTCCGACTTCATATATCTTTTCTAACTTTTCTTTGGGAATATTCCAATTTAACAGATTATTTTCTATTTTTGATATTTTATCTATCTCTGTTGATAGGTTTATACTGTTTAATACTGTCTGCGATGATCCTTCCATTCTAATAATGAACTCCTGGACCGTCACAAGCTTTTCTATAATAACTTTCAGCTATAGGTTTTAACCTAAGTTATTATTTTGCATATAATGTAGAAAATCAATATTTCCTGTCAAGAGATATCTATGTAGATTATCTTTTAAAAGCTTTTCATGGTCATTAATTTCTTTATCAATATTTATCCAGAGTTCTAGATAACCTGGATCCATATTCATTTTTTTAAAATATTATATTTTTATTTTTATTAAGGAAATCTCTTCTCCAAAGTTTATAATATAGCAGAAGAGTTTCTTCTACGTAAGGATTATCGTTGTTTATTAAATCAGAGAAACATATTTTCATAAAATAGATATAATAATCATTATCATTATATTTATTAAATCAGTGTTTCATAAGATACGGGAGTTAAGTGTTTTTGTTTTCTTATGGGGGGGTTATCCTATAGTTAACTCTACTCTTTTCTATTAAGGTGTTTTCTTTATTCAGATTTCTTTCGTTCTTATCCTATGTAGCTAAGCGACGGGAACACCAATCCGGGTCCGGCCCTACGTCCTCCTAGACTCAACGGGCTAATCCAACGGAACTTTATGGCTTGCCAACGTCTAAACCGGAGATTAATCGGTTACCTCGACACAAGGATAAGGACTAAGAGATATGAACAAGAAAACAGGCTTAACAGAAAAATTCGAGTTAACAAGGATAACAGATGATTTAGCCGACGATCATACTGGCTCTGATACCATAGGGGCAGTAGAACTTTGCGGAAAACATATTTATGAAATTAAATAAACTAATAATTAAATTAAATCTAATAATTAAAATAAATATTGAAAATATTTAATTGAACAGAAGACTTACTATTAAAATCAGAACTGTTTATTGGACTTCAAAGAACATTTGTTTACAGAGAGAGTATTACAGAGAGAGTAGGCAATATTTCGAAGGGGATTTTCGAGTGATGCCTTACTTCTGATTTCTATTCCTATTTATAGCTGCTAATAATACTATTCTCCTTTACAGGTGGAGAGCTATTAACGGGGAATCTTTATCTTATAAAGTAAGATAAGATTTACATTATTGCTGATAATGGGTTCCTGTCAGGAATCTTATCTTCACAAAAGTAAAGTAAGATCTATTTGTCGTCTTCTTCTTTAAAATTCTGTGAGATATGCTTGAGCAATCCCGTGTGGGTCCTCCATATCTCCATTATCTTCTGCTGATGCTGTTGATGATGCAGTATCCAATAATTCAGTAATTTGAGCTATTTCATTGCCGTTTGCTTGGTCTAAATTCGCCAAGGCCTGTTGAAGTTTCCTTTTCAATGCTTCTTTGGATAATCTGTTAGCTAATTCGGTCTTTATCTGACTTTGTACCTGTTTGTTTTTAGGGGTCCATCCTTTGATTTTAATAGTCTTAACAAGGTATCTGACCTTGTTTAGTACTTCAATGTTAAACTCCCAACTGATAATGTAGGACACTCTTTTTGCCACAAAGAATTTACATAATTGTATATATTCTGGTAATGCCGCTAATTCTTCATTTTCTTTTTGATAATTTGTGCGTAGCTGTTTGAAAGAAGGTGATAATACTCTTTCATCTGCTCCGAATATACTCCACCATTCATAGAACCATCTGGGAATGGGATTTGTTGAAATCTGTTCACAGAACTTGACAAACCATGAATGGCTGCCAAGTCTTAAATATATAAAGTTAATCCATGCGTTTTTATAGTCATAAAAATTGTAACTTGATATTTTAAAATCAACTGGTAATGGGAATTGGATTGGCGTGTGTAGATGATCTACTGGCCAGTCCGCAGGGCTTAAGATCTTTTTTATAGTAAACTTGGAGTACCGAATACTCCTCGGATCATTTCTGTCTGCTAATTCATTCTCGATTTCTATTGAATTTGTTGCTATTAATATGGCCTCATAAAACTCTCTTGTTTTATAAGGGTTATCGGTTTCTATGTAATTCCTGTCTGAGTAGCAGGTCTTGATAATTTCTGTAATTCGTTTTTCAACGAACTTTCTTTCAATGGCAATAACTGGTATCTGTTGACTATTTATCCAATCGAATTTCTGAGGGTTTGCTGTTGAAGAGCTTGCTGCTTGTTCATATTTGATAGGAGGCTGTACCGCCTCAGAATAACTGTTTATACTTCTCCTGGCATAACTATTTAATGACTGTTTCGAAGTTCCGGATATTATTTCCTTCTTTACCGGGGTTGGAGGAGGTAATTGAGGAAATTCTGCTAGGGCTGTATATCTGTTTATGTGTGGGTTCTGGTTATGGTGCTGCTCCATGAATTGCCTTGGGGGCCTTACTGGAAATAAGGGCCGCATGATTTTTCTGTAAGAATTCTCTGGTTAAAAAATCTGGAAGACTATTGTCTTCTCCTTTAATAAATTCTATTTGAAAATCAAAGCTGGATAATAAAGCTTGCCATCTGGCAAATATTTGTTTTGAAACTAAATTTTTAACATCTTTTTGCAAAACATCTTTTGCTGCTTTACAATCAACTCTTAAAAGAAATTCTTTGTTTATCAGATCATCTTGAAATTTAGTTATACATAAAACTATTGATAAAATTTCTTTTTTAATAGTACTATAATTTTTTTGAGTTCCGTTCCATATGCCAGAGCAATATCGGACTAATTGTTCAGACTCTTTTGGAGAGAGACGCTGTTTAAGAATTCCTCCGAAACCTATTTCAGAGGCATCGGTTTCAACAATCATAAAGGCATCCGGATGTGGTATGCCTAGACATGGAAGTTTTTGAACAATACTTTTGACCTTTTGGACTGTTTGTGTTTGTTCTTGGCTCCAAGGAATTGGATTTTTCCTAAGACGCTGATAAAGGGGTTCACATATTTGTCTAAGATTTGGAATAAAATCTGAGACATAGTTGAGGCTTCCTAAAAACCTTTGTAACTGAGTTTTATCTGTTAAAACATCTGGAAATTTTGTAGAGAATTCTATGGCTCTATAAATTGGTTTATACATGCCTTGAGATAAGTCATGTCCTAAAAATCTGATAGAGGTTTGAAATAGTTTGATCTTTTTGGCACTCACTACCAGCCCATTTTTCTTAATAATATTAAGAAATATCTTTAAATGCTTAAAATGTTGATCTATATTTTCTGAAAATATTAATACATCATCAATATAAACTATTGAGAATGAACTATATGGATTAAATATATTATTCATTATATTTTGAAATTCTGATGGGGCATTCTTTAACCCAAAGGGCATAACATTCCATTCATATTGGCCAAAGGGCACATTAAATGCTGTTTTATACTTATCCCTTTCATCTATTTGGATTTGCCAAAATCCTGATTTCATATCAAATTTACTATATATTTTAGCCTTATACGTTCTCTTTAATAAATCTCTTTTATTTGGAATTGGATATCGTATCCATCTTAATACTTTGTTTAAAGGTTTATAATTTATAACTAATCTTGGAGCTCCTCTTTCTCGTTCAGCATTATTATTAACATAAAATGCGGAACAACTCCAAGGTGACTTAGAGGGACGAATTATTTTCTTTTCTAATAATTCATTAATTTCCTTTTTACAATATTCCATTAATTCTTGGTTCATTTGAATTGGTCTAGCCTTAGTGGGGATAGATCCATCTTCAAATCCTTCTATATACGGTAATCGTACTATATGCTTTTTTCTTTCCCAAAAGGCATTGGGTAGATCTGAACAGACTTCAGATTCTATTTCTTTTTGGGTTTGTAGTATTTTATCTTGAATTAATTTATCTTTAAGCTGGTCTTCTATTTTAACAATCTTAATTTCATCTTTTATGTAGTTTATTTGATTTTTTATCATTTGTATTTTATAGATACTTCTTTCTTTTAGAGTATCTATTTCTCTTTGTTTTGGACCATTTAGGAAATAAAATATTATTTCTTTACCAAGATTATTGGTAGTAATACCTGTTGTATTTACTGTAAAAGGAGATATCTGAGTTAAAAAGGGAGTTCCTAATATAACTTCCTCATTTAAATCTTTTATCAGAATAAAAGTATTTTTAAAGCATATGTTATCATTACATATATGTGCATTAGATAATTTATATTTTATTTTAAGTTTTTCTCCTGATGCAGAGAATAATTTTGCTGATGTTTTATCGCAATATTTTGTTGGAATTAATCCTTCTACTATACAATTTTGGTCAGCACCAGAGTCTAGTAAAGCTACTGTCTGGATACTGTATTCACTATTTATGACTAATTTTATTGGTACATACCATTTTTGAGACTTAATTTTAGAGATAGCCAAGACTCCTAATTCGTCGTCTTGTGCTTCTACTTGTTTAGTATTTGAACTTTCTCCTATTATTTTAGAATTTAACTCCTTTTGAGTTTCTTGAATTAATTCTAGAGCAAGGTTTTCTTCCTCTATTTTATTAACTTTTTGTTTTAAAATGTTAACTTCTTGTTTTAATGTTGCTAATTCTGCATAAAGATCTGATATAGATATTTTTTCTTCTTTTTTATCAAATTTTTGTAGAATATTTTTCATACTAAAAGGATTGGATATGTTAGGTTTATTTGATTCTCTACTTAAGACTATATCTTTTAATTTTAAAAGATATTCTCTTTTAATTTCTTCATCCTTTATTTGATCTATTAGATCAAAGAAGAATTCTGTATTTTCATTTGATATGACTTTTATTGAACCTGTCCCGCAGGTACATAATCCTCTAGGACAATCACACTCTGATTCGGAAGTGTAACTATCACTAGACTCATATGCTATATTAATTTGTTCATCATCACTTATGCTATCTGTGGATGAACTTTCTTCTTCACTATTATCATTTTCGTCTAGTATAGCATATATTTTATTCTTAATGTCTTCATCTAATTCTAAACTATTAATCTTGTTTTTCTTCTTTGTCTTGACTCTACAATCATTTGCCTTATGGCCTTGTTTTCCACAATTGTAGCATCTTTCTTTAAAAGAAGGTTGCTTATTTTGACTTGCATTTTTTGGATTTTTCTTCTTGTATCTTTTGGAAGATTTTCTTTTATAATTACTATTGCTACTTTTGTCTTTTCTATTTATCCTTTTGGATCTTTTTGTTGCCTCGGTAGACGGGGCAGTTATCTTAGCATAACCAAAATCACTACAGAAATTTCCTAATTCTTTCTTAGTGATTTTATAATCTCTTTTTAACTGATTTTTTAATTTCATATCAGTACATAATTCTAAAGCTGTTATGTTAATAAAGCTTACTATATCACCATAGGTTAATCCGTCATAAGGTATTTCACCATTAAATCTATCTTTTATTTTTTGTCTAACTTTATCTGCAAATAAATGTGGTAGTCCACTTATAAATTTTTCTTTCCAATAACTATGATTACAATCTTCTCTAATCATTACTTTATTTAAAAATATGTCTTTATACCATTTAAAGTCATGTAATTTTGGACATGATAGATTAGATAATATTTCTAAGCTTCTATCTTTAAAAACTTTTGGTTCTCCAATAAAGTGTTTAATTATGGCATATAATAAAGTGTTTATGGCATCTTCACGTACTTGTTCTTCTATTATTTGATTAGTACTACTACCTTCTTGTTTAACTATTTTTATGATTGTAGTAGCATTAAGGACAGTTTCTCTATCTTTATCCGACAGATAGTTGTCCCACCAATTTTTTAACATTCCTGTAAATCCGTAAGAAAGCAGGGTTGCTGCTTGCTTATCTGTATTACCTTTTATTTTATAGGCTGTTGCTGCTATTCCCATTTCATGTAATCTATTAAGTATTTGATGTTCTGCTTGTCCATCTATATTCCATTCAGTTATAGCATCACCTGAGTGAGAACTGAATGATACTAGATGTTCTTCTTCGTACTGTATATCAGGAAATGTAGGTTTTTTATAATAATTTTTCTTATGATGATGATTAGATCCTAATTTATTTAATTGATCATTTAATTCAGATAAGGTTTTTACTGAATTTTCTTTCTCTTTTGGAATTGTATTTATTGTTAAAGATGATTTTAACCTTTTGGTAATTTCTTCTAGAACATCACCTTTTATTTCTAATCCACCTTTAGGAAGACTAGGGAATTTATCTTTTGACATACTAGGTAGCCTGAAAATTGGATTTTCTTCAATATTATCTTCAAATTTTATTCTTTTTTCTGGGAACGGTTTAAAAGAAGACTTGCTTCTTGCTTCTTGCTTCTTCTACTTGATTGGCTATGACATGTAGTATTTGATTCGTATAATTACTTTGTTCTATTAATTTATTAATATCTTTGTTTTTAGGTTCTCCTTGGGCATCTATTGATGTTCTTTTAAAAGGATTTCCTATTACTACTTTATCACCTACTGGTATATTTATTTCTTCTAATGGGGGAATGGTAGATTCTATTATTTTATTACTTTTTGTATACC
The DNA here is from genome assembly GCA_037355625.1 of Petunia x hybrida. NCBI lineage: Eukaryota > Viridiplantae > Streptophyta > Magnoliopsida > Solanales > Solanaceae > Petunia > Petunia x hybrida. The sequence goes on from JBBBVM010000013.1 coordinate 5,760,268, forward strand.
ATTTTTTAACTACCATATTTAAAGATTCACAGTTAGCTAATTTTCCTGTATATTCAAACCATTTAAAAAATTCTAAACTACACTTCCATTTTTTCATATCTTTCATCCATTTGTCTCTAAATGATTTCCTCTGTTCTAAAGTGTAATTGTTTCTATACCATTCTCTTTTAATATTATTCTCTGGTTTTACCCAGAGTTGTTGGAGATATTTTATATCTGGTTCAAATGGTTCCTCTAACGTTATCATTCCTAAGGAATCATTTATTTCACTAAAGGTTGGGCTTGATGGTTGATTGATTATGACAGGTTTGTATTCTGGTTGTGGAATTCTTTTACTAAAGTTAACACCTTTTAAATTTTTGCTTATTATGTCTTCTTCCTCCAGGGGACAAGAAGTAGATGGCCTTGAAAAGGACATCCTGGAAGATGAAGATGTAGCGTTAAAGGATCTAGATTTTAGGAATTTTAAATCTATTGATCCATCTGTATGTTGTATAACTTGTTCTATTTGTATAGATTCATCTTCTACTTTTGGTTCCGTGATGGAATCAAAGTGCCATTCATCTTTTGATAAGACTTCATCCCATTTAAGTAATCTTGGGACAAATATATTATGATGTCTAATATTTGCTTCCATTAACATTGTAACTCCTTTATGAGCTCTACTTGGTTTAGCTTTGGGAGCTAGAGTAGTTTTCATTAATTTATAATATACTCTATATATTATAGCTATTTCTCTGGCTTGATGTTTACTATTTAAATGTTTTGTTTTAACATTTAATGTTAGAGTATCTAATATTGTTGGATCATTAATATCAACTGAGAAATTTGGATAACAATTAAAGTATACTGGCCCATTTGCCATGTTACTTTGTAATACAGCTATTAATGAATCATCAAAGTTTAAGAATCTATTATCTCTTAATAATAAACATATAGGAATATCTAATCCTAGTCTATGAAGTGGTTTTACAGCCACTTGCACTAGTCCTATATGTAGGAATTTATAACTTTTTCTATATTTTTCTATATCTTTTATAGACAATAGTTGAATTGTTTCAACTGACTGATTTATAGCAATTGTTGATTCGCATGTTTTAATATTAAATCTATTTATGAAGTCAAATCCTCCGACTTCATATATCTTTTCTAACTTTTCTTTGGGAATATTCCAATTTAACAGATTATTTTCTATTTTTGATATTTTATCTATCTCTGTTGATAGGTTTATACTGTTTAATACTGTCTGCGATGATCCTTCCATTCTAATAATGAACTCCTGGACCGTCACAAGCTTTTCTATAATAACTTTCAGCTATAGGTTTTAACCTAAGTATTTCCGAAATATTATTTTGCATATAATGTAGAAAATCAATATTTCCTGTCAAGAGATATCTATGTAGATTATCTTTTAAAAGCTTTTCATGGTCATTAATTTCTTTATCAATATTTATCCAGAGTTCTAGATAACCTGGATCCATATTCATTTTTTAAAATATTATATTTTTATTTTTATTAAGGAAATCTCTTCTCCAAAGTTTATAATATAGCAGAAGAGTTTCTTCTACGTAAGGATTATCGTTGTTTATTAAATCAGAGAAACATATTTTCATAAAATAGATATAATAATCATTATCATTATATTTATTAAACCAGTGTTTCATAAGATACGGGAGTTAAGTGTTTTTGTTTTCTTATGGGGGGGGGTTATCCTATAGTTAACTCTACTCTTTTCTATTAAGGTGTTTTCTTTATTCAGATTTCTTTCGTTCTTATCCTATGTAGCTAAGCGACGGGAACACCAATCCGGGTCCGGCCCTACGTCCTCCTAGACTCAACGGGCTAATCCAACGGAACTTTATGGCTTGCCAACGTCTAAACCGGAGATTAATCGGTTACCTCGACACAAGGATAAGGACTAAGAGATATGAACAAGAAAACAGGCTTAACAGAAAATTTCGAGTTAACAAGGATAACAGATGATTTAGCCGACGATCATACTGCCCCTGATACCATAGGGGCAGTAGAACTTTGCGGAAAACATATTTATGAAATTAAATAAACTAATAATTAAATTAAATCTAATAATTAAAATAAATATTGAAAATATTTAATTGAACAGAAGACTTACTATTAAAATCAGAACTGTTTATTGGACTTCAAAGAACATTTGTTTACAGAGAGAGTATTACAGAGAGAGTAGGCAATATTTCGAAGGGGATTTTCGAGTGATGCCTTACTTCTGATTTCTATTCCTATTTATAGCTGCTAATAATACTATTCTCCTTTACAGGTGGAGAGCTATTAACGGGGAATCTTTATCTTATAAAGTAAGATAAGATTTACATTATTGCTGATAATGGGTTCCTGTCAGGAATCTTATCTTCACAAAAGTAAAGTAAGATCTATTTGTCGTCTTCTTCTTTAAAATTCTGTGAGATATGCTTGAGCAATCCCGTGTGGGTCCTCCATATCTCCATTATCTTCTGCTGATGCTGTTGATGATGCAGTATCCAATAATTCAGTAATTTGAGCTATTTCATTGCCGTTTGCTTGGTCTAAATTCGCCAAGGCCTGTTGAAGTTTCCTTTTCAATGCTTCTTTGGATAATCTGTTAGCTAATTCGGTCTTTATCTGACTTTGTACCTGTTTGTTTTTAGGGGTCCATCCTTTGATTTTAATAGTCTTAACAAGGTATCTGACCTTGTTTAGTACTTCAATGTTAAACTCCCAACTGATAATGTAGGACACTCTTTTTGCCACAAAGAATTTACATAATTGTATATATTCTGGTAATGCCGCTAATTCTTCATTTTCTTTTTGATAATTTGTGCGTAGCTGTTTGAAAGAAGGTGATAATACTCTTTCATCTGCTCCGAATATACTCCACCATTCATAGAACCATCTGGGAATGGGATTTGTTGAAATCTGTTCACAGAACTTGACAAACCATGAATGGCTGCCAAGTCTTAAATATATAAAGTTAATCCATGCGTTTTTATAGTCATAAAAATTGTAACTTGATATTTTAAAATCAACTGGTAATGGGAATTGGATTGGCGTGTGTAGATGATCTACTGGCCAGTCCGCAGGGCTTAAGATCTTTTTTATAGTAAACTTGGAGTACCGAATACTCCTCGGATCATTTCTGTCTGCTAATTCATTCTCGATTTCTATTGAATTTGTTGCTATTAATATGGCCTCATAAAACTCTCTTGTTTTATAAGGGTTATCGGTTTCTATGTAATTCCTGTCTGAGTAGCAGGTCTTGATAATTTCTGTAATTCGTTTTTCAACGAACTTTCTTTCAATGGCAATAACTGGTATCTGTTGACTATTTATCCAATCGAATTTCTGAGGGTTTGCTGTTGAAGAGCTTGCTGCTTGTTCATATTTGATAGGAGGCTGTACCGCCTCAGAATAACTGTTTATACTTCTCCTGGCATAACTATTTAATGACTGTTTCGAAGTTCCGGATATTATTTCCTTCTTTACCGGGGTTGGAGGAGGTAATTGAGGAAATTCTGCTAGGGCTGTATATCTGTTTATGTGTGGGTTCTGGTTATGGTGCTGCTCCATGAATTGCCTTGGGGGCCTTACTGGAAATAAGGGCCGCATGATTTTTCTGTAAGAATTCTCTGGTTAAAAAATCTGGAAGACTATTGTCTTCTCCTTTAATAAATTCTATTTGAAAATCAAAGCTGGATAATAAAGCTTGCCATCTGGCAAATATTTGTTTTGAAACTAAATTTTTAACATCTTTTTGCAAAACATCTTTTGCTGCTTTACAATCAACTCTTAAAAGAAATTCTTTGTTTATCAGATCATCTTGAAATTTAGTTATACATAAAACTATTGATAAAATTTCTTTTTTAATAGTACTATAATTTTTTTGAGTTCCGTTCCATATGCCAGAGCAATATCGGACTAATTGTTCAGACTCTTTTGGAGAGAGACGCTGTTTAAGAATTCCTCCGAAACCTATTTCAGAGGCATCGGTTTCAACAATCATAAAGGCATCCGGATGTGGTATGCCTAGACATGGAAGTTTTTGAACAATACTTTTGACCTTTTGGACTGTTTGTGTTTGTTCTTGGCTCCAAGGAATTGGATTTTTCCTAAGACGCTGATAAAGGGGTTCACATATTTGTCTAAGATTTGGAATAAAATCTGAGACATAGTTGAGGCTTCCTAAAAACCTTTGTAACTGAGTTTTATCTGTTAAAACATCTGGAAATTTTGTAGAGAATTCTATGGCTCTATAAATTGGTTTATACATGCCTTGAGATAAGTCATGTCCTAAAAATCTGATAGAGGTTTGAAATAGTTTGATCTTTTTGGCACTCACTACCAGCCCATTTTTCTTAATAATATTAAGAAATATCTTTAAATGCTTAAAATGTTGATCTATATTTTCTGAAAATATTAATACATCATCAATATAAACTATTGAGAATGAACTATATGGATTAAATATATTATTCATTATATTTTGAAATTCTGATGGGGCATTCTTTAACCCAAAGGGCATAACATTCCATTCATATTGGCCAAAGGGCACATTAAATGCTGTTTTATACTTATCCCTTTCATCTATTTGGATTTGCCAAAATCTTGATTTCATATCAAATTTACTATATATTTTAGCCTTATACGTTCTCTTTAATAAATCTCTTTTATTTGGAATTGGATATCGTATCCATCTTAATACTTTGTTTAAAGGTTTATAATTTATAACTAATCTTGGAGCTCCTCTTTCTCGTTCAGCATTATTATTAACATAAAATGCGGAACAACTCCAAGGTGACTTAGAGGGACGAATTATTTTCTTTTCTAATAATTCATTAATTTCCTTTTTACAATATTCCATTAATTCTTGGTTCATTTGAATTGGTCTAGCCTTAGTGGGGATAGATCCATCTTCAAATCCTTCTATATACGGTAATCGTACTATATGCTTTTTTCTTTCCCAAAAGGCATTGGGTAGATCTGAACAGACTTCAGATTCTATTTCTTTTTGGGTTTGTAGTATTTTATCTTGAATTAATTTATCTTTAAGCTGGTCTTCTATTTTAACAATCTTAATTTCATCTTTTATGTAGTTTATTTGATTTTTTATCATTTGTATTTTATAGATACTTCTTTCTTTTAGAGTATCTATTTCTCTTTGTTTTGGACCATTTAGGAAATAAAATATTATTTCTTTACCAAGATTATTGGTAGTAATACCTGTTGTATTTACTGTAAAAGGAGATATCTGAGTTAAAAAGGGAGTTCCTAATATAACTTCCTCATTTAAATCTTTTATCAGAATAAAAGTATTTTTAAAGCATATGTTATCATTACATATATGTGCATTAGATAATTTATATTTTATTTTAAGTTTTTCTCCTGATGCAGAGAATAATTTTGCTGATGTTTTATCGCAATATTTTGTTGGAATTAATCCTTCTACTATACAATTTTGGTCAGCACCAGAGTCTAGTAAAGCTACTGTCTGGATACTGTATTCACTATTTATGACTAATTTTATTGGTACATACCATTTTTGAGACTTAATTTTAGAGATAGCCAAGACTCCTAATTCGTCGTCTTGTGCTTCTACTTGTTTAGTATTTGAACTTTCTCCTATTATTTTAGAATTTAACTCCTTTTGAGTTTCTTGAATTAATTCTAGAGCAAGGTTTTCTTCCTCTATTTTATTAACTTTTTGTTTTAAAATGTTAACTTCTTGTTTTAATGTTGCTAATTCTGCATAAAGATCTGATATAGATATTTTTTCTTCTTTTTTATCAAATTTTTGTAGAATATTTTTCATACTAAAAGGATTGGATATGTTAGGTTTATTTGATTCTCTACTTAAGACTATATCTTTTAATTTTAAAAGATATTCTCTTTTAATTTCTTCATCCTTTATTTGATCTATTAGATCAAAGAAGAATTCTGTATTTTCATTTGATATGACTTTTATTGAACCTGTCCCGCAGGTACATAATCCTCTAGGACAATCACACTCTGATTCGGAAGTGTAACTATCACTAGACTCATATGCTATATTAATTTGTTCATCATCACTTATGCTATCTGTGGATGAACTTTCTTCTTCACTATTATCATTTTCGTCTAGTATAGCATATATTTTATTTATTTATTCACAAGAGAGTTTTAATGTGTAAAAATTTCGTGTAGGGACCTGTTTGGCGCGCGCTAATTGATTTGTAGCCATCAAAAATAAATTTGCTGAGAAATAGCCACCTCCGGACAAATCCCAGTATTTATACTTGGAAGCTTCAGTAAACTAACCCCAGTATAAAATACTGGGGCTTTGAACAAGTTTTGTTCAAGACCCAAGCATTTTGCTATGGGACTTTGTATAAAGCTTCAGTCCCATAACAAAATGCTGGGGCTGTGAACAAAACTTGTTCAAAGCTTCAACATTTTGTTATGGACTGGACCTTTGTTATGGGACTTTGTATAAAGCTTCAGTCCCATAACAAAATACTTTGGCTTTGAACAAGTTTTGTTCAAAGCCCCAGTTTTGTTCAAAGCCAAAGTATTTTGTTATGGGACTAGTCTGTGCTGTTTTTCCAACGCTAATGGAGCTTAAGTGTGCACGCGAATTTTTAGCTATTCTTCAATGAATTTTGAAACGGTGGATAGTCCCTAATGAGCACGTCCAAAAATGGCTAGTGATCAAAATTTCCCTTTTAATGTCATGGAGAAAGGGCACAAGTAGCCTATTTTGGTCGTGCTATTTAGGTTTAACAAATATTAAAAACTATTTAATTTTAGCCACTAGCTTAAATTCCAATCCTTTAATGCTTAACTTTAGACCTTTAGGGTTTAAGTTAAGTACTGAAGCTTTGAAGTTGGCCATAGTAACTTCCAACTTTAATCATAGGTAACGTGAAATTGACATAACAGCTTCCAACTTCAAAGCATATCAGCTTCCAACTTCAAACATTTCTTCAAACATAGACTTATAACTTCAAACATGAAGGTTTGAAGTTAGGCATATGCAGCTCCTAACTTATTTGAAGTTGGGGCATATATTTGAAGTTGGGGCATAACAAGAGCTTGTTTAATGCGGGAATATGGTAAAGACCCGAAACAGGCAGTTTCTACCAAAAAAAATAGCTTTACTGACTAAATTTTAAATGCGGATGAAAAACTCGCTGCTGGTTACAAAAATGAATTTTGTAAAGAATTGGATGGATAGCTTTGATTTGGACCCTAAGAAGATAACTGGGCTTGAACAATGAATAGAGGGTTTTAATATGGAGATTTTGATAACAAAGAAGGCTTGAACAATTAATGAAGAAAATGAGAAAGGAGAGAATAATTCTTAATATTAATTTTTTTTTTTCAAAATAGAGGTAAAATATAACTTTTGACTCTTTTAATTTATGCTCTCAAGTTGTAAATATTTCAAAAAGGCATCCGCTCCAGTTATTCAAACTCTTAAGCCCAGTTGCTGAAAAAAAGAAAGAAATTCATGTCTCAATCTCTTATTTCAAGACTTAATTAGAAAAATATTAAATAACATATCCATTTAGTATAGTGGTCTTACATCAAAATGGTCATTGGGCAATTTGCACAAAGGCTAGCCCTTTAACTTGTTATTAAATATTGATAAGTATATAAGAAAGTAAAGTACCCCCAACAAAAAAAGCCTAAAATCTAGCTAATAAATAGATCCCAACAGAAATTATGGGATATTCAGCAAATTCAAAGTCAAATCTCATGTATTTGAGGATTCATTAACTAAATCACCAAATAAATAAATATATTTTTTTCAAAGAAGAGAGTTATTTTCATACTTGTTAAAGTATTTCTTTAAAATAGAAATTAAATATGAATTAAAAATCAGATGTTGACATTTTAGTGGGTGCATTATGCTAATTTGGGGATTTTCATGATATTCGGAAAATATGCAATAATTATATACGTTAAGTGTCAAATATGCAGCGCGCGCGCGCGCGCGCACACACACACACACACACACACACACACACACATATATATATATATATATATATATATATATATATATATATATATATACTACATAGTTGTAGTAGGTTAGCAATGTATACACTTTCTAGTTCTCTAAAATATCCTTGCCAGCACATTATTTATTCGTTATTAGTGGGGACAGTTTGGTCTTTTCACAAAAAAAAGGAAAAAAAATGAGAATCATCCAATCTTCCTTCCCCGTCCCATACGCTGCACATTTTTCTAAAATTAATGACATCACACCTTCCTCTTGTTCATCAGTCCAGCTGCAGTACTTTTTAAATTTTTTTTCCACATAAAAACTATTATAACTATTGGCTAAGAATTAAGATTTAATTGCACTCTTCAGACACCCCAATCTCACCTTTCTCATAATTAAACCAATTCTCCTTGTTTCAGACATGGTAAAATTAGCTAAGAGAGGAAACTAGTTGGGGAACTTACTGGATGGGCATTATTCAGACGAGTTTTCCTTTTCTTTCTTTCTTTCTTATAAATAAAAAAAACAGAATGAAAAAAAAAAACTTTGAAAGGTCCCCAATTTCTGGACAAATCGTAAATCAGCCATTACGCCCTAAGGGCCCCTAGCAAAAGATTAAAAAGCAAAAGATTACTAAAACAAAATTATTCCAAATCCCCCATACTTTTCTTTTACAGAGAAGGAGAGAACAAAATGCAGGAGAGAGAGAGAGAGACAATTGGGGAGGGGGTGGAGAAATGAGAGAGGTTCTTTTTTTTTTTTGGCTCAAAAGACATAGTTACCCCTAACATATCAAAGAATTTATTTAGTGGCAGGGTTAATTTGAGTATATCAAAATTGTATACATTGCTAATGTACTACAACCATGTAGTATGTTAGCAACACTATATATATATATACACATACATGTCACAAATATAATTGATGCATATTATCAATATATTACTTTTTCTTATAAGCTAAGTACAATTGATTTGTCTTTTATATTTATCAGATATTTGTCATATATCTCAATTTCATCATTGATTTTTTAACTAATAATTGACGCATATTATCGTTATACTAATATTTCTTCATAAGCTATTACAATTTCTTTATATTGTATATTTATCATATAATTGATGCATATTTCGGTTATATTAAGAATTCAAGATTTTTAAGATACTGATGTTATAGATAACTATCTTATATTCAGTTTCAACACTGATTTAGAGAAAAATATGTAATTCATATTATTGTTATATTAATAATTTATTTATTTTAAGACATCAATGTCATAGATATAGTATATGAGGATAAGGGTTATATATAATACTTATGATTTCGTGAAGAAAGAGAGATAGGATGGTTGATATTATGGTGAGTTACTATGAAGTAATTGAGTTATTTCCTAATATTTAGGAGATAATTAAGCAATAGCTCTTAATTCTAATATTTAGGAGATAATTCAAAGATCTTTATTTTAAATAGATAGCCAATGACATCTATATCTCTAAAAAAAATAGGCACGTTTTACTCTTCATGGTTTCAACAAAATTATGGCTATAAAATGTGCAATACGTTAAGCTAATGTTTACACATTGTAATTAAAGTATAATATGTTTATTTTTTGTGCATTATTATTATAATTCTTTATGCCATGTAATTTTTCATTAAAAGAACCTTTTAGCTCTTTTATCTCCCACTTTATGTCCCTACTCCTAGAGCTGGAACATCTAAAGAAACTCAAGCAAAATACTTTTCTACTTGATGATGAACGATCCATTACATAAGATAACACCACTAATTGTTTCAAGTTTTTCAAGCTGCGTATTTCCTTCACAAATTTCTTTGACATATATAAGTTGTAAAATATTGGATTTGTCTTGAACAACGATAAGCATTCACATAACAATAAATGTATTTTTTATAGTTACACTACAAGAAAAGACTAATTTTGTGGGAGTTACTTTGACAATTTGTGGGCATTTTTGACCCCTACAAAATGAATTGTAGTGGTTTTTAAAAATTCCATAGTTATTGTTGTAGCGAGCAATATTGCGGTAGTTTCTAAAACCCCCCACGATGACCCCCACAAATTGAATTGTAATTTGTGGAGGTTTTCAAAGGCAATAAGCTAAGTGGTAGTTTATAACCCCAAAATATGATCTCAATGTTTAAAAAAATTGTGGGGGCTTATAATCCCCATATTATGATCTCATTGTTTTAGAAAAATAAATAATTAGTTAACTATAACATTAATAAATAATTTTATTGAATAAATTTGAATTTACATCAAATTTCATTACAAATAACCATAATAACAAAAATAAAAAGAAAAATTCAGCAACAAGCTAGAGTTAATCCTCCAAAGATTTAACGATGGCTTCCGTACATAGGAGTAAATCATCTATAGGTAAGCTGCATCACATAAATAAACATCCAAAGTTTTCTAAAATGAAAACAACACTGCACCAAAAAATAAAGAACAATAACAGTTTGATATATATTAGAAGTTGTGAATGAACAATATCCATCAACCAAGATAGAAGTAATGGTAGCACGACTGACTCTCAGATGAAAAACAAATCAAGCAGGTGATGATTCATATCAGGCAGCTAGCAAGTTTTGTGAAAACAAGATATAAAATCGATAAATAATAGAGGAATAAGTTGTTGAGTCTGTGAATGATAAGGTATTGTTTATTATTATAGAATAATATAAAAAGAGGCAACCAAACTATTGAACCATTGCCATAAGATTAAGGAAAAACACTTACAACTGGATGAGTAAGAAGTTCCCCGAAGTTGTATATGTCATCTCCAAGTAATGCTAACAAAGACAAATCAACCGACAAATCCTGAACAATATAGAAGAGTCAATTACATTGAACAGAAAAACCATCTATAACCATAAAAGTTCATACCACATCTACGACCAGCGTTCTATCTAAAATACTGAAAAAATAGAGCTCGAAAAGAGCCATAAATAACACTCCAAGTTCTTTTTCAGCATTTTAATGATTAGTAACTGCACAAGGAACAGATTAATGTGTGTTACAGATATTAGACTCTATTGATAGAAAGGTTCAAGCAAAACCTATGGGAATGACTAACAATAACAATATTTTAGATACTTAAAAATTCATAAGCAATTATTCAAGACTTAAAAATCCATAAGCAATTATTCAAGGACCTTTGACAACTTCTCCTAAACTATGAAGTGCTTCCTCTGTACTAAGCAGAAATACGTGATCTATCCTAACACATTTTTGGGGGTAATTTTGTCAAGAAAGTAACTACAAGCATAATTTGTAACTGGCACAGAATGAGGAAACACCAAGCACGATTTTTCCCTGCGTACAGAAGTGCAAATCCTCTGCATGTTAAGCCACCTATTTGTGTGGACCATTTTCTCTGTACAACATTGGTATGGGACACACATCAATATGCAGTGGACACAATTAATCAATCAATTAGCTATGCCTCGATTACAAACTAGTTGGTATAGTTAAAACACATTTTTTTATCACGAAAAGTACTAGCAACATTTCTCATCAACCTTCTCCACAGTGCCAATAGTACGTATTTTAGTCCTTAATCCTTATCCAATAGTAGGATTAAAGTACAAAGAAATGTAATACAAGACATGAAATAGCAACTTATCAGCTTAAATGAATCAGAAAGAGATGAAACTAACCTCGCTTGAAAAGCTTTAATTTCAACTGAATTTCCTTGTCAATCATTGAACTTTATGTCTGAGTAAATAAGATGAATGCAATATCTATTAAAAATACAAACATTCCACACAATCACAAATTGAACTATACGAGCATATACTAAAGAAGAGAAACCACCATGAAGCATTAGAAAAGAATTAAATCTTGAAAAAATCAATGAAGAATGTAAACAGATAACCAAAATTTCACCGAGGGAACTAAAAAGAATAAACAATTAATTACAAAGGAGAGTTCTAAAAGATAATCAGATCATAAATTTTTCACCATGACACATTTGTGTTTTTTTATATACACAAGAACTGAGTTGTTCTCTTGAGCAATGATTGAACTTCCTAGAGGAACCAATTTCGAGAAAAATACCCTCTATCTGATAATTCTTTTACTTACTATGAAGCAACAAATGACATAATAAAGAGAATGAAATGGAAAAATTGTTGGGTTTAATGGAAGAATGTGAATGAGAAATGGGTAAAAAGTGAAAAGGTTCCCTTTTGTAGGGAAAGGTTCCCTTTTGTAGGGAAATGCACTTTCTCCCACATTGGTAGAGGAAAAGGATTTTGTTGGGTTTAAATAGAGATTTACTTCTCTTAGCTCTTAAAAGGGTTGAGAAGAAGGGAAGCCTCGCGCCGTCGTCGTCGCTCGTCTCGGCTTCGGATTTGGATTTGGATTTGGATTTGGTCGATTGATTGAATTAAATTTTTGGACCAACAAAACTAAAATATTAATTAATATTTTATCCGTTTGTGTAACTGGCAGCTGAAGTGGTTCAGTACCCGGGCAGCTGAAGCAACATCAGCAGATTAGTTCCTCCACGTTTTCCCTCCACGTCTTCTCATTAATGTCGGTCATTAGTGGTAGATTAATTCCTCCACATTAAAGTCAGTCATTAGTGGCAGATTAATTGCTCCACATTGAAGTCAGTCGTTAGTGGACAATTAAGTCTCCCACGTTTTTGTCATTAATCACCAGGTGTGTCTCTTCACCTGCCCTTGGATGTCTATATAAATTGGTCATTTGTCAGTCCTTGATCACGACAGACAGAAGACAGACAACATAGAACACAGACATAGACTGAAGTTCTGAGATAGAGACTCCACAGAGACTCAAACTCGGACAGATAGAGACGTAACCTCAGACAGAGGATACGTAACCTCGGGCAGAAGATAGAAACACTCGGGCAGAGAAAATCACTGACAGAAAGCATATCTCACTGCATCCCCTCCCTTTCTGCATATTAAGTGAGTCGTGTGATTTGCTCCGTTCCTTTGTGTTCGCCGTGTTCTAACCGTTTAAAGTACCGCTACGGTAGAACTGTTATCCCGTTCCATCCTGGGAGAAATTAACCCGTGAACCTTGGGCATCGTGAGGGGGTTAGATTTCTTAAGGAGACACAAGTAACTTGTGGGCTCGGGACTGTCCTATACTAACAAATTATTTGCTGCAGGTTTTTGTATCTTCTAATTTATTTCAAGTGCAGGAACAACAAAAATACCTTCATTGGAGTTGAGAAAGCAACTCTTGATTAGCATAACTATCTTATGTTGCATCTAAGTGTATTCTTGATGTTGTTTCATCCTACACTATTTAAAAAATAAGGAAAAATAAGTTAACTTTGACACAATAAAAGAGTATAACATGCAAAAGAGAGTTGTCAGCTTTCCAACAGTCTCACAAGGATGTAACAATAGATTTGCTAAAAGAGACATATTAGAGTAAGAAATAAACTAATTAAGTTCACGTAGTAGCACTTGTACATATAATATGAGTTACTATTTAAGCAAATATGAGACAGTAAGGAAGGAATACGAAAACAATAAATATTTAATATTCATATATATTCACAAAATAAAAAACAAGAACTTACTTGTAAAATGCTGGATGAAGATCAAATTTCAAATAAAATCGAGAAATCCTTGTAGATATTTTGATCAGCCTCATGACGCTTGGAACAAGATCCAGCAAAGTTTAAACTTTCTACAAGTCAAGAGGTACTGTTAGTCACTAGCTTCAAACAGACCGTCTCAAATTTTGTGAACAATGGCAAAGTAATCCTAAAAAAATAAAAATGAATGTAGCTACGTAATTAATGATGAATCTGCATATGAGCTTTTGGTAAGAGAGGAGCAAACATAATTGAGAAGACATTCTATTCTTTACTGAGCCAAGTGTGGCTGATATTTAATCTAGTTGCTAAACCAAAGAGAATAAATAGTATGACATAAACGACATTTTTTTGTAGAGTAAAATCAAGCATCCAGTAAATTGGTGGACATTTTTCATCTATTTAGTGTAAATAATAAGAGCAATAATTCTAGTATTGGTGGACTTTTTTCATCTATTTAGTGTAAATAATAAGAACAATAATTCTAGTATCATAACAATTCAGATTAGAGACTGTAAACAATAATTTGAAATAGCAGCAAGTCTAGTGTAAGGTTATTCTGATGCAACACCTAGTGAAGACACTAAACGGTACCAATAATTTCATCGAACAGTGCATTCTTCGGTCTTGATACTGCCAAGAGAACCAAGTCAACAAAAATATTCTACCAAGAATGAGTTTTCTGGTAAGGAGTAATCTCGTGTCGCAAAATCCTTATTCAATAGCGAGATTCTTGAGATTGCCAAGTGAATAATTTAGTCATATCCAATTATTAACAATTCTACCAAATTTTCTGTATGTTTACATGAAAATCAAAACATAATCATGAAAGTTGAAAGTAGAGTGGAAGAAACTTAAAATTTCAAGCTGCGAATTGAGGGAAAGCCAACGAGTTCACATCTCCTACTCCAGTGTCCGACTCTGGTTGAAGAGTTTGATGAAATTGGGGAACAAAAAAGGGAACGGTTATGCCTAAAAAGAAAGAAAAAAATTGAGCGATGGAATTTTTTCCGCCTTTGCATTTTGCACAAATTTGATAAATAATTTACATTAAGTTAAGCCACTAACCAAATTTAAGTTATTCAGAAAGTTAAGTATTTTGTAAATAATAAAAATATATTATTTCCAACTAAATTATTTTAATAGTTTAATTCACACCCACTTTATAAATCCACGAGAATAGAAATATGAGTGCTAATAATCTAATTAATCAATCACATTTGAATTAGTGCAAAAGGTTTGATTTTATTGTTTATTTATATTCATACACACACACACACACACACACACACACACACACACACACACACACATTATAAAATTATATTTGATCATTTATTAAGCTCAACTCTGATTTTAAAATTAAAATGATTATTCACATTTCTCTAATATTTTTTCTAAATCAACCAATCTAGTGTGAATTTAAATTTCTAAATATATGCTTAAGTAAAAATTAAATTATTATTTTAGTTATATGCTTGACTCGCCTGTCGTTATTTTATATGTTCAGCGAACCCTCATTGTATGTGATTTTCTATAGGCTTCTTTCTTAGAAGGTTAGAAGGCTTGGTAAGTATTTAAGACATACTTCCAAGTTCCAATCTTTCAAAAGCTTTCAAAATTTTAGCATGAATCGATGGAATTCGAAACAGTTTTATGAGTTTTTGGTGCTATTAGAGCGTTCCCTGGATAAAATCCTTCTTTCGGGAGTGACACATGCCCTTGAAACCTCAGTGTCTCAGGGGAAGATACAGTAGCATACCAAAAGGCACCAGATCGAGGCCCCCTTTCTCTATCAGGAGAGTATGTGCTTCGGACACTATTTCTATTAAACAGAAGAAACACAATGCCACTGTCATTTGTTCTCGCATCATAGGTGGTTCATCATCTAAATTTGATAACAAGAACTAATGTCACAAGTAAATAGAAACTTATGGATAAAATTACCATCATTTAACTCAGATTTAATTGTCACAATTTTGACACTTCTTTATGATAAAATTATTTATTATCAAAAATTTAAGCAATACCAAGACAAATAATAATTTTTCACAAATTGTGTACAACATTAGTAAAAAAATGTCAATGAGTCATGGGTGAATATTATTTTGTGGTTAATATAAGAGGTCTTTGGTCTGTTGGTGATGCACCTCGAAATTGTGAGAGATGTCCGTGTTTGATTCTCTATAGGAGAAGTTAGATTTACTTTTTTATTAGCCTTTTAAATAGCAACAAAAAAAATATATACTCATTTCATATATGTTACTTTCATCAATTACTTTAATAAAATGATCAAGACAACTAGGAATAATTAAAAACATGAAGCTAATAAACTAAATCAAGGAACATAAAAGAAAAAATATCAATAAAAAAAGGACTTATAATTTATTATGATATTTGGTAACATCCACCAAACTATGACAAACCTCCACAAGTTTAATGCAATTTATGGTGGTCCTGAAAATCCCTACAATTTAGGTTTGGTAACCTCCACAAATTACACAAATTTGCGGCGGTTAACAAGTGGAGGTCATGAAAACGCCCACTATTCAACCCCACAAGTTGAGCCTTTTATTGTAGTGTTAATTTATCATGACATGCTTTTACCATTTACCGGGAGGATAAATTCCTTGCACGAGAGAAAAGTTTATGTATCAATAACAGTTTTTCTCCGTACATCAAGAGGCAGTCTCAGGCTAAACATCATATGTTCTCTAAACTTCTAATAAGGAGTGTGGTTAATTTCTAAAAAGTATAAATATTTATAGTTTTTTACCCATCATTAAAAGTTTTACTATTTTTTCAAAAGAAAAATATTAAAAGTTTAGATGAGCTTGAGTGTCATGCTAACAGATAGTTGTTAAAATATTTATTTATGTTGCATTATTTTCAAATACTCAATATGTTTCTCCAACTTAGAAGATTTGATGATTAGTTATTACAAGCTACTTCTAACTTTTTTATACATTAATGTCAAACAATGCATTTTTAAGAATAAAAATGTCCATCAATTTTATAGATGTCGATATGATGTTGAATGAAGAAACATGTACTAATAATAAATTAGTTGACGGGACTAGGTAATTAGGAAAACGTAATCTCATTTATTCACTTAGAATTTGAATAGAAGTAAATGATCATACAAATATTCTTCATATTTTATGTATGAATTTCCTGTGTTATCTTTACTGATCTCTTATAAAAATAGTCATACAGTCAAAACTATTTATAATGACAATAATTATCTAGAGATTTCATGGCTACTCTTGTGAGGTTTTCTTTTATATGTATAATGGTATTTGATGTTTAGATTTTATTTAGATGCTATAAATAAAAAAGCACGTAAAAATTATTTATGTACTTTTTATGTTATTAATATTTAGCGTCAAACGCCTATTATTCCTTAATATTTCCTCATATTTTTAGGACTTTATTTATTCATTTTGTATATAAATTGTGGTTTGTACGTACTTATTGTGTTATATGATTGTAGGAGGTATTTGATTGCAAACGAGACGAAAACGAGCAATTCAAGGTGTAGCTATATACTAAAAAGTGGTTACAGGTTGAAGATATTTTAAGAAGTGGCTATCTATGATTATTGGCAAAAAGCAAAGCTTTAATTCTCGGGATAATTACGCTAAAAGACAAGTAAAAGACGAAAATTGCCAAAAAAGACTCATATTTTTGAATCTTACCCGAGCTGTCGCCTTTTTCCCGAGATAGCAGTCTGCCGTAAGTTTATACAAGTTTATACAAAATTTATACACGTGTATAAAATTGTATAAATTTGTATAAGTGAGTATATACGAGTGAATACATCTGTATATTAAGGATGTTTATATGAATTTTTACTTTTTTGTGTGCATATTTTTGTATTTCTCTCATTGCTACACATTTATCTATGTATATTCATGTATAATTTATTTTTTGAGAGGAGATTTGCGTGTATAAACTTGTCCAAAGCAATGATTTAGACGCAATAAACAATATAAATTCAGTAAAATACAAAAAAGTGAAGACACCACTAGCGGGGGAGGGTGCCTGCCGGCAACTTAGTGGTTGGGGAGGGGGAGATTTGGTAGCTAGTGTGTTTTTTTATGAAAGAGTGCTAAAATTTGTAAATTTATGGATGTGAGCTATGCATGAAAAAAAATATGACCCCATATTTGTAATTTTGGGTATGAGACTCCCTATTTTTGAAAATTTCCCTTAATTCTCCCGCCACTATGAAGAAAGCTCGTCATCACCCGAATACTCCTAGGCGTACTAAGCATTCAGCCGGTGTCGCTTGATATATTGCTTCCAACTACCAAATTTTAACGTCTCCTTATTAGTTTAGGACGTAGATATTATTTTATTATATTGTAAACACTATAAATACATTATTAGTAGGTCTTTTTAGGGGGTTGGCCGTGGAGCAGAGCAGAGGAACTCTAGATGTCTTCTAAACAAGTTCTTTCTCTTTTACTCTTATCCTTCTCTTTAATTTTATAGTTTGTTCGTTCTAGAGTTAGGGCAAATACATGAAGGTGGATGTTTGAAAGTTGATTTCTACCTATTGATTTACCACGACAGATTGTTTATTCTTTCTTGAGCTTAATTATTTGGTTATTAGATCCCGATAATTGAAGAATATCTATGGTTTATAAGTTGAACTCGACAGAGGGAATTTATGAACGCACATAAGAAAGAATAGGGCTTGATTGTGAACCTGGGCATCAAAGAATAGATTTGCGGATAGGATAGACATATATCTATTCGCCTTGCTTAGCTAAATACAGAGTTCTTTAATGCATGCATGTGATTTAATTCCGTAAACATATAGGCGTTAGAGTAGCTTGCATAGAGTCGTCAAGAATCGATAGGTTTTCACGCATATATTTAATCTGTTAGTTAGCAATCTAGGAAATCAAGGAGTAGAATCAACTAAAAACTCAAATGGACTGTTTATCCCTCTGACTCTGGACCGTTTCTCTCTTATTGATAACAACTCACAACTTGCATCTCGATACTTGATTTCAATTATTTATTTTTAATTATTATTTTCTTTAGTTAGTAAAATCACAATCACTATTGAAAACGATCCCTGAATAGTTTTTAAGAAATTGTTTACTAGAATACAGTTATTGCAGTAGTCCTCGTGGGAACGATTCTCAACTTATCTCTTTATTACTGGTCGATCACGTATACTTGCGTGTGCGTTTGGGAGCAACAGTTATAATAAAAACAGGTGAAATAATTGAGTATAGGTAAAAAGGAAATTTTGCATAAATAGATGCTCTAAATAGTATGCATAAATTATGCGTATATTATGCACATAGTATGCATCAATTATGCAAAAAATTGGCAATTTTTTGTTAAATTGATCTAGTATTGTTCATGCAACATATTTTTTCCTAAAATATTTGAGTATGGCTGTTATAAAGAGGTGATTGTACAAAGAAGTATTGCTAGAAGGAATGTCACTGCTATTATAGGTAAAATATTGTTATAGAAAAGTAAAAATATAACATGAAAAATCGATTCCTAGAAAAATTAGGCCATTATAAGTGAAACATTATTATAGCCAATGACTTGTTATATAAAAAAATGACCATATAACTAAAATAACATTTGAAGTTTTGAACTACAAACCAAATTCGCCTTAAGAGTAATTCGATACTCTTTCTTGGTGGCCTTTATACATCTATCTAATGATACAAAAACACACCACTTGTATGCAATCTTCATTGTCCTAATTCCTATCCTCCTCACACAACAAACAAATGACTATCTGTTTTGCCTTTTCACATCACACAAACTGATGATCCTTTAAGAGCACACTTAATTCTTCAACTCTTAATTGGACTAGGGGGCATGATAACAACCGACTCTTTAAACTCTGCCCTTTGACTTAGTTCTTCAAAGTTGTCCACCACATTTTGAAGCCTTGCGACAAATTCAATGAGAAGGGAAGCAAAAGTAGCCAAAGATAAAGCACTAGCACTTAGGTAAGTTTCCATTTCGAATGTATCAGCAATGTCGCCATCATGAAGTGAGAGACGTGAAGGCCATTGGTTTTGCCTTCTAAATGACGACTTTGTGAATTCAGAATTATCTTTTGCTAATGATGGCCAATTTGCTTGTAATGACCTTATGTCAATAGCTGTTTCACTGAGTGATCGAGCACTTAATGGCAAAATTTCACTACCATTTTCACTTGAAGAATCTTCAAGATTATTAACGTTTGGCTTTCCAATTTCCCAACTCTTGGAATTGACCAAAAGATATGATTTATGGTCTATTTTCTTCTGCAAATGTTGAGCTGTCTCGTGTACTTCTTTCAGGATATTTTCACTGCTTAGAGTTTCCATTTTGTCTAGTTTTGTTCCTAGCTCGCGTAAGACTTTTGCAGCATTTGCAGCAACCCTCTTGAGCTCATTACGGAAAACCTTCCTCTTCTCTGGTGGTGCCTGCAAAAATGTTATAAACAATTAAGATTGTAGTTAGGGTAAAAGTTATTCCTCAAAATTACCCGAGGCAGAGTCAGAATTTGAAGTTTTATGAGTCTCGGAATACCATTGAACTCATTAACTATTTAAGTTACTGTGAAATTTAATCTTTACACATATTTAGTAGACTTTTAACATGTATGAGTATTCAACGTCTTAACCAAAAGATATTGGGTTCGTCGAATCCATGAACTCATAGCTACTCTGCTCCCCGCTTCTATTATAAGTACTATAATTTAACTTAGAGCTTGTTAATTTCGGTAAGCTTAAAAGTAGCTTATAAGCACATATATGCTTTTTGAGTGTTTGATAATCCAAAAAACAGTGTGTTTATAAGTATTTTTGTGCTTAAAATAAGCCAAAAGTGAGAAGTTAAGAAATCCTAACTTCTCAAAAATAGCTTATAAGCAACGTTTGACTCATAAGCTACCTATACTAAGCCCACCCAAACAGCCAAACAGGCTCTTATTGTAGAATGTTATGTATTATAATTTATTAGTTAGGATTTCGCGCTTGTTACACATGATAACTATCAGTAGTGAATACTATTGCAAGTAATTAATTAATCTAATCTGATTTGTAAAAATATTATAGACCGACAATACACAAAAATTTAACTGCTTATTGCCACAACTATTTAACATGTTATTACCTGGATCTCTGATAGAATACATCCATGCAATGACCTGACCGTGAATGCAGAACGCCTCAATGCATTGCTTAGGTTGACAAAGTCTCTCCAGGGATTCTTGTGCATTCTATAACGCCCATGAGGTGGCTCCCAAATAGCAAATCCAAGCTGCTCAAATATAAATCAGGTATTAATTAAGATTATAATTCATCCTAGGTATAGTAAAATATTTACTTGCATGCGTTGTTTATTTACACACTAAACTAGGAAATTTTATTTTTAACAGTCACAATTAAGTGATTTTTTTTATATGCCTATAAGTTTGCTAGTAAACGATATAATGTAGAACATACCAATGTTTGCTCTCGACTTGCGGCTTCGATAACAAATTTGTAGCGATCGGATTCTGCGTCACCTGTAGCTTCATCATGCTCAACACAACTTAAGTACTCATTTATACAACCTGTCAAATATTTCAACTACTCAAAGTTATATAACTGGCGCTTCTAGTGGTTACAAACTAGAAAAGAACCGAAAACTAAAAGGGTTATATTACTAAGATAATATTTTGTATGATACATTAAATTTAACTAAAGGTGACTATTGATCATAATAAGCGGGATCAGTAATTTAGGGAAAAGAAAAGCCCAAGTAATCTCCTTGAGTATCATATTAAATTGCACTCAATTATCATGTTAACATTCATTGTACCGTTAGTAGATATAAGATAAATTTATTCCAAAATACTACTGCTACTGCGAAATTAAAACTCAAATTTTATGCCCAACGTACCTTCCAGAGAAGTTGCAAGATCCATGAAATTCTTAACCACTGAACGATGCAAATCCTCACCAGCCCAGATGGGGTAAATACTAATGTTAATAAGCAAGCAAATACCAGCACCAAGAGAAATTAGTGCCAAACGAGTAAAAATAGCCACATTATATTCCCTAGTCCTGTTTCCAGCCACAATGAGGATACAGTACGTCAAGATAAATACTCGATATCCATATTCATAAGGCCCCATTGTTGGGTATAGCTTCAAATATGTTCCAAAAAATGCTGCCAAAAATAAGAAAAAAAATATCACTAAATCATTTATGGAATGATTCACTAGCTAGACTTGAAGGATAAAGGAAATATGATCAAGATATACTACTTTACCTACGATAAAAATGCTAATTACAATTACAACTTGTTCCCACTCTCCAGCCCACAAAGCTAATTGAGCGAAGAAAAGGGCAAGCACTCCAGCACAAAATGTCCCCAAACCACGATTAAATCCTTTAATAATGGTAGCACCTGCTCAAAAGAATAGGCGAGAAGGGTAACTATAATAACATCAAACAATCACTGGCCTATAATAAAACAAATTAAGTTATATGGACCAATAATATTTTTTAATCGTATAATGTACATCAACTACCAATTAAGTTCTATGCACGGTGCATAAACTATTTACAAAAATCAGATCATAAGGCATTAAAATGCACTGGTAGTGTTAAAAACATTTTACAACTCAAAGTCATAAATTTGCATGTAATTATATAAGAATCTTTTATATTGTCCATGCATAGAACTTAAATATAGTAAAATTTAGAAGCAAACAAGTAGTATTAAACAAGAGAGCTAGGGATGCTGATCAATTGTAGTACGTACCTATGGTGAACTCAAACATAACAAGGACTGTTAAGATTGCCCATATTGAGAACTGAGCAATATCAGAATAGGGCTTCTTCCAAAAAATGAGAAGAGACACAAAAAATAATGCAAATCCCATTTTTAAGGAGAAAATGATCTTTCGAGGATCATTACGACCCATCTCGATTGCTTTCCCAGCAAAATCTTGTATGTCGCTGAAAAACCTTGTAAACTTATCATGCAATGGAGTGAAACACATGCAGCCATTTCTTTTATTATCGTCATCATGTGGCAGCAGTTTTTCCTGGTTGTCTGTGGAAGCCTTCTTGAACAAATTCTTTATGCTCACCATTTCTTGCTAGCTATTCTTTTTTCTCTGAATAATATATATAGACTCTGAAAACAAACAATAGGAGAACTTTTCTTGTAAGGGAAAATGCAAAAGAATAAGTCTAACTTAATTACAGAAAGAAAGATCAAATAAATGGAGCGTTTAAATGGACAAAGAAAGGGTTGGTTAGTAGAAGTAGAGTTTAACTGATATACACCACCAATGGTGTAATAAAAAACTTACACAAGCAGGTCATCCTTATATTATCTACCGATAATCCTCATAAAAAGTGGGATTTGAAATTTGATAATAAAACAAGTTCCCTACTACATCAGGTAAAGGTAACTTTCTTGTATAAATTTTTCTTTAGACGGTGTATGTCGATGTATATTAGATGTATACTAATTAAATTCAGTAGGAGTATTGTAGAAAATAAAATCCTAGCCCATATACGTGATGGGTTGAACGTGGATTGACCTGAGTTGGTTTGCGAGTATGTAAAGCCAGCTTATGGTTCAATGGACATTTGGATTTTATAAATTGCCTGTTCTTCATCCACATTCTCATGCATGGCTTACTAGTTACTACTAATTTCACAAATCACAATCACATTAATGTTATACCTATACAGCTCTCTCTCTCCCTCTATGTATATATATACAGCATGTGTAAGTACACGAATATGTCTATAAATATATTGTTTGGCTTAACAAAAATAAAATAAGAAAATATTAACCGGTAAACAATAACAACAACAAATTCAATATGTTCCTACAAGTTGGGTCTAGTATGTTCCTATAAGTTGGGTCTGAAGAGTGAGGTGTACGCAAATATTACCTCTGCTAAGATAGATAGATTATTTCCAAATAACCCTGTTATTTCCGAATGATCCTGGCTAAACACTAACTGGTAAAATTTTAAAATATTAGTAGCTGAATAGCTTGGTAAAATTTTGTCCTCAAATTAACGCAAAAGCAAAAGGTAAATTAGTGAAAGCTCCTTCGAATCTTTAGCTGCATTAATATTTTACCGAAATAACAAAAGGACATGTAGTTCCTTCGTAAACTACAAAGGAGACCCACACTCCCACACAGTGGCGGATCCATAATTTTTATTAAGGGATATCAAAATATAAACAAGTTAACATACGAAGAAATTAAGGGGACTCAATATATAGTATATATACATAAAAAAAATTTATGTACTGATCTGGTCACATTAGGGACATATTTTATGTACTTATTTCAAACGATTTGCTTTATTCTTTGTTAATTGATCACGTTTTAAATTGATATTCCACCATGACGCACTATGAGTTCCATTAATAGCATACAATTTGGATCTCCGATCTGTTAAAGTATTTGAACTGAATGACAAAAATTTCTTGGACTAATAATTCTATCTTTTTTCTTTTAATTTTTCTTCCATTAGCTTTAATAGTGACATCAACTATTTTTCTTTCTATATCTAAGGGTATATATAGTGAGATAATAGAGATTCCTTCACCCTTAACCAGATATTTAAAATTTAAATATAATAGAGAACTTTTTAGTAGAAAATGGTTTATCCGCTTATTGGACCTATCAGTCAAAATTCTAAATTAGTCGAGCTAATACACTTCGAATAAAAAAAAAGAATTTGTTTTATCTCTTTTGCTTGATTGGAATTCACAGATTCATCTTTGATGTGCATAAAGAAGAAAACAAAGACGTGCATGAAAGTGAAGAAATTAGAATTATTGGCACACCACTTTGGCTTGGATCAGTCAATGTTCTAACATCATAAAATGACCACAGTACGGTGGTAAGAACAAAGAAAAGAAGCTTCCCTCCCACACCACCACTTTGGTTTGGATAGGTAGATTTTGGTACACAAGCAATAACAGTATGATTTCACAAGTACAAGTAAAGTTGTTTTTATTACTAGTAAAATGTATGCAGATTTTATCCTTACCTTAAATAAAGTAGCGAATCTGTTTTTGATAGACCCTCGACCTAAGTAAAAGTATTTTTAAAATTAAATTCAGAAATACAAGATGAAAAGCAAGATGAAAATACCAAAGTAATGAAATGTAATGAAATCAAAATACTAAAATATTCAAGTAAAGAAAACAAAAGTAGTAATAAGAGGAGAAAAAATAACAACAAAACGCTCATTCCAAACTATAGTTTGTAATTGTAACAGGTTTATGTAAATTCTTACTATCGAATTCTCTGTATTTGAACATGTTTTACCCTAATATATATTTAATTTTTCTCTATCATAAGAACTACTGATGAGTGATGAATAAGTGATGATATACCGGATCTTTAATTTTAATTAGAAACTTGATTGGACCTAATGTAAACCTACAATCAAGTCCCAACTAAGTTGGTGTAAGAAAAACCCCTATATAAATCTTTTTCTTTCATTCCTTTATAGACTGATTGATACAATTGAAAATGAAAGAAACGTGGCATCTTATTTCTTGGCCAGAAAATAAAACAACTATACGATATAATTCTACAAGGAATTAAAAAAAATGAATTTTATGGATCAGATAATCATATTATCACTGGATTTCTAAGTAATAGAGAGGCACTGGTTCGGTTTTAAACAGAGACTTACCAATATTTAGTGCTGCATTGCTTTTAACTAAACCTTCAAATTAAACCTGCAAATCCAGAACTCTGTTACAAGACAGATATAGAGATAGGAAGTATAGCTAATTAAGAAGAGTCGGAAGAAAACAATAATATGGTCTAAATGAGTTACTGATGCCAAGTTATATAAGCATGTAGAGCAAGCATTCTTGGAGACTTATTCATATATAATTCTCAATATGTTTTTTAATTGTGTTCAAACTTTTTCTAGTAATAATCTTGCTTAAATTTCAACTCTACAAAGCTAGTACCGACCTTTCAATGTAGCAAAAGGAACAGTTTGTGTATTCTTTAGCAAATCTGTTGCTATTTTTCCTTTTCTATGATCTCTCGTAGCTTGAAGAGTTTCCATTTATTCACGTTTTAAAGTTTATTTTGAAAATATTTTCCAAAAGTTTTATAGAAATGAATAGAAAAAGAAGATTTCTACAACTCAAACGTGGAGGCTTTCTGCCAATCTGAGTTGCTTCCACTTTCAACTATGAGATCAAGTAAACATATATCGTGAGTTGAGAATTTTTCCAATAAAATATAGTGTCAAAATGGGAGAAACAGTCACCAAATTAAGCATGTATCGCGAAAGTCCTTTACAAGTATTCCGGTTCTTACTAATTTAATCAATACAAGTACATTGTTACCAACCTGGGGCACTTAAAACAATCACCAAATTAAGCATGTCGTCATACCGTATCAAAACCCTGTACCATAATTATATGCTGTCTACTATAGTACAACCAAACACGTTCACTAGAATAATCAAGAAAATGATCCCCTGAAAAATAATTTTTCACGTACTTCTCCTCACAAAGGAGTATATGAATAAAGCATTTATTAAGAAAAAAAAAATTGTAGATTCTCTTATGCATAGGTCATAGATGGTTGGTTCCCGTATCTTCATATTCCAGTTAGAAAGCACTACTGTATGTGTTCAATTAAAGGCTTTGGAAAGGTTTGTTTATTTGTAAAGATTGATCCTAAGTATATAACCACTTATATTTCATACTAAAAGAATAGTCTAATAATTAGAAAGAAAAAGCAAAATGCCATGTGGTCTATTAATATATTCTAAGGTAAGGATAATTCAACTTACTTCGATAAAAAAATCGGGTTTATATTAATAAGGTAATAACTAGATATTCGCTAGAGCATTTAGGTCTCTCTCTTTTCCCCTTACTTTTTGGACCTTTTGAACAAAATTGGCCATTAGCGAGTGTTAGCTCTTAATATTGGAAACACGAAGCCTCACCTAGTAAATGCAAAGGGCAAGACGAGTCTGAGTTGAGGTGGATTGAACTGGTGTTCTCCAAAAGTTGCTCTCATTTTCTCTTCATAATCTGACTAATATTATTTATTATATGATTTTTGTCAAGATCATGAGAAGCTCAGATGTGTTTCTTCAGAACTGGAATGAGTTGTGCGCATGGTACATTAGAAGTCGTCTCTCACTAATGAAGAAAATGACATTGTGAAGAAAAGTCTTTATTGTGAACTTCATTTTCAGGGTTTTCTAAGATTAATTCAAGCAGCTATATCTTCAGATTTTTATTACAAAGTAAATTGAGATTTTTATACCAATAAGAAAGAAGGCACCTTGCGTACATTCTTTGCACTTCTTTTGTTGATGTTGCTAGGTCCTTGATTTTCCCATTTTCTTAATTGGATGTAATTAAGTACTAATTATGTTCTTAGATTCGTGCTTCCAAAAAGTATATTGCGTTATTTATTCGGCTGTCGTGATCCACTAAGGATCGTTGGTTATCGACAAGTTTGCTAAAATAAATATTTTAATACTAAATCTTGTCTTTCGTACTAAATAATCTTGCACTAGTAGTGGTGTAATTACTGTTTTTAATTAATATCGAATACAAAGTTAAAATAACTATACACATATGGATTGCAACAAGTAAGCGCTACCAGGTATAATATTTAAATGTTTTTTTCTTTTCTCACTTTCTTTCGTCATAAATGGTATCATCAACATTAATAACTCAACATAGTAGGGAAAAGAAAAAGAAAAAGAGGCAAACGGTTTTCCCCCGCCGCTTCCCCATTGATTTCACAAGGCAAACGTTAATTACACTAGCAAGCTGTAAAGTGGGAGGGACAATTTTGTTCTAAACTTCTAATTAAGTGAAAGAGAAATCAACACAAGCAATGAATGGACAACTGAACAACTAAACAATCTAGGAAAGCTTGGTCGGTATGTTAAAGATTTGTGAACAATTTAATAAGATAGAGAGGATAATAATAGTACTAAAGTTATAATACGTGTCAAAATTTGTGAAACGAAGCAAATTTTGTCAATCCACAAAAATTTGTGAAAATTTAAAAGATAGATAGAATAAAGATATTATCAAAATTATGATGAGCCATATAAATCTTTGCCTGCTAGGCAAATGGAAAGCAAGTTACCGAATTCGATCAAAGAAATATCAACTCATGTAACCCATTTTGACTAGTTGTGAGTGTTTGTCCCCACTTTTTATGGTTTTAGCTCAATGACCTCCACCTTATTGTTTAATATATGAAAAAGACGTTTTTCCCTTGAGTGACCTATATCTTTCCGTGTCTCTGTCTCCTTCGGTTCCTTCAGTTCCTTCAGTATTAAGGTTAGTCTGATTTCGTCTCCTCTAGCTATGTTCGTCCTTTCATTCCTTCCTTTTTTTTTCTTTTTTTTTTTTAATTTAGAAGTGTTCCTTAGTCATATTAGCTGTGTGGGAATGGGTCGAGGACTATGGTGCCTAGGCTAGATTGCAATTAGCTAGGAGATTCGGGAAAGGGGTCGAAGGCAAGTGTTGCCTAGCCAAGATTTTAAGGAAATTAGCTGGGAGAATGTGGAAAGGGGTTGAGAGCAAGTGTTGTCTACGCTAGTCGTTAAGGCAATTAGCTGGGAGATTAGGGCAAGGAGTCGAGGGCAAGTGTTGCCTAGGCTAGACGTTAAGACAATTAGCTAGGAGATTCGGGAAAGGGGTCGAAGGCAAGTGTTGCCTAGGCTAGACGTTAAGACAATTAGCTGGGAGATTCGGGAAAGGGATCGAAGACAAGTGTTGTCTAGGTTACACACTACAACAATCAGTTGGGAGATTGGGGAAGGGGTCGAGGTCAAATGTTGCATGGCCAAATTAGTTACGAAAATGTGGGAAGAGGTGGTGTGCAAGTGCTGCCTACGATTGATTTTTAAGCAATAGCTGGGAGATTAAGGGAAGAGGTGGAGGATAAAATTCAAATAGAAGGGAGAAAAGGGAGGGAGGGGATACATCACGTTATTCCGTAAGATTCATGGATGTATTTGTTCGTGAGATTTATTCATTAAATTGATGGAGGTCATTTTTAATAAAACACTAACAGAGGCCAAATACACAAATCGGTTGCATCAGAGTACTATTTTTTAAATTTTCTCAATTCTGTCAAAGCTTGAATAGAGGTAAGATCTTCATTCTTTAGATTGTGCAGCCAAGATTGTAAGATTACTTTTGTGAAGCTAAATCTGTGACGGGAGCCAGAAGTGTCCTATTTCTATAAATTACCCCAAAACATGGGGAAAAGTGCATGAGATGCCATTTTTGCCAGTGGTCTTTGGTTTGAGGCCATTTTTTTTTACTGATTTTATATAAGAGACCACTTTTTAGAACTTCAATCCTTGTGGGTTGAACTTCGCACAAGTTCAGCCCACATGAGTTGAAGTTCAACTTCATCCTACCATAAGGGTTGAAGTTCAACTTCAGCCCACAATGATTGGAGTTTACGCATCTATACCTAAAAGTTTAGCTCTTACAGATTGAAGTTGAATTTCATAACTTAGGCATGAAGTTCAACCTACAAGGTTTGAACTTCAACCCACAAAGATTGAAGTTCCAAAAAGTGGCCTCTCATATAAAACCAATAAAACAAGTGGCTTCAAACGAAATAGCAGTGGCAAAAGTGGCGTGTGGGCTAATCTTTTAAGAAAACATGAGCCTCTAGCCCACTATGACTTCTTCCTCTATTCCTTCTTCAGTTCTTCAACTATACCTTATCCATTCTGCTATCATATCAAGTGTCTACACTCTTTAAGGCCACTATTTTCCCACTTCACAATTTCTTTCATCAGCCATATCTCCTAAAGAAAGCATGTTGTCAATGTCAGTCCAAACTAGCTTGAAAAGCAGCAATGTGACCATCCCTTCTTTACCTTCACAAAATCCTTCTCTCAAATCCTTCAGATGTTCATTCTCAGTTAACAACACAACCTCATCAACCAATATTATTAGTTACAAAACCAAACCAACAAGAAGAATCCATAAGATTTTTGCTTCAGCAGCCACAGAAACTGAACCAGTTACAACTGAGAATGCAGATTCTCCTGTTCAAGAAGTAGAGGTAAATTCAAATTAACCCTTTAAATTTAATAATGTGAATGATCAGACAAATTCAGAATTTGTGTAATCTTATTAGAAATATATATTTTAAATTTTGTCAGTGTATGTTTACACTAAACACTATGTTGCACATATCCTGTCTAAAATTATAGCTGCACCCGTCTCGAATATCCTAGCACCTGTTATTGAAGTTGTCTAGTGGAGTAGTAATTAAGAAGTGTAAGAACTGGTAAACCATGACAACTTATTTGAAAATAAATAAAAACAATTATCACTGGTCATTTTATTTAATCAAACAAAACGAGTTAAATTACATTGCAGACTAATTAAGTTACAAATTTAAAGATGCGTAATTAACTTGTACCCCGAATCATTAAATTTATTTGATGACTAGTTCGACCTCTACATCTACACTAGTATTGAGCAACATAGTGTATACATAGTTTGAGTCGAAACAATATATGCAGTCTAACGCACATAATCCGTCCTAGATCAACATTGGCGCATGATATTAATGATCCAAGAGGATAGAATATTTTGGTTGAAATTTTTGGTGAATTCTTGATTTTTGCAGAAGGCAGATATGAAGAAAAAGGTAATTGAGAAGCCAAGGCTAGTGTTGAAGTTCATATGGATGGAGAAGAACATTGGACTTGGTCTTGATCAAGTGTTACCAGGACATGGTTCTGTTCCTTTGAGTCCATATTTCTTTTGGCCAAGGAAAGATGCATGGGAAGAGCTTAAAACAACACTAGAGAGCAAGCCTTGGATATCACAGAAGCAGATGATTATTTTGCTTAATCAGGCAACTGATATTATCAACTTGTGGCAACAAAGTGGTGGCAATTTGTCCTAATTGTTTTGGTATTTATTTATATTTAACTTCTGTTCAGTTTGGTTTGCTTAAAACCTTTGATTTTGGTACACTCTTGTGAAGAGAAAGATTAGAAAAAAATGCCAGTTTTTATTTCTAGATTTCTTTGTTCAATTTGAGATATACTCAGGTTGGGAATAAACAATTAAGGAGCTCATGACAGCAGGGATAAGTTTTATGCTCTGAATTGTTGATTGGTAACATGAAATAAATGGTAATCAACATATTGTAACAAATTAAATTACACGAGTGTTGTGAATTGTGATAAAAGTTACAATAAAAAGCACACCCATAAAAGTTTCTCAATTTCAAGGTTAAAAAAAAACTCTAATGAAGATTTAGGAATCTCACCCCATCACTCACTTGGTAATCAATCTTTATCTAAATACTCATAACATGTTGTTCATCTCCAATCTCTTATAGAATTGAAATGATGGGCCACATTGTTAACCAATTATAATTTGTTAATAATAACTCTATACTTGCTAGTAGTTACACTTTGTTCACTCTAGCTTATTAGTTTGTGCTCCCTCTGTCTTAATATATGTGTCAACATTCGTTTGTAACTCATTTAAACAAAGACAACTTTTTAAATTTGAAATAATTTAACTTAAACTTTACTATATTTTATCTTTAATAATGATAAATTTTTATAACTGCACAAATATTATAAGACGTTAAAGATCACAAGTTTATAAGCTCTATAAACCACACAAATTTTATGTCATTTGATGATAAAAAATTTCAAAAAGACTTTATTTCTTTTGTCAAATTATAACGTTGTAAAAAGCCTCTATTATTTTCCTTTTGTCCAAGCCTATCAAAAAAAAAAAAAAAAAAAAAAAGAAGGACGAGTGGCTTGCGAGGTAAGAGTCCTCTTTTCGTAATTAAAGGTTATACCATTCCCACGACCTTTAATACGACATCGTATCAACCCTATTAATACCTCTACAATAATTTTACCTGGAATTCGAAAACACAGAAATTTTAGCAGTAAGCTTTTCCCGCGCAGTGAATTCAATGGCTCCAAAATCAGATAACACCGAAGGTTAATTCTATCTTATCCATTTAAATATAAAATCTGGATTTACATATCCTTAATTCATCTAACTTTTTACCAAATTTTACAGGAATCGTACTCAATTTCGTCAACGAGGTAACACACAAATATTGAAATTAAATATTACTATGTGCTTCAGCGGTTTACGTGTTCGATTTGAAATATGAAAATGGCGATTTGTGCTTAAAATTCAGCAGTTATGTAGTAAAAATTGTTAGCAACACTGTTAATCCTCTTGTGTTATAATGTTTGGATTAAAGAGTGATCAGTACTTTAAATTTCATCGCTTTGTGTGTGTGTGTGTGAAGATTCAAATGTACACGTCGAGCTGTTGTTAATCTGGTTGATTAGCTTCACTAATCTATTTTTACATTTTATAGCTTTTGTGTGTGTGTGTGAAGATTCAAATGTACACGTCGAGCTGTTGTTAATCTGGTTGATTAGCTTCACTAATCTATTTTTACATTTTATAGCTTTTGTGTGTGTGTGTGTGTGTGTGTGTGTGTGTGTGAAGATTCAAATGTACACGCCACAAGCTGTTGTTAGTCAAACTTTATAGCTTTGATATAACTAAAAAATGTACACACCACGAGCTGTTGTTAGTCGAACTTTTTTGCTTTGATATAACTAATCTATTCTTACTATATTTCCTTCCTGTGCAAAAATTTCTATTTGAAGAATTTAATGGAAGATATCGATGAATTATGCCCTCTGTTGGTAGCTTAAATTGTTGTTTCTGCGGTGTGTTATTTCATCTTTTTTGAAATCTTAAGAGTCTTGATAGAGGGTCCAGCTTATCGATATTTTCTGTGAAGATATTGTGCTCTTTCTTATTTGCGTAACGTGATAGTTGTCAGTGTGCTATCAAATGTTCCTGAATCTTATTAATGCAATAGAAATATCTCTGCGAATTTCGTGTATTTCGAGTTATACAGTCCGTGATTTTCTTTTGTTCCTGCATGGTATTTGATGTAGCAAAATAGACCATTGAATGTCCAAAATGTGGCCGATTCGCTGCAAAAGTTTAATCTTAAAAAAGCTGGTATACAAAAAGCTCTGGACAATCTCTGTGACAGCAAAAAGATATTATTTAAAGAGTATGGCAAGCAGAAAATCTATCTGGCTCGTCAAGATCAGTTTGAAATCCCAGACAACGAAGAGCTTAATAGGATGAAGGAAGCAAATGCCAATCTACAAGAACAATTAAATGAACAGAAGAAAGCCATCAGTGAGGTTGATGGAGGTATTCTTAATTGATTGATACTCTTTGATGTTGTCTGTGAGTTACTAGTACGAATTTGTAGGACGTTATGTCAATTTAGTAATCTTTATTTAGTGATTTCGCTTTAATGGTGTGCTGCAGAAATTAAGTCTCTGCAGTCAAATATGACTCTGGAAGAGATACATGCTAAAGAAGCCAAACTGACAAAGGAGGTACGAACTGAAGAATGAAATTATCAAGCATTTGAATCTGGTTTTAAGCATTACTTGAAAAGTATCCTAACTTCTTTTTATCGTTTCAAGGTTGATGAAATGGAAAAGAAACTAATTAAATTGCGGGAAGGTGTTACACTGGTAAGTCCAGAAGATAGGAAAGCCATTGAGGGGTTTTATTCAGAAGCCTTAAATCAGTGGAGAAGGCGAAAAAGGATGTTTAGAGATGTATGGGATACTATAACTGAGAACTCGCCCAAAAATCCTAAAGAGTTTAAGGTATTAACCAGTCTGATGTCATATCTATGCTTATTTTGTAAAGTTCAATACTAATTATCGTGTGTATTTCAGGAGGAACTTGGAATCGAGTATGATGAGGATGTTGGTGTGAATTTTCAGTCTTTCGCTGACCTGATGCAACATGGCAAAAAGCGTGCTAGAGGCCAGTGACTTTATTTACATGTTACACTTTACTACAGGAATTACTTGATCAGGTGTTCTATGAGTAAATATTTCTAGACTTTGAAATTGTGTAATCTTGATTTTTATTATTTTTATCTGCCTTTCTAACAGTACTGTCTGCTTTACTCTCGTCACCACCTTATATGATTATATTCTAACAGTACTGTCTGCTTTACTCTCGTCACCACCTTATATGATTATATTATAAGACTGGAACTGCATATGGTTAGCTTCAAAACACAACTAAACTCCACTTAAACAAGAAACTCAAAGTTGTTTTAACCTTTCGTCATACTCAGTTTTCCAGTTCTTATTCTTCAATAGAAGAATGCTAGTGTATGTTGCTATTCCAGCTTATCCATTCCTTAAAGTGGCATCCGGACTGTACTACACTGAAACTTGAGCAAATTCTACCCAATTTTCATAGCAATAGCAGCTCATAGCATTATAGTTTTGAACCTCAAGAATCAACATGATTGTAATGTCTGCCTATAGTTTTCATTAATTAGAACAGTGCATTATTTGTCCATAGCTTATAATTAAACCAACAAATATGAAGCTACGACATCGACAAAGTACAAAATATAAACCAACAAATATGAAGCTATGGCATATTGACAAAGTACAAAATATATGTTCGAACATGCAAAATCTCTTCAAAAACACAGAAAACATGAAACTACACTTTATTGACAAAACACATAATATATGCTCCAACTGGCAAAATCTCCGCAAACATCTATCTGCCCTTAGTCACCAGCGATAGTTCTTTCTAGTTCTCACAGATGCTGGTTTCTTATTTATGTCTAGGTTTTCTGCACCTTCCTTTGTGAATCCTTCAAACTCCTTTTCATTTCCTGCTTGGTACCCTGGAGAAAGCTGCTTTTCAGTTAAGTACCAAGAGCTTCTGCTGAGCCCTTCTATAGCAGCATCATTGCTGTTGGATATCTCTGAACCAATAATCTCATTCTCAGAACCTTTTGTCAATGGATTTCTGCTCTTCTTTGCAACTTCATCATCATCATAAGCTACACCAGCCCCTGGACCTATAACCTCATCTGCTGAATCAGAACTCGAACCAGAGACCGATCTCTTCAGCTGTTCTGTAGCCTTCCTCTGTCTGAGTTCTAACATCTTATCTCCATTAGTGGCTCCAGATTGAGAATAGTCCTCGAAAGGGAGGATTTCCTCAACTCCACCTCCAACATACACACCCTCATTATTCTTTTCTTCCCCTGCACGAAATTCAGGTCTCGAATACTCACTTGAGTCTGATACATTCCTTGGCTTCTGACTTGGACTATTCGGGTCATCCGGATCACGCGATTCAGACCGACAGAGTACCACAGCTGCTCTTGCAGCTGCTGCTGCATAAGCTGCAGATTCAAAAGCTGCTTGAGCTGCATGTGCTACATCTTTGTATTTTATGTTAACTTCATGGTCTACATCTTGAGGTAAAACTGGTACGCGACCTTCGTATCTATATTCTCCTGATTTAGTTGATAAATCTCTCTCAGGCTGCTCCTGCTTTTTCACACTCTCTTTCTTCTCCTGTTATTAACAGTAAAAAAAATCAGCTTCTGTGTATTAATTCATGAGTGAGTTTGAGAATATCGTGGACCTGCATTTTCTCGAACATACCTCTGTAGTTCCCTGAGCTGCTTCCTCAATTAGCAAAACGATGTTATTCTCTGAAGCAATTTCCTTAAGTACTCTGGTTCTGTGTTCCAAGCTTGGCATCCTCGTTGACAGCTTTTGAATTATCTACATTGCACAATAAGTTGATAAGGATCTTAACAAGCCATTTTCTTAGCAAAGATAATACTATCGCAAGAGTTCTAATGTTACCTTAGGGTTTACTCCACAATTGTTTCTTAATTCAACAGCACGGCCCGCGAGTTCTTTACCAAATCTTGACGTGAAAATGGCACGAAGCTCTTGAAGTTCTGGGAACTCACCACATCTTGAAGCTGCATAAATCAAGCTTGATATTGCCTCCTTCAATTCCTCAGGACAAACTCTGCATAAAGAACATGAAAATTTCATAATTGAAATACTGAACAGACAAAACAATGTTGGAAGAGAAGCAAATTAAAAATGCATACTTTTCGTGTTGAAGAAGGTTGACCCTTTCTATCAACAGATGACAATAGCCTTCTACCATGACAAACACATCCAACATATTCTGATCCTTGATCACTTGCTCAACCTACAAGCACCAAGAATAATGTAAGACAAAAAGCATTCAAAGAAACTAAGCAAGCAAATTCAGTCGAATAAGATAACGAGTCTATCAGAATGATCGAAACAATAGTTAGTAAGGTACCCTTAGAAGGGCTCTTTCATGGTGTCCAAGGTTCAAGAGCTGAACCACATCAGACCGAGCAATAGAGCACCGTGCTTGGCGCTGGTTCTTGAGTACAGCAATCCTGGAAATGGCAAGATTGGCAGTGGATTTAAATTTACCGGTCTTGAAAGTTCTTCCTAGCAAGGCATCAAGCTTTTTTCCCATGGCTAGCTACTTGCCTTTCACTTGTATTTTCAGT
Organism: Petunia x hybrida; assembly: GCA_037355625.1. Lineage (NCBI taxonomy): Eukaryota > Viridiplantae > Streptophyta > Magnoliopsida > Solanales > Solanaceae > Petunia > Petunia x hybrida. Next base: position 5,796,337 of record JBBBVM010000013.1, read on the forward strand.
CTCTCAATGACAAGTACATAAAACAAAGAGAAACTCTTCAAAATTTGAACTCAAAAGAGACTACAAGATAGGAACAAATGAGCCTAGGCTCACTTGCACCTTTTGATGATGACGAAGTGTGAGTTATAAAATATGTGTGGAAGGTAAGGATATTTTAAAAGAAAATCATGGGCTAAGTGTATTTTGTGGAAATTAAAATAAACCTAAAGGTAATAACGTGTGGGGATTTTTCTTATGAAGGAAGTCTTTTTAATGGAACAATGAAAATTACAAGCATTTGAAACGCGGTTAAGTGGAAGGAGGGGTGTGTACATACTAGAAACTAAGTGAACTTGCGGCTTTGAAGCGGTCCAATTATTGTCATTTTCTCATTTTTGTTTCATGCCCACAAGCATAACATACAAAAAGAAAGATGATGAATAAATAACTGAATAGGTAAGTAAAGATTAAAAAGAGGGAAAAGCTTTTTGCTTTACAATTCTTTGAAAGTGGAAATTAGTGGAGACAATGAACAAATGTAGGTAAGAAACATGAATTTTGATATCTTAGAATTCGATACGAATTTGGCAATTTTTAACAACATGAAGTAGTTGAATAAATAGAGCAATTGAAAACTTAATTACTGGAATAGCATTATTAGACACTCCAATGTCGATGTTTTTGTACAAGAAAATACTTACAAACGAAGTCGGTTCCAATTAATCAAACCAAGTTTAGATTACTACATCTTACTTATAAGTACATGTTTTAATATATTTGATTTTTAAGTTGCCTGCATGTGTCAATATAATTTACATGTCCATGAGTAGATATTAAATATTGCACGTAGTTGAACGTTGATCGGGGTTCCAAGACATTATGACATCATATTTCTGTAAGATTAATACTCAACACATATACAAAAATTAGAAAAAGAAAGAAGTTTGATAAATAATGGTACTTCTAACGACACGATGAATAAATCAAAATGGAAAGAAGGCAAGTTTGAGTTATCGGAAATTAAACACTACTTATACCAAAGCTCTCATTAAAGTTGTCACATATATAAGGTAGAAAAGAAAAGATAGTCCTACAGCAGTTGTGTTAGGTGACCAGCTTATTCAAATCTTGTTGACAACTTCTGATTAGCTACTATATTTAGAGTCTAATCACTTGGTTTCCAGAACTTCATAAATTAAAGCTACTTTGCACATCATTAGGAGTTATTAATTGGAATTAATTTCCCAAACAATTTAAAATTATGAAATTAGTCCTAAATAACGGACACCATTTAAGAAAACGTAAAATTTATTTACAGCTTATGCTATATATGCATGAGGTTACGAGTATTTTTCAAAATAGCGAACAATTTTATATAGCCTATGGTCCCTAACCATTAGATTTGTGAACACTTTTTCGTAATCTTTTAGTTTTTATCATCCAATAACAAATAGTAGGTTATAGGTCAATCAAACGCTCGACCAGTGTCTTGGAACGGAGGGCAACAATTTTAAGTAACATCAAAGGTCTTGGAATTTCTAGCTTCTTAGTTTTTTTTTTTTTTTTTTTTTTTTTTGAAGCTTAGGCATTCATTCTCCAAAACTCACGCGTTATATTAATTACATACATGCTAAGGGATTTATAATATTTAAAATTCAAATATAAAATTTTTAGTGAAGAGTGGAGAAATTCTGATCCAATCATTCTACCATACTGTGGTTCTCCATCCACAAGGTTTTAATAACCCTTCGTGATTTGGCATTGGAAGTATGTTTTCATGTATTACTACAATAAACAAGCAATGAAGAACGGCTCTCTTTTTTAGTCCAAGCTGAATGGTCCCAAAGTGATTTAACCACTATGGGGACAACTAAGGATATATAGAGCCATAGAGGAGAGAACATTCTATAGACATATAGTAATTATCTTCTCAATTCAGCCTACTTGTAACGGATAGAGACCGCATTCAATAAACGTAATTAATTCCATACAATGCCTACAAAGTTGTACATTCAATAATGTAGGAAAACGAAATAAATAATACAAAATTGTGTCTTGAAATAGAAACATTGTAGTTTAGTAAACAAGTATCATAGCTAAATGACATAAACATACAACGGTCTCATGCCTGCTTGAAATAAGAAAAAGGAAGAAGGTGCAATTACCTATTCACGTATAAGCCATTGCTAACTATTCCAAATATATGAGTTGGTTTTAACCGTATGATTGAACCTGCATCTTTAACCCAAGTAATATATGGTTTAAGTTAAGGTTTAACTTTTTATGAAGTGGCTTATAATAGAAATTTTACAATATATTTCTGTAATTTATGAAATTTTACAATATCAGCCATCTAAAATTAATTTCTTGAAATCTTGAGGACAAACAGTCAATAACAGACAGTCAAGCATTAGAAATTAGACCTGTTAACGTCAACAATGACTATTACCCATAAGGGACGTCAGACTTGGTCACAGCCACTTCTAAGAGCTAAGGTTCAACGGAAACATTTGATAAAGAATATAGCTTCCATATACTGCTCTAGTATAATAATTTTATATTTCAAGTCAGTTAAAAGATCATAGTAGATGATCACCCATTATTATTGGAATTTGTAACTTTGGAAATAAAGCAACTTGCTATGAGAGATAGAATTGCGCGAATAATTTGAAAGAAGTTCATATTGTTAGTAGATATAAATATACTTTTTCAATCTCGAAGCGTTTAAATGACTCAAGTATGAGTTTTCTCCCTTTGAAGACATCCAATAAAATTGGAAGTCAAGTATGAGTAGCTAATTATAATTTCATGGTTCTTTAAGAAAAACAAAGATCAGGTGTATTATTTCAACTCAGCCCGCTTGTTATCTAGAAGCAAAAGAAATGTGTGGTGGATCCAAAAATCAAACCAGAAAGTGTCGGAAGAAGTGAGAAAACGTGCTTCTAATTTTATTAGTGACAAACTTACGTGATTGCGTTTATAGATTCTTGACCTTAACCTATAACATCCATGAATAATTCTAAACTCCTTTGCTTTCGGTCATTATACCCCTCCTAGAAATAACACCAGTGATAGTTGCTCTTGATGTTCCAAGATGTTTCCCTCGAAATTTCCTTTGTCTATTTAATTGGACTTTTGGTTAGATAAAAGCCTTTAATTTCCTTTTCCATCGAAACTTTGATACTCCCTCCATCCCATTTTAGTTATCGCTTTAGCAAGTTTCATTTGTCCCAAATTAGCTGTCCCAAATCTATTTATTGATTTCTTAATGGACGTGCAGAAGCCTAAAGCGACAACTAAAATGGGACGGAGGGAGTACTTACTCAATTGGATCAAATACATAACGAGCCCCTAAAGTTGTCTCCATATTTCATTTAGACACTTCAATTAAACCATCATCCATCTCAACACCTAACCTCTAACCAAATTGTGTTCACTTACACACTACAACTGATGTGGCCATAACGTGGGCTTTTCAGATTTTCTTGATTATCACAATTTCTCGTTATCGACTCGTTTTTTTATCTATCATTTTTCTTTTATAGATGGGATGGTCTCAATGTTTCATTCTTGAGTATCAACATAAACTATGAATCAAAACTGTTTATCGATTTTTTAATTTAATTTGTTTGTATAGGCTCATCGCTTTCTTTGTTTAGTTAAAAGATGCAATATCCGTTCTTTCCGTTCATACGCGAGCACAAACTACTAGCAATAATTTAGGGCAAATCGTGTCCAAATTGGAAATGAACATGTTACCAAACATGACGAAATAAACGAAAACTTATTAACTTTGAAAGGTACATTTCCTCCAAACTTCTGTTATACAACCCAAGTTTAATTAAACTAACTTTCAACATTGACAAAATAGTCCATGATGGTACTTAGAGCAAGTTGACTAAGAATAAAGCCTAAAACTGTGAATATGTTACCTTCATAGAAACAAAGGCTATTGAAGGTTCAGACGTTCATGGAACATCTAGGCAACCCTATGTAAGTAAGTAATCGCAACAATGTCTTTGCTTATGAAAACTAATATTTCTAGAGCACATATTCAATCTGAGCTGGGCCAGGAAACGAGCTAAAGATTTATGTACTAGCGGTGTAAAAAAAAAAATGCCCTACTAAGTCGCCTATAAGGGAATTACATGTCACTCCCCTCATCTCATTTTAATTGCCGTTTTAGCTCAAATAATTTGTCTCAAAGTAGTTGTCTGCATTAGGAATTGAAAACTAAATTCGTTAATTGTTTCTTCTATACCCTTAATCATTAAAGAAGTACTAGTTATTTCTAATAATAATGTTAAATTCTCAAAATGCATTTGATAGAAACATCTTGATAAAATATATATAGTATTGATTGATTTCTTAATGGGTGTGAAAAAAATTAATACGTCTACTTTAAATGAGACTGTAAGATTAAGTATGAACAATAAGTATTACTAACTAGTAATGTATTTGCACCACAAGTATTAACTACTATGTAATAAATGATAATTAACCTGTTATAATAAACTAAACTACACTCATCGCGTAAAAACTCTTTACGTATCAATGCATATAATTAACATCAAGAATAAAATTAAGAGGCATTGTCAAACTCATGACATAATAGAGAAAACTCATTTGTCTTCATACCAACGTGCATCTCATGACTGTAAATTATATAATTGTCAAATTTGGAACTAATTCAGCATTAAGCGTGTCAAAATTAAATTGACTATTCCACTACAGTTCATTTATTATCACTTTTGTTTTACTGACTTAACAAATATTATTTCTTTTCGATCTGTTCCGAACTTGTTTTATATATGAAAAGTGCTACACATTAACTTAAAAATTACAATATAGAAAATAAGAAAAGTTTATATGTTTATTTTCTTTTAGATAATAACAATATCTCATTGTGCATGAAGATAATCCATTCTATGTTGCAGTAGTGCTTTTTTCTGAATTTTACCACTGGTTAAAGTCAAATAATATCTTCTTATTCCTAGGAGTTGCAACATGGCCAACCCTACTCAAGTTTGAACATGTTTTACTTGGATGCGCCCCCCTACCCCAAAATTTCCAGGTAAATTAGTCAACCTAACACAAGCTAAAAAAAAAATAAATCATAACAAGTTGAATCAACGAAAGAACTAAATCACCATCTTAAATGGAAAATCACAACTTAACCCACCCAGTTCAATTTTTGAGGAATATTACTTAAGTTGAATTTTAACTCCACAATCTTGTGATTTAAACACGACTAGATGACTAACTACAAAGCTTTTGCAAAGTCTTCTTGATAAGTAATCTTGAGTTAAAACTGTCCAAGAACCAATAACTTTCAGAGTAATCTTGTAATCGCCTTTCTTGGAATTAACCATACAACACCTTTGGAGAACTTTGCAAGGCAAGACGGCTTCGAACTTCGAGACCAAGAGTAGATTAATCAATCGAATATTGTTTTAAACCTTGAACTGCTAGTGACTATGAAAATTGAAAACGCAAGAGGAAATGAATGTTAGCATACACCATTTAGACAAAAGTACGCACGATAAACCACTCAATCCCCAAAAATAAAACAAAATGAACACTATGATTTGCTTCAGCAACGCTTGCACTAAACCGTGTCCCATCAGTCGAAAGCTCTTAAAAATTACACCAAATAATAACTGTTCTACTCAGCTATAATTTCTTCATTCACTCACTTGAGTTATACCTAATAATCTTGAATCACATTTTTTTTTAATTTACAATTCTTATTCCTTTTTCTTTTTTTCTTTTCCATTTAAACATTACACGTCTAAGATAATATTTTTTTGGCAGGAGCGTATATATTTCAGGATCAGATGCTGAAACTTCAAACCAAGAAAAACGTTGGTAACATAATCAAGGGAAACAGAAAGATATATTTCTCACTAAACCGGCTAATTGAAATTCATAAATTATATGCGAACATCAATAGCAGAATTGCCAAAATCTGAACTTCGAGCAGGACCACAATCATGATTAGAACAATCAAAGTAGGAGGACTTGCACATTAAAGATATCAACACGCTTGCTTAGCAGAGTAGTTCAACTAAGGCTCGAAAGCCTGGCACTTATTAGAGCTAAAATATCAGAGATAAACAGCACCCGGCTGGAGAGTTCTTCAGTATTAGTGCAGCAAGCAAATGGAATACCAGTTTCAAAAACACTTCTCCCAGACTCAAAGAAACTTTACAATATCTAAATCATGAAGCATTATGTACATAACTTGCATCACGACTGAATCCACAGTTTTGCAAGGGAATCAAGTCAAGATGCAATTATTTACAATCTACAAACAATTAATAAGACCGCTCCTTGCAACAATAAATTTATGACATGGAGTTCAACTACCATTACCCAAAAGTGCATCCCTAGACATGCATACACAGTTCTCTGAAGTGTCTACCAATAATAACAAGAAGTAATGCTCAGCCACCATGAAGCATGCACAAAATGATTAGAGTAATCGAGCAACAACAAATAAATCACACAAACAGAAGTCACGTGACCATAGCTCTCCTAAGACGGCTTTTTCACTTCACACAACCAAACTAACCTCAATTTCTAAGACAGACACTGGTGCAGTAAATGGTGCTGGCATGACACACAATAAAAGACAGCAATTTCTTTCACTCCGAAACAAAAAGAAGCACTTCAAACATAATGATGCGCCTGGATAGATGAGCTTCAATATATCATTAGAAATTTCTTAACATAAATTTTATTTAGGATAGCTCAAGTGGGAGTTGAAGCCAAGTCATTTTGATTGACGACTCCCGGCTCATGCAAAATCTGATCAAGGTATGCATGCTAAGTCATTTTGATTGACGACTCCCGGCTCATGCAAAATCTGATCAAGGTATGCATTAGGAGCTAAGAAACAACAGAATTAAGTTCAACGGATGCTACCCTAAATAATGCTTTAAACACAAAGAAACAACAGATTAAAGTTTAGAAGCCACTTCACCCAAATCATCCAAGTTTTTTTTTTTTTTTTTTTGGGAAATTCAAACCATCAAAGGCAGCCTACACCAACAATGCATGAATTCAAGAGTCTTGAAATGAATATAGCATGCAACCAGTCGGGTGAGTTGAAAATGACCAATTTACCATGGGATAAGTGAACACGATGTGCCATAAGTTGACTTCTACATTACGCAAACTTCTTGCATATTTTGATTGAAATGATCAAAAGTCAAACTGTCTTATACGGTGCAAGCCTGTAACAAGTACCCAAAAAAATGCGTGTAATGCAAACACTATGAGTGACACTTTACTCATGTATAGAGTTGAAAGATGAAAAAGAATCAAAGAGGAAGAAGGATTTAGAGTACAATGCACACCCCTTCAATACCACACACATCAACATTTTGGTTCCTAAAACAACATTTTGGTTCCTAAAACAACTAAGCCCTTATGCTGTTTAATTCTAGAGAGGGAGGGGGAATGAGTTGCTGTATGAATGTGGTGAATGAGCTCGTGTAAGCGCACAAATCCCTACACAAAGACACTGACATTAGAGGCTCCTGAAGCATGTGTAATCCCTAAAACTAGGTGAAACCTCAATTGAGCACTTCGACTTGCTTACGTAAGGCTACAGTGCAGGCAACAAGGTAGTAAGATGTGTCTCATCGTTCTCGTTAAGGGGCGTCACTACAACAAATTTAGTTGGTAAAAAGATCTATTAATTCTAAATAAGACGTTATGAATAAATTCCTAGTGATTAGGAATAAGAAAATAAAATTTTAAATATGACAAATAAGTCATTTAAAACTAAAAAACGACATGTCTACATCTTAATGATAAATTAAAGTGGCTTACAAAAACAATTGACATTATTATTGCTTAATGTATTTAGCAGAATGAAAGGATTCTCAGATCTTTTGTCCAAATTATTATGGGTTGTGCTTATATTTGCATTACAGATTACTTATATATTTTCTTCGTTGGTACTTTTTTTCATCAAAGCCCACGCTTCAATTTTTGTCCAACAAATTTTGTCTTTTTTCAAAGAAAACCATAGTACTGTCCAAACTAATTAATTCGGTGATACTTTTCAACTTAAATTAACTTTTGTAGCAAGCACCCTCTCTTTGCTACTATTGCATCTACTTACACAACCATCAAAAAAAAAAAAAAAAAAAAAACATGTGGACCACTACCATTAATTTAAGTTTACCCTGTTCTTCATTATTTTACCTTTTTCTAATTTTTTATCTATCAAACCTCTCAGCCATTGATACCCTCAATCTCGCGCCACCAAATGTTAGCAAAACTCCTTGCCTACTTATTGGATTCTTGTTAAATAAGTATAATATTTTCCTTAAAAGATCCAACCCATTCTATGGGAGGAAAAGTAGAACGATGTGTGATTTCTCAATGCAAATCTAACATCCACAAAACACAATAGAGATAATGGGTACATAAGTAAACATGTCTTAGATCCTCGTGATGCATTTTAAAATCGTGTTGACCTAGAGCGGACAAGTGCGTTGGGGGTCTTACGAGCGATGTAAGAGCCACTCTGAGAGCAACTATATGCGATGATGGGGCAAACCTCTGCTTTCACCTTGAGTATAGGCAAATCAAAAGGCGGTGCGGAAAACCTCAATGTTAAGGGAAATTCTCGGACGGCGAGGCAAACCTCATCAAGGAGCAAGAATCCTTAGGGTTGTATGTGCCACCCCAAGCACATTCCATGTCATTATTAGAAACTAAATTAAATCCAAAAAAGCTGGTCTTTCTCAAGAGAATATCCAAAAAAGGGGAATTCAGATCAGCTCTAGATGTTTTTTGTGTACTGTGAAGTAACTTTGCAACTGGGGCAATTCCATCTAAATTTAATTGGTCTGAGATGGACTATGCCAATGACCACATGTGAGTTGCTTAGCTGTTGTACAGACCAGGAGGCAACAAAATCCAAAAGAAGTGGTGGAAAGTTATCCCCGGGTGCATTTGGTGGACTAAATGGAGAGCGGAATAGCAGATGCTTTGAAGACAAGAGTAACACCATACAGAAAATTAAGATGAATTGTATATTGTCCTTATATTTTTGGTGTAAAGAATTTTGTGGAAGAAGCTGAAAATGTGTTGGATCTTTTAGAATCATTGTAAGAAGCACAAGATTTTTGCGTAGTTTTTGTAAATATGGTTTCCAGAATTTCCTTAATGCTGATGAATATACTGTCACCTTCTTCTTTAAAAAAAAAAAAAAAAAATTAAAGCTCTTACGTTCATATTTATACTTGGACATCCACAAATTGTTATCAATTGAATTACAAATTAACGGATGGCACCAAGTGTGAGATTTTGTTTAGAACAAGGATTGGATCAATTAAAATATCAGTCACAAGTTACTTCTCTTCACAAGTATCAAGTTCTAGACGACTATGGAGATTCAAGCTTTCGTAAAATGGACAATTGAAGTTTGAGATAGATTTTATTCAAAATGGCCAACTTTTTTATAAACAATCATGATAACTAATACAATCATGAAGGTCGTTTTCACGGATGACTAGCAAATTTTCAGGCAACAAACAGATCACAGCTTCCAGAATATATCCATGTATTACACCATAGATTTTCAGTAATGAAATTCAAAGGATACTTACTAGAATTGCAGAAGCATGAAAGCAAACCCTAGCAAGACAAAAAGCCACATCAATACTTAACTTCTCGGTCGAATGTATAATACGTCATTCTTAACAAATAAACAGCACGAAAATAAATTGACAACTCACTGAAACAGACTCTCACTTCAAGGCTGCATCTGATCATCTCCAGTCATACAATGCTCCAGAATGACCATACCATGGATCAGATGCAATGCAACATCATTAGAAAGTGACTTTGCACAAAGAATTAAGAAATAGAAGAAACAAGAATGACCCTAAATAGAAGAAATACTCTAGCTCTTCATAGCTTTACTTTCTAGCCTAAGGTGGCCTCACTAACAAGCAACCCTCAGGGAGCAATTTTTCACGCAAAACCAAATTTTAAATTAAAAAATCAGAACTTCTAAAAAAAAAAAGAAGAAAAAAAAGTGGAAACACCAATTATGTAGATGTTAGAGAAATCAATAAAAGCCACAACATTAAGTCCTAACAAACAAACCGAGGTACCTTCTCCAGGGTGCCTTTTAAGCATCTAAATCACTGAATCTTGCCTCAAAGCCCTGGTAGATATCCTGAAGGAAAAAGTAAATTAGACTTTCCAGGACCCCCGGATTATGAACAGTATGTAAAACGAAAGAGAGAAGATAAGCATTCACGAATAACGCCTGAAAACTATATAAAATAGTATACAAATAAAAAATGATTAGGTTGGAAGACAAGAGATCAAGAAAACTAGAAGTACAAAAAGGGATAAAAAAGAGAAAAGTCAAATCTCAATCCACATTTCACAGTGAACAGAAATTCATAAGCTTTATTTACAAGAGACATATGAATAACTAAGCCTCTGTCGATATCTATCCTGCCACATATGTTACTCTACACTCTCAGGACTTGTGTCCAAAGTACCACTTGAGATGATAACTTTTTAAAATACTCTACGATAATCTAAATGTCACCATCAAGAATTAGTACAGAAGGGGAAAACGCCTTTGGCAAGTTATCTTACAATAGAACAGAAAACATTCCACTGAAAGAACTGCCAAGATATAGATCTCCAACGTCAGCAATCTTCTCTGCAACTTCAACCACCCCAATCGATGCTCCCAGAGCACTTAACCCAAGATAGTAGATAAAAACAGATAAAGCCCAATGATTAGAGAACTGAATATAAACGAAGATCATAATGCACTAGAATCTAGCTTAACAGCATGTCTCTAGTCAGAAAATCATCGGTGTTGTTCACTTGCCCGTGATGAATGGGTGGCTCAACGCCTGGGAAACAGTTAATCTCTTATCTGGATCTAACACAAAGATTCTCTCCAGAAGATCTTTAAAGTGAGCCAACATCTTTGGGTCTTCACCAGGAGAACCTGAAATTATTGAACTGATATCTTTTGGCTTGATATTAACAATTAGCTTCCTAATGGCCTGCAAACAAATACAAGTGCAACCAAAACTTCAAATACAGCAAAGTTATCATTAGAAACTATCAACACTTTGTTCATTGGGAATGACAAGACAGGCAATAAAGTCTACAAGAACTAACCTTCTTAGTAACAGGATCCTCTTCGGTGGCGAGAAAATTGAGATCTTGATCAAAATGTTGATCTATAAATGCACCCTGTAATAAAGAAGAACAAAGAGATACGGGCTATCATGTCAATTATTAGTAAAGGTGAAAAAAACTATAAAAGCAGCAGCTATGATGCAATCATCTTCCAGAATTTGTCCACATCGATTAATTAACCAGGCTAAAACTTGAAACTATAAATATTTCTAATCAGATCATGGTAACATAGAGAATGTCTAAGACGAACCTTTCTAAGCATCTTCTTCGGAAATGAACCTTTTAGTTCCATATGAAGACGAAGCATGTCATTATTAGTAGGACCTGGAAATAAGACTTTCCCAGCATAAAGCTCAAACAAACAGCAACCTACTGACCACATATCCATTGGATGATCGTACGGCAAGCCAAGAACTGCAACAAGACAAAATACACAACTTAGTCAAACGAAACCACAGATCCACAACACTACTTAGGACCAAAACATTGGAGCATCGTCAAAAAGAAACAAAGTGAAAAAAAAGTCCAAAAAATAAATAGAAGCAAATCTTGAGAACTGCAACTTACTGATCTCTGGGGCACGGTAAAAACGGCTCACAAGATATGGAGTAATTTCGTTTTTTCCAGCAAACATAGCATTACCAAAGTCACAAAGCTTCAGCACATTTTTTGCTTCATTCACCTTAACAAGTAAATACACATAAATCAATATAAATATAAGGAAAGCAAAGAAAGCTACTCTCAGCAGAAACAAAGTGAAAGATAAAAGGATACTCAGAACAGCCCACGTACCAACATGTTGTCGGGTTTAATATCACAATGAAGCACACCGCAATTTTTTAAATGCTTCAGAGCAATGAAAAGTTGCTTGGCGTATGCCCTCACAGCTGTAAGTTTGAGTCCAATGTTACGCCCAAACTTCTTCAGAACCTCACGGAGATTCATATGAAGAGACTCAAAAACTAAACAAAGATGATTCCTGTACTTGAAGCTAGAAATAAAACGAACACAATGGCGCTTGTTTTCAGGATCTGCACCAACTAGCTTCTTCAATATGACTAATTCTTCCATACCCGCTTTATACCTGACAAGGATGAAACAAACAAAATTAGGTCACAGGAACAAGCAAGGCAGCACAAAATGGAGAAATTGAAGAAACTTACATCGTATCATTATTACGTATCATTTTTATTGCGACTTCCTCAGGGTCATCAACTCTTGCCTTAAGATCTTTAGCCCGGACAACAGTAGAAAAGACGCCTTTACCATGAGCAGCAAGAATCTCATAACGGCCATCAAGAATTTCTCCAAACCTATAACCTGCAAACCGACAAGGTGACATCAAATAAGACAATGGTCTCCGGCCATCAAAGCCTAAGTTAACAAACATACCCAGCAGAAGGCCAAAATATTCAGGCAAAACAATATTAACTTGGGACACAATAATCTCAACTTGAAATATAAAACAAAGAGAAGATAGTTTTTCCAAAGTTCTTTGTGATTTTGGACTGTAACAGAATAAATCTAGTAAAATTATCTGCAGTAGCAAACAGAAAATCAATCACATGGTACTCAAACGCTACCATGAATCTTCAGGCAACAATTCACAGGAAAGAGGCTGTCATGAGCAAACATCAAAGAAGATGGTGGCACATCTCAAATTTCTCACGGCCCTTGTTCTCTTATGTAGAAGCTGAAATATGAAGATCACGGTGAAAAATGAGATGAGATACTTACTATAATACCCTTCCGGATCATCCCAGTTATCATGAAGGCCACTGCGCTCAATTGCCAGGCCATCTCCCTTGCCCTGAAAGACAACAGACAAACCAAAAAAAAATGAAACAAATTTACTAATACAGCCTACATACACAAGGAAAGGACTTTCCATAAGCACAATTAATATGTTCCCCATGTATCAGTCTGAGCAAGAGTACAAAGAACAGAAAACAATCCTCATTTACTCTCCTTGGCTTTCCTTTGTTATTGTTTGGACAGTGTGGAGCAAGGAAGTGCAGGGACTCATAAAAGCAATAAAGTTGAAACAGCACATTGTTATTCCTAGACATCTCAATTTAAACTGGCTTTAACAAAGACTGCCACTGCTAAAATAAACAATACACTTCCACACTGTGGACAAAGAAATGGTTCCCCATTTTTTGTTGCATTTTTTGGTTCAGAAGGAAAGAGATGGATGCCCACAATTTGTTTGAAATCGAAAAGTTAAAATTCATTCCTCTTATGGAAAACTCCAACAAAGGATATTTTTCTTTATGCCAAATAAGTAAAAACAATATATCCTCAGGGAAAAAAGAGTGAAAAACACCGGCACCACCTCATATACACAATCAAGTGGCAAAAAATAAAAATAAAAATAAAATTCAACGACATGGACAGATAACAAGTGGTATATTGGGCTTCATAACAGCATTCATATTTCTAGTGTCTACACATGAAAATCCAAAACAAGCTGAAGCCCAAGAATGAGCAAAGCAACCCAAATTCTCTGACAATGTTTCTAAGAGAGAGACTGACCGTTTTCCTGATGCCAGTAGGTGATTCTCCAAATATATCGTCGCAAAACATGTCAGCCGACCTCTCACTCTGCAAAGTGTAGTAAAACGGAACAATCATCAGATAGAGCAAGCCAGCATTTAGGGGGGAAAAAACTAGAGGAGCAAAATGCAAAACCAGACGTCGAAATATTTTATCAACTAATTCGAAATCAAAACCTAACAAAAGGCACAAGATTAAGGACACCTAGAAAATAGTATTGAAAGGTGAATATGGGAGATGAGCACCACCAAAATAGGAAACCCATTTTAAACTCAGTGTCAAGTGAACGCACCTTTGGAGAACCCTGTCCCAGTCCACCAGCTCCAGAAGCCTCCTGCTCATCAGCAATATGACCATCCTGCAGAGGTGATTTCCCAACAGAAAATGCTGGCTCATCAACATGGACATCTGCACCATTGGTTTGACCATCAATGGACGGTACAGTCGCAACAATGTCTCCAGCTGAAGGCTTTTCAGTAGACTGATCGTTGTGAACCTTAGCTAAAAGCAATAAATGAAAAACATAGTTAGGGACCAGAAACTCAATGCATAAAAGAAAAACATGCAGAAGATCAACAACAACAACATACCCAGTGTAATCCCACAAGTGGGGTCTGGGGAGGGTGAGATGTACGCAGACCTTTACCCCACCAAGGTGGAGAGGCTGTTTCCAATAGACCCTCGGCTAAAGAAAAATATTTCAGGAAAAACATGCAGAAGATCAACAGAGAAAATCTCAGTATATGGCTCTAGATGGTTCCAGGTGCAATGCCAAACTTCATACAACAAGAGTAGTGATAGTATCCAACTCAAAATCCTTAAGTTCTATAACATGCACAATTAATAGTTCAGAAAAAAAATTAAACCCATTAAAAGCAAGAGCTTAGCACCTAAATTGCTCAGCAGAAAGGGTGACTGATTAGCAAATTCAAGCTTATATACTTAAATATGCAAACAGTAAACATGAAGGTGATATACTACTGCCAGGTCTCATGAGTCGGACAAATGACCAACCAAAGACCTTTGTAGTTATGCATAGAGCTCCACAAGACCAAGGTTGCAACAAGAAATACAGCAAAACAGAATTGAATGATCTATTAAGAAATCTCTCAAGTCCAATAACTTACCGATGTCTCCAGATTGAGTCACTTCCTTCTGCGGCTGCTGATTCTTATTCTTATATTTTTCAAGAATGGCTTGCCGGCGCCTTCTACTCTCCTCCTTTATTCTATCAAGTTCTTCTTCTTCTTCCTGCTCAGCAAGCTGGAAAGTAATTCTTTCCTGATAGTCCTCCTGTTCAACTTCATCTCTGCAGTATACCAGATGACGGGAAAAAAAACACATTAACAAAATTAACTCAGTGAAAATTTTTGAATATTAAAAGTTCCTCGTTGGAATTACCATTACCTTCTAGATTTTTCACTGTCTGTCTCCACATTTTTTTTTTTTGTGTTTTCTGTTTTTAAGTGATCACTTGTCCTGTCTCTCTCGATGTCAGACTCATAATATCTGTTGCGTCTATTGTGAGCATAACCATCATCAAAGTCATCATATCTCCGCTGCCTGCTGAACCTATCACTATATCTATCCCTATCTCCCTCCCTACTTCGTCCTCTGCTTGCTCTGTCCCTATTCCTCCTTTCTCTCTCCTCCCTCTCTCTGACATTATCCATCTCTCTGTTCCTCTCCCTCTCCCTCTCATAAACCCGTTTCTTATCCCTCTCCCTCTCCCTTTCCCTATCTCGAGATTTTTCTCTTTCTCTCTCTCTGTCCATCTCCCTCTCTTTTTCACTCTCCTTCTCCCTATCTCTCTCCCTTCCCCTTTCTCTGTCTCTTTCTCTAGCCGAATCACGCTCCCTGTCTTTCTCTCTCACCCTATCCCTATCATTCTCAAAGCTGTTATCCCGATATTTGTCAACACTCTCCCTGTGATAATACTTGTCATCGTGGCTGGATCGCCTGTAACTAGACTTATGCTCCTTTTCCCAATCCCTTGAAGACTCTCGGCTTCCATGTCGATAGTCCATATTGCGTCCAATCCTCTCATCATCCAAGTTACTGTTATATCTGTTTTCCTTCTCATATGCATCATCCTGATTACGAGACTTGGGTGCAAGGAAAGGCTCCCCCAAAACACTTTTGGATCGCGATCTTCCTCTAGACCGATTAGGTGACTTGGATGACTTCCTAACATATCCCTCTTCATGGTGCCCATCATCAGTAGATGAAACCCTACCAGATCGATGCTTCTTTCCAGCATTTTCAGGAGTCAAAGATTTCCTTTGATCCTGTAAATCACTTTCGCCGTCATCATAGCTCTTTTGCTTTCTACTTACTTCACCTGGATAACTAACTTCCTTCTGAGGTTTAGCATGAAATTCATCTATGCAACTACCATTCGTAAAATGTTTGTCGCTGGACTTCTTTTCTCTAGAACTGTCAGCCTTTCTACTTTTCCTTTGCTCATCATGCCGTACTGGAGGAGTGGAATCTCTATCAACATTTTCCACATTTTCTGCAGGCCCCTGTTCTTTAGCTTCATGCAATTCCTAGACAAGAAATATAGGCAGAATTAAAACAATAAAGCACGATTCCCCAATTATTCAGCAGACGGGACTAGAATTAAATTTTAGCTTTAACAAGAAAGTTTCTTACTAATAAACAGAAAGCCCTCAGTCATCAGGACACGCCTAGAGTAACTTTGTCCAAAGCTCTGTGTGGAATACATAATTCTCATGTCTGTTTTTCGCAACGTACTCATTAACACAAACAGTTGAAAACAAAATAAATGTAACATGTTTCCGACACTGAAAACAATATAAATCCAACTATAAGCCTAATTTTTGGTTGCTTAAGTTGAAACCGTGCACTCAAAAACATTAGTTTTTCCCTACTTACCAAACAAGAAACAGAACTCCACCTTTTTCCTCAAAACTAAAATAAACAGTTTAAGTTATGTACACCGACAGTGTAGAAAGTACTTTTTACAAAATCACCTAATCCAAAGGATAGTAAGCCTCCATAATAAATAGTAGGATTCAAAATCTTGAAAATAAGGTAGTTTACTTGGTACAACATGTAATAAAAGGCGGGCAACCTGATAACATAAAAAAATGAGTTTAAGTTTTGTGCACGGTTGATGAACAATTTTTACACTATCAGATCATCCAATGAATATTTACAAGTCACTCTCATTAAAATGTGGGATTTGTAATCTTCACTACAATGAACTTCACATGATATAATAGGTAAACGTGACCTGATAATGTAAAAATTAGTGTAAAAATTATTTGTAATGTCAATTGTATATAACTAAACCGCACAAAAATTAACATTGACGGTTTATATAACTTAAACTCGTAAAATAAATCGACGAGAACATAAGGAAATCTAAACAGACCATGTGCAAATCATCACCATCAGCAACTGGAGCAGCATCAGCCGTAGCGACGACGACATCGTCGTCGATAATTTCACCTTCCTCCATATCATAATCAATCCCTAAACTAGAAACGCCCACAACAGTACCAATCTGGTTCATCTCTTCTCCATTCTCGATTTCATTACCGGGCTTATCCGTTTGTTTATCGGGTTTCGAATCGGATTTTTTGTCTTTCTTGCTGTGGTGACGGTGGTGGTGACGGTGACGGTGGCGGTGTTTACGGCGTTTTGAAGGTTCTTCGACGGCGGCGTCTTCGTCGGAAGGAGAAGATCGACGGTGCTTGCGACGTGACGGCTCGTTATTGGAATCGCTAGCCATTGAATTTGGGGAAAATTGAAGAATTAGGGTTAGGTTTTTTGTTGGAGCTGAGTCGGGTTTTGGTGAAGATCCGGGTTGAATAGAAGGATGCTGTTGAGTTTTATTATGAGTTAGAAAGAGACAGGCGGGTAAGGTGCAATGTTGAAAATAAGGGGAAAGAATACTACTAGTAGTGATGAGTAATAATGAATTTATTCGAATTACAAATAAACAAGTCAAGATTGTTGTTATTAATGTTGAAGTACTCTCGTGAAAGGGTCAAATATACCACTCAATTATAAAAAATCGATCAGTTATACCCTCATTTGATTTTGGTAGCAAAAATACCCTGGCTCACTTTTACCTCTGAAGATTAACCGACTCTATGTCGCACTGAAAACATACAAAAAAATAATATTTTTATGCTGACTTGGAAATACAAGTTGGAAAAGAAAAACTCCACCTCATTTTTTATCTTTGTCTTCCTCCCCATAGTTAATAATATTGACTCAATACCTCAACAATAAGTATCACTACAAGTCAAATTCCATAAAGAAACTACCTCGTTTGTCTTTGAAAAATGTTGTTGGCTTCACGGCAAAAATTATCCAACAGTATCCATTTATGGATTCAAGCTTTTCAAAAGCTATCAGTGGAGGTTTTCAAGAAAAGCAATAAAAAAATATGTTGCAAAATTCAAAAGCAAACCAGAACAATATATTTCCAAGGTTTTTGTACCCCATTAAAACGAATTTTCAGATCTAAAATATGAACACCATAAACATGGACTTCAAGGTTTAAGAAAACTGAAGTAGCTTAATTTGAACTTCGATTTACGCATGGAAAGACCTCCAAAAATGACAACTAAGGTCAAAATCAAACCCCTCAATTTTGAAAAAAAGTGAAGTTCATCACTTCTATCTTTTTGCTGACTTGCGGTTGTGGTGGTGCTTAGTAATGGAAAGAAAAAAAAAATGAGGTGGAATTTTTTTTCCAACTTGTATTTCCAAGTCAGCATAAAATATTATTTTATGTATATTTTCAAGTGACATGTAGTCCGTTAATCTTCAGGGGTACAAGTGAGCCAATAAGTTAACAGTAAGAGTATTTTTTATACCAAAATCAAACGGAGGGTATAACTAATCTATTTTCAATAGTTGAGGGGGTAAATTTGGCCCTTTTCCGTTATTACAATATATTACATTACTATCTTAAAACTTACTAATTATGATAATATTTTAGTAACCTTAAGTATCGGTAACTCTGAAATGATTAAGAATTATACTTGAAAACAATTTATGTTTAAAAAAATAATGAATATGTAACAATGTTCTAATTCCAAGCAATTCAATAACAAAGCTCAATTGATAATTCTTTAATAATAGTGTCAACTTTCTTGATTACAAAGTAACTAGAAATAGATAATACAACTGTAAATTAAGGGATAGGGATAAGAAAAAGGAGATAAGAAGCTAGAAGAATGGATGTGAGGAGACTCAGAAGAATTGGGGTGAGAAACATAGATTTTGCCTTAGAAATTACATAATTTGCATACCCCTACTGTTCCTACACCACACTATTTATCAACATGGATCCCAAACAAATCTACTTAAATTGGTTTTGGGTTGCTACTAGCTAGGGCCCCAATCCACAATCCCATCAACTAATACTCCTTCAAGCCCATTTATAACAATACTCACACCCTCAATGAGAACCTTGTCCTCAATGTTCAAATCAGTACCCATAGCATTCTCCCAACTAATCAGCTTCATAAAATAGCGATCTTGATAAGCCAAGAGAATTATGTGATCCAATGGACTCACTACAACAACATATGGAAGACTTTGGTAACAACCATCAATGCGAATGCACTTGAATTTCCTTACCACTAGTTTGTGCAAAGTAGCTCCTGTCACGATGGAGAAGAGGCCATCATTTTTGAGCAAATACACATGTGTTTCCCCTAATATTATATGTTATTATTTGTGTGCTTCAAGTCCTTCTAAAGAAGTCATCAACACACCAGTCACGAAGTAAGCCCCTGATAAAAAATAAAAAGTGATGAATCAATTGTGCTTTCTTTTCATTTATCATTGTGGATAATCTTTCTCCATAGACAACATACAAATTTTTTAATATAGAGAGGTCTCTTATCATCTCGACAACAACAAAATGCAATACTGAAATTTCTCCTGTTATTACTAGTTTCCTTAGCATAGCTAGTATGTAATCCAATGCTGTGCCAACATGCCAATCCCAGAATATATGCTACATTTGGAACTCAGGGCAGCTAATGCAAGTGAAATTCAGCTTGTCATAACTCGACCATGAGTCTCATGTCTTGTCATGATTCATCATCTTTTGGATATGATGAATGGAGACATTACTCTCTGACACCTCTTTATATTAATTTAGCAGAGGCTGTCTTCTAATATATAAACTAGCTGCAATTAAGCCATGCTTAATAACAAAGCTTACGTAAACATATCTAGAAGCAACAACTAAATGATCCAACACTATATAGCTAAATATTTGTCCCACTATAGAAAGAGCATCAAGAAGTGGATCTATTATTGCAATTTAAACTTTTTGTCCCCTTGGGTTCGCCCTCTTCCTTCTCTTATGCAAAATGTAAGAATACATACACCATTGTCGTCGTGGATCCCACGCTTTAGTTTTAGAATTAGAATTTGTGTAACTAGTAGAACATTGAGTCACGGTCTTGACAATTATTCCCGGATCCCATACACCAAGAGCAAGATAAGGTCTACAAAAGTTGAAAATGAACAAATTTGCTCTATGATTGATTAAAATTTGAGTAGATTCCCACATATGGTGCCACCATTAATGTATACCATGACCAAATGGCTAAGCTAGACCATATAAGATATGTAACCCATATCTTAGGTCTCCTATTGGTAACTCAGCCGGTGCAATAGATGAAAAACCTCATACACAATAAACTATCAGAACTCAACCAACAGAAATAAGAAGGTAATTGGCGCTTGGATCGAAAGGAAAGCAATGAGTAGTGGTCAATGTGTAAATAATACTAGTAACAAAATGAGTTAGAAGGAATTCCTTCATCATAACATATCGCACCAACTCATGTTCATTACATTGAGAACCTATATCAAACAACGCAATTCGAGTAATGCACTTCAAACATAGCAACCAAAAATTCATCCCAGCCAGAGAACCACTTCCAATTGGATCACAAAACAAACCAACCAAATATTTGTTTCTTCTTGTATTGAACAACTACATATGGCAATACACGATGTATCGTCTGGCTAGTATCGTACCATCGACGTAAATGCTTGCCAAAATCATGTTTGGACCACCATATATCATGTACGAGTTACGTAAAAGTTGGATCACAATGAATGCATAAAGGCATGAAATACTCAATGTAAGATACACTTCTAGTTGGGTTTTGCACAAAACAACCAAATGCAGGAAGATGGCATAAAACTGGGTCACAAGCTTTCAAAGTAGCAGAATATGGTTTAACATGTGCCAAATATTGAAGTATGCGAGGAATAACTTTTCTATCCATAACATCATCAATACATGCATAATACACACTCACGGAGTCTATAAGTAAATTGAACTGCTAGAATAGAACACATCTTGCACAAGTTAGTACACATCTTGTACAAGTTACTATCCCATAAATTCTTGCACATGGGTAGGGCAAGGTTGTCTACCCGTAAATTGAAATGCTAGAATAGAACACATCTTGCACAAGTTAGTATCCCATAAATTCTTCACCTCTAATTTTGAAATCATTGCACCACCAGTTGGCCAAATTAGAGAAGGCGCACAATTTTCATGAAAAATGTTCCGGACTACAATTGGCTTTTCAACGAACACTTTATCAACCTCTAGCCAAATAGACTTAACTCGTGGGGGACTAATATTGAAAACCTTTGCTACAGAATTATCGTAACTTTCAGGTTTAAAAACTAAACCCCTTTGAGGAATATTTTCAAATAGTGAAACTTAATTATTTATGGAAATTTCTTCCTCTTCAGTTTGAGCTTTCAATGGTGTATCCATAGTCCCAATGCAACCAGTAGAAATCAGCAAGGGAGTAAATAGAACAAAGCTCCAAGGATTACCAAGTGGAGCTTCTAACATCGCAATAGGGACCTCAGAAATTACCTCAAGTCTTGAGTTCCGGTTATCCAAAGCAGAATCAATTTCTGATGCTAAGACCTCCTTTGCCTCTATAGGTAGTGTGGATCCTTTGTGATCAGTAGAATTCACAAAAAACCTCGTAACGTAGGCGGATAAGGCGTCTTGAAGCTCGCTTAATTGGTGGAGTAATTCAGAACCATTCTCCTCTATCTTCAACTTAAACTTTGGGTGCTCTATAGGATTTGCAAAGTTCTTATTCTGATAATGAAGAGCCAATTTCTCTGTGAAATTATTTCAGTCATAGAATTGGTCATTACGACATAACCAATCAAACCAAGCGAGTGTCTCACCCTTGAGGAGACGTAAGGAAGAAATAGCCAGCTATCCTTAGAGAAGCCATAGAAATTGAAATACCGCTCAGCTTGAAAACCTCAAACATCCGGGTTGCTATCACCGTAGAAGCGACCTAGTTCTGGCTTATACAGATTCATGGAGTAGGACCAATGAAAGCAACAACGTAACAGGTTATAATTCCAAACAATTCAATAACAAAACTCAATAGATAATCCGTCAATAATAGTGTCAGCTTTCTTGATGACAGAGTAATTGTAAATAGATAATACAACTAGAAATTAAGGGATAAGGTATGAGAAGCTAGAAGAATGGGTGAGGAGACTCAGAATAATTGGGGATGAGAAGCATAGATTTTGCCTTAACAATTACATAATTTGCATACCACTGTTGTTCCTATACTACACTATTTATCAACCTGGATCCCAAATAAATCCACTTAATTTGATTTTGCGTTGCTGCTGGCTGAGGCCCGTATCCACAAGCCCATCAACTAATACTCCTTCAAGCCCATTCATAACAGAATATGCTAAGTACCATCACAAGCAACAGAAAGAAAAAGCAAGTCTTATTAAAACGAAACAGTAGAAATTTTATGGTTTTGACCATTTGTGTTTTGAGATTGTAATTTGAGAGGTCCTTTGCATTTGTAATCAATAGCATAACGAACATATGAATAAGTTCAAAGTTGTATTAGAGGATTAAGTGCAAACTCATTAGATTCGAGCTCGTAAATTCAAGTATTCAACATAAGTTGATTCATTAAACTAGTCATATAAATATTACACTTTCATGCAAATAGATGTACTTTAAAAAGGACGTGAAAAATAATATCATGGAATGTTATACAAGACTTTTAAATGAGTCGATATATATTTATAAGTAGTTTATACTATTATTTGTTTGATTTGATCTTCTTAATTAATACCAAAACTTTTGATGCTTTTAATAAAATACTGAATCATCAACATCAATTTGTTCCATTAGTTTTTCAGTTTTTTTAACGCACTTCGAGACGAAAGCGTGAAAGAAAACGAGGGTAGTGGACAAGCGTCAATTTCTTGGTTGATATGGGAATATAATTAAAATGAAAACGAAAAAAGACTACAAAAATCTCATCAACTAAGGGTGTCAAATGGTCCGGTTTAAGCCGGAACGGCACTGGACCGAAACTGGTCCAGATCGGACCGAACCGGCTCAAGCTAGATTGTTTGACACTCACCCCAATTGGCCCGACCCCCATCCCGTCACCCCTAAAATGTACCAACCAGACCGGAGCAAAATGGATCGGAACAGGACCAGACCGAATTTTTTTTTTAAAAAAAACTGCTTGGCATATAGCCGTTGGCAACAACTATTTTTACCAACAGCCCTTGGCCAACGGCAAAAAATGGCTAGTTGTGTATTCCCCACCAACCCAAGTGTCCCCATACCCTCTCGCCCAATTTATTTTTTCTATAAATACCATAATATTTTACCAATTTATTCACAATTTCTCTAATATTCTCTCTAAATCTCTCTCAATCTCTCATATATATTCTAGAAAAGCTATTTGCTAAATTGCATTACAAATTATTTGGAGTGGAGTGAAAAATTGTTCGGTGCGGTTCCGGTCAAGTTTTAAATTTCACTTCTAAGTTCTAACGCGACATCAAGTAAACTCGTTCTTACTTCTTATTACCTATTTATTTTTTATTTTTTGCAATATTATTTTTAGCATATAACCATATTTTGGTAATTTAGTAGTTTGCTTTACTTATAATATCTGGAGTATGGAGATCACTTACTGGGCATACGGGTAGCGGTCGTAGATCACGTGGTAATGGGGGAGGGGGATGGTGCTAAACGAGGGGGGGATGATATACGTGGTCGTGCTCTGGGTAAAAGACCAATTAGTAGTTCTAGTGCTCCTGCTCATCTAGATGATATTACTCAGGAAGATGACTCACAATTTTATCGTGATTTAGATTTTAATCAACCACTAGATAATGATATGTTAGAGGCACAATGTCAAGCTTTTGATAACACCCAATGGGTTAATTTAGATGATGAAACACCTACTAGTCAATATCATGTAATTATGGTGCACCTGAAGAAACTGAATTTGAATTATCACCTATGCCTCCTAGTAGAGAACCAGTGAAACGAGTGGATAGATCTGAAGTGTTGCAATTTATAACGAAAAATATTGAGGCTCAGACCGCTAAATGTTATGTTTTTAAAAAGTTTTGAGATTTTAAAACCGGAAAGCATCATGGTGGGACAGGGAAGTTGAGAACACACTTAGAAAATCACCATAAGGAAGAATGAGTTGTGAGGTCGGGTGGCATTCATGTACGGAACTGAATGGCTCCATCTCAAGGTACTAGAGTTCAACAGGAAATTAACGCAGTGACCGGAAGGGGGAGGGGCTTATTCGGTATGATAAGAAGAAAGATAGGGAACACATGGCAAAAATGATTGTGGTAGAGTGTTTACCTTTTACATTTGCTTCTTGTACTTATTTTGTTCGTTATATTCAAACCGTATATAATCCATCTTTTCAAAGTTTTCCAAAAACTACGGTTAGAAATGATATTATAAAATTAAAAAATGAATATAGACAATATTTATGATATATATTTTATCACTTTGATTGTAGAGTTTGTATTACTACTGATATGTGTCAGGGTGTTAATAGGTATGAGTATTTAACACTTACTTGTCATTGGATAATCCTACCTGGGTAATGCAATTTTTTTTAGCATATAGCGTTGTTGATGAACCATATATGAGAATATTTTATTCAGAGAGAAGTAAATGATATTTGTAAGACGTATTTTATTAGTGACAAAATTTTAAGTATAACTGCTGATAATGCTTTATGTTATTGGTCAATTAAAACCAAAGTTGAACCCCTCCCCCCCCCCCCCAATTTTGAAGAATTGTTTCATGTTAGATGTGAATTGTTTCATGTTAGATGTGCATGTCATATATATAATTTAGTCGTACAAGATGACCTTAAGTTATTTGGTTCTATTATTAAGAAGGTCAAACGCGCAACTAGTATATTTTTAAATCTAAAAAACCAGATAGATGGAGGGAATTTAAGGTAGAGTGTATAAAAGAAGGTTTGGATGCTAGAAAAGTTCCTAAAAAATTTTCAACTAGGTGGAATATTGTATATGAGTCTTTGTCTGTTGCTTACAATTTACGAAAGACTATAACTAACATGTTAATGGTCATGTGGCTATAGAGTATCACCTTAATGAAGATGATTGAAACCTTGTTCTCCATCTTCTTATATTTTTAGAAAAAAAAATTTTGCTACTAAAGAATTTTTCAGTCAATATTATCCTACAATTCCTACCATGTTGTATTTTATAGCTGGAATAACAGAATTACTTAACGAAAAAAGTAGCGTCTGGTTATGAAAATGTCGTTGCTCAAATGATTGAAAAATTAAAAAAAAATATTTTTCCCTACTCCACCATTTTATTACGTTGCTTCTGTGTTACATCCCTATTTTAAACGATTTAATACTGAAATGCTTATTAGAGAAATTTATCGAATATTGAAAATTACTACTGATGAAACACCAAGTGCAGAACAAGCTTGTGCGCAGGTATTTCCAGATTGCCAGCGGATTTATAAAAGATATATGAGTGCATCTGATAATATTGTTCCAAGTGTTCCACATTCAACCGGTTCAAGTTCAACGCAGGCGAGTAAAAGAGCTGCAGACGGCTTGGGAAGTTTTGCCAGCCTTAATCAAAGGCCTTCTAGCAGTCAATCGAGTAGCGGAGTGTTCAACGAGCTTGATGTTTATTTACATCATGCTTCGAAAGAAATTGAGGATTTTAGAAGTGATCAACTACTGCAATTTTGGAATAATCAACAAGCACAATTTTCAGTTTATCAAAAATGACGCGGGATATTCTAACAATTCAAGCATCATCAGTTGCTTCAGAAAGCGCATTTAGCTAAGGAAGATTACAAATTGGAGATCATAGATATTCATTGAAGTAAGAAGCATTGGAGACAATCGTATTATTCAGAGATTGGATTATATTGGAGCGAATAAATTTTAGATTTACTGAAGAAAATGAAGAAACAGATACATCATATTCAGCCGAAATCTTATCAGGTGGTGGAAGTGTGAATAATGAAAATTATTATGAAGAAGATCATTCTTTGCCACCGGTTCCTCTTGAGTTGCCAGAAGAAATTATTGAGAAAATGCGAAGTTTTTTAATTAATGTATAGTTTTACAATTTAATTTATCTATCTACTTTGCAAAAAATTCAAAAATTATTTAATAAAATGCGTTACGCCTTGCTATTAAGTTATCATTCTTTGTTTTTTTTACCTTCAGTTCAATTATCCTTTGTTATATTTTTGTACAATTTAATTTAGCTATGTTACTAAATACTAAATAGTAAATACTAAATACTAGTTTACTATTTACTTTGCAAAAAAATAAAAAGTGTTATGCCTTGCTATTAAGTTATAATTGTTTGTTATATTTTCTTATTAATATATAGTTTTGCAATTTAATTTAGCTATGTTACTAAATACTAGTAAATAGTAAATACTTAAATACTAAATACTAACTTACTATTTACTTTGCAAAAAAATAACAAGTGTTATGCCTTGCTATTAAGTTATAATTATTTGTTATATTTTCTTATTAATATATACTTTTGCAATTTAATTTAGCTATGTCACTAACTACTAAATATTAAAATACTATAGCAAATATTAAATACTATCTTACAATGTACTTTGAAAAAAAAAACAAGTGTTAAGTCTTGCTGTTAAGTTATCCTTGTTTATTATTTTTTCTTTATTTACTTACTTAATTTCAAATTATAAACTACTTAAAAAAGCAAAAAAAGAAAAAAAAAAGAAAAAAAGGTAAAAAATGCCGAGCCGGGCCGGATCGAATCGGAACCGGACCGGTTCGGACCGAACGGAAAAAACAAAAAAAAGAGAAGGAAAATCCAGCTTTTGAAAAATAGCCGTTGACAACGGCCATAAACGATTATTTTACCCTCCCCCAACCCATAAGCGCCCCAACAGCCCCCAACCTATTTTTTCCTATAAATACTCCCTTATTTCATTTACTTTATCACAATTCAATATATTTTTATCTATTTCTCTCTAATATTTCTATCAAAGGCTATTTTCTAAATTTCTATCAGAATGTTTGGAAATCAACCTACTCAAGCTTAACGTGAAGCCCAATCAAGATATAGATCCGAAGTTTGATATTTTATCACGAAAAATAGTGATACTCAAACTGCTAAGTATTTACTTTGTCAGAAAGTTTGGAACTACTACACTGAAATATCTAATGGAGGGACTATGAAGTTTAAGGATCACTTGGAAAGACAATATACACAAGAATGGGTTGCTCGGGCTGGGGGAAAATATCTGCCTTCAGTTGAGTCGTTGACGAAACACTTGAGGAAACATCTATGATTTATGTATTTTTCTAGTTTCTACTTTCCACTTTCTAGTTTGTCACTTTAATTATGTATTTCGCAACTTAATGTATTTCCGTATTGTTCAATCAATTGCTTTTGTGTTGCTATTTTTATCTACAATTTTCGCATACAATTTAATCTATTTCCAAAAAAAAAAAAAAAAGTAAAACTGCAAGCGGACAGGAACCAAATCGGCTTGAACTGGTACCGCACCGAATCCAACTTGCCGGTCGGTTTCGACATGGCAGCCATTGAAGCCACCGGTGGACCGGACAAGTAAAGACCGTAAAACCGGCGCTTTTTTTTAAGCACCGGACCGGACCGGAACCGGCAAGGCGCACCGGAACCTGACCGGTTCGGGCAGCTGGACACCCTGACCATCAACTACACAAAATGGATTAATCCATGCCCATCTACTGAAATTCTTCATGTATAAAAGTCTTAAATCTACCACTAGTCAACAAGTGTTAAAATCAACTCTAACCAAATCAGATCAACTAACTTTTGTCTACATACACACGCAAATATTAGAATACCCCCAAAGGCGGAAAACTCAAAGCTCACTCAACTAACTGTTTGTCTGTCGTGTTTTCCGCCAATTCTTTCTTCTTCTCTCCCTCCATATTTATATATCTTCCCTCAATTCACTAACTTACCAAATTTAGCATCAATGGCTTCACTTTCATTCTCCTCCTATATATCTTCCACTTGTCCATTTCGCAGACTCTCCACAAACCCCACATTCCCATGCAGTTACAAATTTCCCGCCATTATTGAATCGAAAATTCGAGAGATTTTCATGCCTGCATTAAGCTCTACAATGGCCGAAGGCAAGATTGTATCGTGGATTAAATCCGAAGGCGATGTTTTAACCAAAGGTGAATCAGTTGTTGTTGTTGAATCAGATAAAGCTGATATGGATGTTGAAACATTTTATGATGGTATTCTTGCTGTCATTGTTGTTAATGATGGTGAAACTGCTCCTGTTGGTTCTCCTATTGCCCTTTTAGCAGAAACTCAAGACGAAATCGCCATTGCTAAAGTCCAAGCCCAATCAAACAGTACGACTTCATCCGTTCCAAAAAGAATGACACATGTTTCTTCTGATGGGACAAGGAATATTGTGGCAACGCCTAATGCGAAGAAATTGGCGAAGCAATATAAAGTTGATATTAACAAAGTGAATGGGAGTGGTCCATTTGGAAGGATTACTAGTGAGGATGTTGAGAAAGCTGCTGGAAATATTAATCCACCTGCTGCTGCTCCGGCGGTGGGTATGCCGGAAAAGGATGCTGCTTTGGCGGGTTTAACTTTACCGGAGATGATACCCGGCTCAAGGGTTGTTCCGTTCAGCACAATGCAAGTTGAGGTGTCCAAAAAATTTGAGGAGAGTTTATCGGTACCAACATTTCGTGTTGCATATCCGGTTGTTACTGATGCCCTTAATGCTTTATACAAGAAGGTCAGTATGATTTTAATATTGGAGTTTTAAGTTACATAGTGCCAATATAAATAAATTTTATACTATCAGGTCATGTTATGTTAACAACATATAGTTAACTTGCCTTATAGAGACTATAAGTAAATATCATTTGGACGACTTGATAGTGTTGGTATATAATCTATAACTATTTAATTTTGACACAGCTGCGAACTTAATATGAGTAAGTCACAACATTTGATAGGTATAAACAAAGAATTCACGTGCTTGGCCCAAGAAAAAAAGTAAGGCCTCACTTGAGGAGGCGTGTTATGTCAGACTTAATAACTGTAAATAGTGCAAAGTAATAGATATGGATTATTGAGATAAGTTGTGATTGAGCTGATAATTGATCAGGTCAAGAGGCAGGGTGTTACAATGACTGCATTGCTGGCTAAAGCAGCAGCAATGGCACTAGCTCAACATCCAGTTGTGAATGCCTTTTGTAAAGATGGAAAGAGCTTTATGTACAATACTAGTATAAATATCGCTGTCTTCGCGGAGATTAATGGCGAGTTGATTAAGCCAGTGCTTCAGGATGCTGACAAGGTAGTGTCACTAGTTCAAGTTTCCTTTTTGATAATCACAGCATTTCATGTGGTTTGTAGGTATAATTCGTCATTGATCATCCGGAAAAGTTTAAATTTAGAGGCAGTGCTTATGTTTATTTTATTTTATTTTATACTGGTGTAGTTGGATCTGTATCTGTTGTCTCAAAAGTGGAAGGAATTGCTAGAGAAGGCCAGGTCTAAGCAACTGCAGCCACATGAGTGTAATTCAGGTTACTATTATTACTATTTCCTCTGCCTAATTTTATGCAACACGCTTTCCTTTTTAGTTTGTTCTAGAAAGAATAACACCTTTTCATATTTAGAAACAATTTGAATTTAAACTTCCCAATTTACCATTAATGAATTGATTTAATTATAGCCACACAAATGTCTATGACTTGTTAAAAGACCAAAAGATTCAAAATTCTTTCTTTCTTTTTTTTACTCCATGCCAAACTGTATATTTTGTTTTCTTTGAATTTGTATATGGATTTCTAGGTTCCTAGGGGAATCTTTGGATACTAACACTTAGTGGTTTTCAATCAGGGACTTTCACATTGACCAACTTGGGCATGTTTGGTGTGGACAGATATGATGCTATTCTTCCTCCTCAGGTGAAGCTCCGGATACATATGACTGCTGTTTCTAATACAATTCTTTGTGATAGGAGGAAATAACAGCAATTTAAAAACTGAATGATGTTCAGGGGGCTATAATGGCTGTTGGGGCATCCAAACCCACTGTTGCAGCTGATGCTGATGGATTCTTCAGCGTAAAAAATAAGATGTTGGTATGTCTTGCATCCTGTTCCCATTGTTACATTCTTGGAAGTGCTTGTTTTAACAGAATAAAACTTTTAGCAGTCTAAGATTTTTTGTCACATATTACTGCTCACTCTAATATGATAATATTGCCTAGCAATCATCTTCTGTTAAGACTAGCAAGATGTGTGTTTTAAAGATTTCAAAGGTACTGAACACCTTTCAAGTGATTGTGGCAAAAACCTCCTTTGTGGCATCATAGAATCAGTTCGACTTTGATAATTTCTTGGTAGCTTGCATTAGACTTTTAAAAACTGTGGCATCATCCTTGTTGCTTATAATATCCTGCTTCCCTTATCCTTATCATGTATTCCCTTTAGTGATAAGTTCACTTTTTTATTTTCTCTTGTTTCCATACAATTTGTTTGTCTTTGAGTAATTACTGATATACTCATGATCTTTACATCATATAGCAAAGAAAAAGTTTATGAAGATACTATGTGATATCAATGGAAGAGATCCTTGTAGGTTTACCAAAATTTGGCTACGCTGCATTTGATAGCTTCCTGCTTTTGCTATGCTTCCTTCTACTCAGGGCGTCTTTCTACTTTTAATTTTCTTGGCATGATCAATCTCCATGATGCATCACTAAGAACCTAGGCATTTTGCTTTAAAGCGGCGCCTTCCTTTTTTGAATATGAAAAGAGACCAACCTGCTTTTAGATGAAAGAAAGGAGGTCGTTCTTTGTAGGAATAGCTTTCTAGACTATTTTAAATAATATGATATGAGACCACCAATGCCTCCCAAAAGATTTTGACAGAAGGTTCAAACAAACAAACCTTTGTATAAGCCAGTTATCATCTGCGTAACTGCAAACTTGGTTTCTTCAAGGAGAGTGAAGCGAAGTCCCTCCTCGTATATAGATCTCTTCCAGAAGTTAGTTTTGAAATCTCTCAAGTCACTAAGAGATTCCAGTCTGCTAAGTTACCATTTTAACAGAAAAGGGTCTAGGTAGTGCCTTGTTCATGTGCCCTGCAGTGTGATAGTTCAAATACTGGACATGGATTTAGGTGTGTAAGGAGGTTTGTTAACTTTGAAGCCTTTAGGCTATAATCATGACTATCCAACTAAAATCCTGGGGTCTAACTTAGAATTAGCAGTTTAGCACAACTTCTGTTGGTCAGGATGGGTTTACTTCTGCAGTTCTAGTTAATAGTATTTGGGATTTTATAATGCTAGGAAGCTATGGTTGATGATGATAGTGGTACTAATCTAATCTCTCTTACATTTTAGTTTCCTTGATGAGAAGTACATAGGAACTGAAGATTATTAGTACTTACTGTCCCAACTCTGTAACAAGAATCCAATGGCAAGAGAGACTCGGTGAACTGGTCTTGTCTCTATTGTTATTTAAACTTGTCAAGAGATGCAATCCGATGGAACTACTACGGCACGTCAATTCCAAAGTAGTTAGAATCCATACATTATTAACTGGTTAAATTGAGAATTCGTATGACTAGTTTTACTCATAGTCATTAACCTATTGAACTCCTCCTTCTCTATTGGGGTTCGAGGTAATGTGAGCTTATATAAGGTTCGAAGCTCACAGAAGCAGAACTAGAGATACTGGTTTTGACCAAAGCAACTTCAGATGGTTCCCAAAATCAGACATATTGGTTTCTGGTTTAAAAACTCTCTGCAACACAGTTATGTTTGCTTCATTAATGTTCTTTACGGTCAGTTCCACAGGGCTTGGGTGGTATCCTTGATCTTAGTCTAAGACATTTCATTGTGTCACTGTTCCATCTAGACATAATGCTTCAGAATATAGCATGTACCTTGCTGATTCACCTATACACATGCATCATTAGGTACACTATTAACTGGTTCTCCCTTTGACCTTTCAGTTCCTTCCACAATTGTGTGATCGTTTGAGACCCCCATTTACTCCAATATAATTTCGTTAAACTGGAAAGGGGCTGAATACAGAAAGTTTTTTCTGCGTATTTCCCTTCTTCAATGTCAGCATTTTTCTCCCTCGTTGAGTATAAAGTACGTTGTTGTTGGTAGAAATAGACCGAATAGCTACAGAAATTGCTGCTTAAATCATGTATTTTAATTTCTGTTATAGTTGAAGACCTGCTTTGAAGTCTAAACCTAAGCCTGGTATGAAACTTCATAATTAAAATAATCATAGGAGTATTCACATTTCACAGTTAACATTTTTATTATTTATAGGTGAACGTCACGGCAGATCACCGGATTGTTTATGGCGCTGATTTGGCAGCTTTCCTGCAAACATTTTCAAAGATTGTTGAGAACCCAGAGAGCATGACAATGTAGATGGAGAGTTAAGATGGACAAAGACAAAAAAGGCTATATTTTAGCGGCTAAGACAGGCATGTTTGCTATTGCAGCCTATAGTGTAGCTCCAATTCTTTCAATGAATTATTCCACAAACACATCTCTATTACAAGACTGCAGCAAAGCTTTTATGCCTCTGCTTGGACAAAGGTGATAAAAGGCATTTCAATTGGCAGACAGTATCAAAATATTATATGACAACCCCATGGTTGTTTTCCTAGATCCAGCTATGTAAAGGCTTCAAGAAATTATCTATACAAGTTGAAAGCAACAAATGCTACCGAGCTAGTACTTCTTGGCTCAATGACATACACAGGATTTTGTATATGGCTTGGTATGGAGCTGTAGAGGTTCTAATTAAGGCTTTGTTTCTAATTAAGGTTTTAAGTTTCTTTTGATAGGAATTAAATGACTTGAATTACTTATGATTGCCTGTATAACTAAACAGAGTTGTTTAATAAGTTTTCTCAAAGTTGTCTGTCTGGTTTTCTGTTTAGTGAGTTTCTCTGCAATGATCTTAAGTAGGAAATGATCAAGCTGACAACCTTGAAAACTATGCATCCAAGGGTGTCTACAAGCAGTCAATGAAGTGGATAAAAATAATGCGCCGGAGATCATGGTTTAAAGTCCAGCGGAAACAAAAAAACCTCCAGGTGAAAACCCTTGGTGTACAACATAACGCTATCTATTGTGCTCGTGGGAGATAACAAAAGGCCTATCATATTGATATCCTTGGAAAATCAAGCCTCCCTTCCAGCCTTTTAGCTTTCCTCTGCTTAGGGAGTTTTTTGTTTTGAAGGCCTATTTGTACACCAGAGTGACAAACAACAAAAACATGTTCACAAAAATTGAAGGCCTATAATACAGGAAAAATCTTGAAAGTCGGCGCTGCGATATGCACAAAGTGACTTTGTGCTGCTGGTTTTATAAGCCCTTCTTTTCTTTGTTTGTCTTTTCATTTCTTTTGCAGGCTTGCCATGGGAGCTTAATTGGTCTCAATTTCAGACCAAGATGGTGCATGAAAATTATATATATTTTGATATTTTCAGCAACCAGCGCATATGTATAAGACCTTTACAGTTCGGCCTTGTTGATCGACGAGGAACAATTTGTAGCATCCACCCATCCGACTTTGATGAAAATCATGGTATCTACCTTTGTAGTCACGACCTATGTGAGAAACCACTTGGTGCAATCCACTCACGCCTTGACGATAAATTGCTCGACACGACATTTTCCATCCCTCGAGCTTTGGCGGAGAAGTAGATAATGTCTCAACGTTCAAGCTTGAAGAGAACTTAGAGCATCTATTCCCTTCCTGTTGGTTGTGAAACATAGCTTAAGCAAGAAAAATAATGCCCCCAACGCTATTGCGGATCCCACTGATGTGTTAAGACCCATTATCATTACAGGAGTAGATATATGTTGTCCCCAGCGTTAAACTACCCTTTACGCAAAAATTGCGCATACTTGAAGAGACATACCACACAAGTCATCAACGATCATTTGCCCAAAAGCTTTAATGACTTGGACTCTTTGTATAAAGCACTTTTTTTTTTTGTTCTTGTCATTGATGTATCACATTCTTCCAATATTTTTTCTTTGGATCCTCTATATGTCAAGAGTCTTTCAAGAGTAATGATTAGCGACTTGTATCACCATGTAAGATAACATGAGAATAGGCAATCACTAGTCTAAGATATATATATTTTTTTAAAAAAATTTGCCTTAAAAAACAAACTTAGTATTGAAATGAACTAGAAAAGAGCAAATTGATAAGTATTAAAGAATCATATAGCCAACCTAAGTAATTTGGATTGAAGCATATTAATTTACACAATACAGAGGTGAGATTAATTCATACTCCCATTCGGTTGACGAACATAGAGCCTTGGACCCCAAACACACAATCATTAGTTCCAAGCCAACAACTTTCGTTTTACCTTTTAATCCAACCATTCACTACAACAAACAATTTCAAGTATACTAGCAAAACATAGAGAGTTACGTAAGGGTAGGGATTAGTCACCTAAGTTGTTTTATAACTCAAAACAAATTTCACATGAAACTGGATAGAGATACCATTCAATATTCATGAAATAAAATTTCATAACTCGTGGATCCATATGACGGAACAACATTAACTATCATCTCACAAACGAATTTAAGACAATTCTATAAAATCTATTAAAAATAAAAAAGCCATCTATCATAAAGATAAACTAAAAAATCCTATTCATCTATAGTCGTCACAGATGAATGCGGTGGAGACGATTCATTCTGCCCAAAGCCTTCCCTCAAATTTGCATCTTTCATCATCTCAGCATCAACTTCGACACGTTTTAGCCCATTATTCGATTCACAGCAACTCTCTAACGGTTCAGGCTCCCTTTGCCTTGTGATGGTGTTGGACCAATATGAGCTCTGAGTGACATAAGTTATTTCGCCGTTGGGATCCACCCTAATGAATCCTGTGCGCTTCTGCTTTCCCCACTTCAGCTCATATGGTAAGCCGAATTTACGTAGAGGCTTCGATTCTTTCGGTCCCGTTGCCATGACTCCTTCCTTCACAATTATTATATTCGCCCTCAACTTACTGTACATGTTTTAGGTCCTAGCCTGCTAATATATTTTAGTTGCACTAGAAGTCTATGCGAAATCAATAAAAACAAGATATACGTATATATGATAGAGTATATCCTTTTATATACAACTCCTGCCTTCTCCCAACCTCACTAGTTTCTTATATGGGGAAGGACGACGATTATTTCGATTCAAATCTTGATTTTGAGAAAATGTTAACGATGAAGATGTACATGTCATCTATGTAGACTTCAATGTCATCTATGTAGACTTCAACCTTGCATTCGGACCAATTTTTTTTTTTTTTTTTGGGTTTCCCACCCAGTGACCGATACCCTTATTGGAGCCCGACTAATCCGAATTCGCACCACGTAGGGCCGGCCCCATTCGGGGGGAAGCGCTCCCTACCAGTGATTTTTCCATACTCAGGGCTCGAACCCGAGACCTCTGGTCAAGGGAGGAGTAGTCCCATCCACTACACCACATCACTTGGTGGTCATTCGGACCAATTGAGCAACTTTATACTCTACATTTCGCAGATTACTTGTGAAAAATAATTTTTTTTACCATAACAAGTCCAATACATCCACACCGTAAAACAAATTTTTTATTAAATATCTTATTTGCTTCTGGAAAAGTTTATACAAATTAATTGTTTAGGGAAATTGTAATTGTATTGGTTTTTGTTGAAGAGTTTTAGGAGCATTTGAACCACTTAAGCCCTTTAACAAATGAACTAGTTTAATACCCGCATATTAATCATGTTAAATATTATGTACATATAGTACTATTTTAGCCAAATTATAATGGTCGCCTTATTTGTTAATGTGATGTACCTAATAACGAAGAAAATTCAAAGTAAAATGAATAGAATTCTAATTGTCGTCTCGTTCCTTATTTTTCTTTATTAGATAGCCGTCTTTATTAGTTGAATTTAGTTTGTTTATGAGACCAAGAATGTTAATTTTACTTGTACATAGGAATTCGACCAAGTTTAAATATAATAAAATCTATAACTGTTACCTTAAGACTGATTTTTCTTTTTTTTTTTAAAAAAAAAAAGGAATCTAAATTGCAATAGAGGAGTAGTAACTTGCATGTTCAATAACGTTGGCTTAAGGTTGTTCACCAGCTTCAGCGAAAATACAACAAACTTAGTTCGAAGACAACATAAAGAACCTTAGATGTCTATATATCCTAAAACCTCAAAGTCTAACGAAATCTGTAAATTAAATCGATTGAGAAAGTGATAAATGGCTTAAGTACTACTATTTGAACAAAGAGAAGAAGCAACACACTACCACTCTCATAAAATTTGCTCAACATAATTTCATAAATAACAATTGCATAATTTACAAAAAAAAAAAAAAAAATTGTGAAGAGGATAGGCCAACAATATTCAACATCCTTTTGAAAAACACAATAACCTTTCATAGCTTCATACCTTGTCATTGTCACAAGTTCCTCTAGTTCTTTTTGATATTTATTCTTTAACACACTACAAAAATTGCTTTAAAATAGTTGATTGAATCAAAACTACAGATCCATGACCATTTTGAAAATCTCCTTGTCGACATCCTTTTTTTTTTTAGTAAGAGACCGAATCTCCATTTTAAAACCTAAAATACAAATTGAGCATGACAACTTATAAAGATAATGCAAATCAACCAACACAAATCCTCCGAAAAAAAAAGTATATGAATAATAGTACGAAATTGATGAGAAGAAGATAATATATTTACCATACCTAGAAATCATCTAACATATACATAAAGAATTCATCAAAGTAGCATCTGATTTAATAAAAATTTAGGATAATTAATAATCAGTGAACCTATGAACTTTTGATGAAACTTATTTTTAGTTTCATCATTTTACATTATCCTTATAAAGGCACTACACTACCTAGAGTATTCATCGATCTAATTAAGCATCACAACATACTGTTGGCTTTCAACATTAATTGGTGGAAATGTAACTATTTATGCGCCTTATCAGCATTTGAAGGGGAAAAGTAAGGTCAAAAGCAACAATCCATGCCCGATCCAGAATCTATTGTGGACCCTTCCATACAGTCCAGTTCTGCACTGCCAACATTCATGGAGAAAACTAAAAAGTCTATTATTTCTATCTTAAAACGTGCATAATATCATAAAATCAATCCTGTAGTTGGACTGAATATGTTACCTCAGTATTTTCGTCCGTGCAAAAGATTCATGAATTTTCACGGTAGCATAAAAATGAAAAAAGACCGGACACATAAACAGTATGTTTTCAATCAGTGGCTATTGTTATTTACCATTAAATACTATGAGCATACTGGGTCTACCGCACTCGTGGTAGGGGTCTACTGCATTCATGTGGCTTCCCCTTCTCAAGCCAGAACCAAATGACATCATGCTCATCCTATGTTATAATATAGTTAAATGGGCATTATTAGACCAACTTATGATATTGGAGTGAAGATGCTAAATAAATCTATGAAGCAAACATACCACCTTCACCCCTAGGGCATCCTGCAATTCTTTTGTCATAGAAATTCTAAATATAAAAGTCAAAAAAGAAAAATTTACCTTATGGTTTTTTTTTCCTCTTTTTGCAATTTTATCACATCCAATGGATATTTTTGATCTTCCAATGGTTCTTCATTTCAGTGTCTTCCAGCCATAGAATTAGTGCCTTGTGAAAACTTTTATTTGTGAATCAGAAGATGACAAACAACATCAGTTAAGTGATTAAATACACTGTAAAAAATAATATTCTCTAAAGTGAAAAGAAAATCTGGATATGGGTACTTAGGTGGTGGCAATTTGCCTTTAATCCTTAAATTTAGTATTGAATTCACTGTAAATGGAAGATTTCATCCCTGGTCAATCACCAGGGGCGGAGCTACAGCCATGGAAGGGTGGTCAGGCGAACAACCTTCGCCGGAAAATTACATCGTATATAGAAGCCAAATTCTGTTGAAAACGAATATAGGTAAAGGCTTGAACAACCTTGACACAAGTGTTTCTTCTGCCGAGTTGGTCATGGACGTTTAGAATGGCCTTGAGATTTCTGGATCGAAACTTGGGTAGGCCACGTAATTATTTATTTTTCTTTTGGACTGTAATTTGACTAATTAACTTTGTGGACTGTGGTCCTGGGAATGGAGCGCGCACAGTTTTTTTATTGTAAGCATTAACACACATTTTTTATTTTAAGCATTAACCCTTTAAATAAAGTAGAGTTGTAGTTTATTTTTTTAAATTCTTTTGCAAATTGCAATTTATTATTTTGGATCAATTTTATGAATAGATATAGGCATTCATATAATATAGAGGTCTTATACTATAACTCAAATATTTTTTCAGCTTATATAGTAGTCCCTGTATTTTTAAAGTTACACAACTTATTTGTGTGTACTTGGTAGAAAAAAAATAGTATCATCCATAGCAAACCCGCTTCGTTGATCCTAATAGTCTACTCATCAAAAAAAAATTATTATTTACATGTTCAAATCTTGAACAATCTTGCTAAAATTTCTGGCTACGCTACTGTCAATCACCGCTTTCATGTAAGAGTCTGACTTAAACTCCAAAGATTTAATCAACTCCGCAATGCCTAAAAAAAATCTTTTTGTTGGATGCACCAATATGAAGAAATTACCACTACTTTATAAGCGTAAATTCAGTTTTGCTTAGCAAGTAGGTAATTACCCAATTCAACATACTATGTAGCTACATCAACATTGAATCAATCAGTAGACAAGTCAAAGTAAAGTCAAACATAGAAATATAACAAAGAAGAGAAAGCTCCTACCATAGTAATTCAGCATAGTTCTGCAATAGTCACGACACCACCACAGTTTAAATAATTGGTGGCGAAAACATTCAAATAATGGCCATATCTATCTGTGCGTCACCTAATTGATC
Source organism: Petunia x hybrida (assembly GCA_037355625.1). Classification (NCBI taxonomy): domain Eukaryota; kingdom Viridiplantae; phylum Streptophyta; class Magnoliopsida; order Solanales; family Solanaceae; genus Petunia; species Petunia x hybrida. Next base: position 5,835,426 of record JBBBVM010000013.1, read on the forward strand.
GATCATAGCGTCATATAAATATTACTCCTAATCAGTTCTTCTCAAATCTAGATCTTCAAAAACTCCTTGAAAATTATTGATAGATTAGAAAAGCCAACTTTCTAATAAGAGACTCACTCGTAAGGAAGGCAACTCAGGCGAAAAATGACTTACCCTTCCTGACTTCTCTTGTATTATATTCTCCTTTTCAGCATTCACATCATCTTTTTTCCGTTGAGTGCTCCGTGATGAAGTTATGGTTTAAGGATGTGAAATTAGTTTTTTAAGGTTGTGACTAACTATTCCAAATTAATTGTGCTTTCTTCCCTTGCAAAATATCTCTAAAATTTGTACAATCCAATTAAAATAGAATCCCTCTATATTTAAATTGCTTGTTCTTGCTCCCAACCATTTTGCATTGAGATCGAATCACAATTTTAATAATTCCAAAAAATCTAGGCCGTATACACGTCAGAGTTAGCGTAATTGATACAGGAAGATATAGCATTGATCTATAAATACTGCAATAAAGATCAAAAAGACAACAAATACCAATAACATTTACCTTAGGAAAAATAAATAGTTTTGGTGATGAGATGCAACTTATAGTACCTTCATGGCAGTGAGAATACTATAGAAGTGGTAGTACCCAAAATTGTATTGATTGATAATAATCTGAGAATTAAATAGGGGAAGAAAGGATATGCATGAAAGATTGTTATACCTAGATGTAGAAGCGAATGTTATTGTTATCATTATTCAGCAAATGTTATTGTTGTAATTTGAAATTTATACTCAATTAGTCCAAGATAGTGGAATAGAAAGCTCGGCATACACATATACACAAATTGCCTCATCAACTATAACAAACATATACAGACATGTAGAACAAATTCTGGAAGATTATGTGATGCCTAATCATCCTACAAAAACAATTAAAATACATACATGTCCTTTTAAGAAATTGTGAAAAGGTAAAATCAACTATACCTTTTTAGTCTTCTCCCGTTATAAAGACCTTCAGATCTTGTAGACATTTTTCATTAAAAACAGAATTTGAGCATCACGATCTGTCAACTGTCAAGATGAAAACTGGTATAGAAAATGATAGAATGATGCTCAGTAGAAGCGTCTTCAGCTTGTTTCCTTGAAATTCCGAACTATTCATAACCTAGTTGGTAAAAAATAAAACAATTAGTAAATAAGACATCACTCTTCAACAGGCCCCTCTCTGCGAAAGGACAAAATGCACCAATATTAACAGTACAACTAAATATAGGATTCACATGTAACCTTTCTACTATACTAATAATACTATGCTATGTAAAGTTCATAAGTTGTTACATTGTTTTTGAATACCACTGCGTAACTATCAAAAGAATTCAAAGAATAGAAAAATAAACTTGCTTAATGACATGAATAGCAAACTTTTTTTTTAAAGGAAATGAAAACTAATCCAAAGTCACTACTTTCATGAACAACCGTGTACAGAGCAGAAACATGACAACAAAAAAATAGCAATAACATTTACCTTAGGAAAGAGTGATGTTCAATTTGTGACTGCGGCTATGGGTGATAAAAACCTATTATTATTCAACAATGCCATAATAGAAATAAATGCTGCCATTATGGTTTGTGACTGCGGCTGGAGAGTGCATATAAACATGAAACTGTATCGGAGAGTTTCACGGTTCAAATTCTCCTTATCTTCCAATTCAATTAACCTTCCTAACTTCCATTGAGTCATTTTAACAAACACCTTCAAAGCACAAAATATGGTAGTAATTATATTTCACCCCAATATTCTTTATAAAAACAACAGACACAGCATCACGATAACTCTCAATCAAGTTTTGATCAAAACTCTCCACCAAAAGTTGCAGAACCAACAAACTTCTTATAATTATAAAAAATTCAAGTAGTATTTTGTTTCATGTTCCATAGTGAAAAGAAAGAAACTGCTCCGAAACTGTTTTCAGAAGAAGTGGATTTATTGGGTAAACATTTCTGTATAAATGCAGTTGTTCGAAACTGTTTTTGGAAGAACGTGATTTATTGGATAAATGTAGTTGCTCGAAACTGTTTTTGAAACAAAAGAAACGTGGATTTGAAATAGAGTATAATTTAAAACCAACAAACATTTCAAATTTAAAAACCTAACAACTGATTTACCTGAATTTAGTTAGTTTGTCCTAACTTACAACGGGTGTTGCAATCTTGATGTGACACTTGGCTAATTATTATAGGCTACTACATGCCTTTTAATATAGATATATAGATTAGTTTTGGTCTCTCTCCCCTTTCTGTTCATCAAACTGTTTTGGTCTCAATTTTCTATTTTTATTATTAAAAAAGTTGAAGAACTTTTCTAACCAAACGACTCTACCAACAATAATATTAGTACGTAGTTGTGCATTTTAGATGAGAACGGTTGGTCTCAAATTAGTACTTATATATAAGCGTGGTAAGTGTCCTGCCTCCGATTACAGGATCCGATAGAGAATTTGACCCGTAGCCCTTTTTTTGGAGTTTAATTAACGTATAGCCTGTTTAAGATTGACCCATAGCCACTTATTTAGATTTTAATTAACGAATAGTCTATGTTTGCCACATATTTGATAATACCAACGTTGAAAATGCACACACTTCTTAAAAGTAGCCAGTAGTGGTAGTAGTTGTTTTGCAACAAAAATATATATTCTTTGCTTGACCCTGACCTAAAATCAAGAAAAAATTCATAAATATTAGAAAATATTTTTTCTAAACTGGACAATCAACAACAATATACCCAGTGTTATTCCACAAGTGGAGTCTGCGGAGGGTGAGAGTACGCAGACCTTACCCCCACTAAGGTGAAGAGACATAAACTGGACAATCGTGTACATAAAAACCAGTGAAGTTCTTGATTAGTCAATCCTTTAATGTACGTATCTAGACTTTAACCAATGATTATTTATCCTAAAAAATTTTACTTTAGGATATAGTGTCCTGAAATTTTGAGCGGAACTAAAATTTATAATGCAACTAAAAATGTAAAATAAAGTCATTAGAGCGATCATAGTCAATATGTATAGAATATATACTTATAATAATTCAAATAATATACATGTAATATGCATGAAAAATATAATAATAAAATAATTATTATTTGTTTAACTGGTCTAGACGTTATTCAGACAACATAAATATTTCAAAAAAAAAATAAAATACTTTTACTTAAGGTGCTATTGGGCCCGTGCTGGCACGAGCGTACCAGAACTAGTGTAGATTATATACGTGATGTACATAGCACCAAACGAAGATAAAAAGGTTAGGAAGAGTATAAGGAAGAGAGAGAGAATATATAAGAGAAGGAATCAACCCATCAACTTATTTATCGTTGGAAATTGGATTTGGATAAACCATGTGGTCAATCCAGATCTATGTTAAAATAATTTAAATATATATTATTAATCATATTACTATAAAAGCATGTCCTAAAAAATGTCAAAAGTCAGATTACCAAAATGTCCTTTTGAATAATTAACTTAAATTACATACTTATTAAAAGAAAAAACATGCCTGCCGGGAGAAGCAAAATTGATCGAAATTGGTGTGCATCTTCTAAAGAGTCGTGTCCATTCTAGATAAGGAGTAATTATTTATTTTTAAACTAGTTGCCTTTCAAAAGACACTAAGTACAGTTTAGCAGCCAAATGATTTCATGGACAGAACCATACTACGGAATTATCCAATTCTTCATTCTTGAAACTTGTCATCTTCTTTGTGTGACTCTTGTGAAAGTATAGCAGAGTAACATTATATGAGCATGACTTCTTTTTATCGGAGATCGTTTATGTAAGCATGTCTACATATTTTTTTTATTCCTGTTATTTTTTTCCTCTTCCACAAACATTAACAAACAACCGAAATATCGTAGACTGTAGAGTGTGTAAATTCTACTATAAGAAACTTATCACATTAAGATTTGAAATCTTTGACAAGATTTTACGTGCGAAGTGACAAGAAAGAAGAAGGCAATTAGCATTTTCAGAAAGCTAGTTCAATCACTATTCAAATTAAATACTATAATTTCACGTATTTGGATTGCTTTCATGGCCTATTTTTATCTATAATATTTTCATCTTCCACATATTATTGAAAATGTACAACTGTTTGAATACTCACATGATCAACCATTTCTCATCTTTATTTATTTATTAAATCATGAGTGATGGTGAACTAATTTTACCAATTCAAACAATATTTGTGGTGATTGGTATTTAGTAAGTAGTTACCGCAATGAATGGTTCTTCAATTTTGTCGTAACATAGTCGTTGCTTCTGTTTTGGATAGACAACCAAGTTTCAATCTCTTCATATGTAGTGATTGTGCTGCTTCAAGTCGCAATACATATTCCATAATCAAAAGAATGAAGGAGCCAAGTGTGTATACTATTTTATTTATGTCAGGTTTGTTCTCTAAATTTACAATACATTTTACTATCTGAAGATACCATTTTCAAAATTTAAAATAACAATAATCAAAAATAAAATTTTCAAAAGTATGTTTTTCAGCCCACACAATTAATTAGAATTAGCACAATAAAATTTAAAGAACTTTCTTTTTTGCTTTGTTTATAATGTTGGATTCTTATTAGATAGGTATCTTTTTGTCTTGTGAAAGAGACGTGCTTTCTTGTGCGGTATATTATGGTAACTTGATAACACATAAGGTATATTGATGAGGTAAAATGTTCATTTTAACATAAAAATCAGCTCCTATTAAACAGTTTTTTTTTTTTTTTTTTTTTTTAATATGGAAGCATCGACAAAAGAACTTTGATCCATTAGTCAATATTTGGTATATCGGGATAATTAACACGATAATCGTTAAGCTTAAGTTGATGTTTTATCCAGTAATCAGAGTTAATATTTAAATTTAGTTAATCGAGCTACGAACTTTCATTTGAATATTATTATGCTTTTCATATAGATCTAATATTGCACTCAACATCTGATCGAACAGTGATTGGGAACAAGTACGCGTTCTTCTTCTACTCCCTCTGTCCCATTTTAATTGTCATTTTCAGCTTTTACATACCCATTAAGAAAATCAATAAATAGAGTATACATTTTACAATGTTAGCCCTATTTAATATATGACTATTAAATTCTTTTTTAGAATACTTTTAATAATTAAAGGTATAGTTGGAAAGAATTGATAAAAATTGTCTTGAAATTATAAAGTGTCAACTAATTTGGAATAAATGGGGTTTTGCTAAAGTGTCAACTAATTTGAGTCGCAGGGAATACTTCATAGTGATATTTATATATAATTTTTATTTAAATTACTGATAAATATATTTTTTTTATAAAAAGTTGCACTCTAATGACTTCAATCATATTAACATCGACAAACAAGCCACTATACGATGTTACATATATATTTTAATTCACATAAATTTGTACTTTATTTTTAATTTATAATTAACTACTCAAAGCTTTGTTTTGATAATACATTATTCAACGACGCATTGTATAATAAAACCCCGCATCCACATGCAACGCACGTTTGGAGGAACTAGTTATATTAAAAGAAGGAAAAAACATCACGGTCAAAAAGAATTTTGAACAGTCGTATTACTTAGAAACATAAAAAAAATGTTCTTTTCAAAAGAACAAATTCTTTGCTTCTTTTTTGAAAAGACACGATTTCTTCCCTTCTTCCAACAAGAAAAAGCTCTCAAAACTATTGTAGAAAATTGAGAGAACATAAGCAGTCGCTCCGGTAATTTGAACAGTTTTATGTAATAAGGTACGATTTATACCGTGAGTCTATATGGCGTAGTTCGTATTTATTTTATGTGATTGCATCGTCGATTAGTAAAATAAATACGGATTGATCTTTGGCAAATTGTGTGTTTTTTGAATTGCGTTTTCCTTCATTCATCAAGTAAACTGTTTGACAATGTACAAGGGGTCGGAGACTCTATTTGTAGTAGAGAGCTTTATTACTATAAAATCTAAAAATAAGTAAATTTTATTCTTAACTAAGAAATAAAAATATAATAAAGATAAAACCAAATAAAAGAATGCTAAGATAAATCTATTCTAAACCAAAAAAATGCTCCATGCATACTGCCTTGGACGTCCTAACTTTTCTCTTCATGTGATGTTTTATGCTTATATTGGTAGTCGGTAGAGACAAAAAATACAACCAATTAGGAAAAAATAGGTTGCGTCCTCATTTTGCCCACCTCAAACTTAGTATTAAATCATATTTAACTGTATTCTACTAGGAGTAATAGTCTATTTGACATTGCTTTTTCAAATTCAAAAGTATGTTTTTCAAAAAAATACTTATTTTGAATTTTTGAGATGTTTGACAAAAAAAAAAATATATATATATATATACTTCTAATAAAAACAGAATCAGTTTTTCTGTTTTTTTGAAAAGCATTTATGTGTAGCTTCTCAAAAAAAAAACTGGAGCAGACAATCAATATTATCAATTTGGATTAGGCCATATGCCTTTTTCTCTTTGGCTTCACTTTCTTGCAACGTCGTCGCCTGTCCACTTCAAAAATCAAAATTGGTTGCCTTTAAAGTAGTTGTGTATAAATGTATAAAGCATGATAGGAGTGGTTCACACACCATTAAGCTAGCGTTTGGACATAGATTTGGTTGAAACTTGGGAATTTGAGTTTTTGGATTTGAGTTGAAAAATAATTTTTGGAACTTGAAGTTGTGTTTGGACATAGAATTTACTTGAAAAAATAGTTGAAGTTTTGTGAGTAGTTTTTCAAATTTCTCAAAAACTGCCCAAAAACAGCCTTTGAGCACTTTTTGAGTTTTTGGACTTTTTGGGAGAAGTTTTGATGAAATAGTATAAACAAACAGTTTTTCTCCCAAAAAGTCCCAAAAAATGTCCCCAAAAACTATAAACAAACGGGGGCAATTCTTCCTTTTTTGAGTATTGCTTCTTTAATTACCTTTTCCCATCGACATGACATAAATCATAATTAAGCTTCTTGGACACATCAGTTATAGTGTCATTAGTACAAAATTAGGTACATAATCTTGTCGTAAGTGCAAACAAACAAAATGCGTTGTGAGGAGTTTATAGCTTACTCCCTCTGTCCCATTTTGTTTGTCGTAGTTTGACTTGACACAAAGTTTAATAAAGACTTTTAGAACTTGTGGTCTAAAGTGAGCCAAAGATATTTGTGCGGCTACAAATGAATCAAAAAACAAATTTGGAGTTGAATTATTTCTAAATTTAGAATTATGACAATCTTTTTGGGACAGACTAATAAGGAAAGTATGACAAACAAAATGAGACAGAGAAAATATTATTTACTGGTAACAACCTCAACAATATGAAGCCGAGTTCTGAAGGATCTAGCTTGAGATGCATATTATTATGAAATAAATGATATCATAGTAAATCTCAACTAAAAGAAGAATCGTTTTCTATTTTTTTCCCCTAAAAAATTGCACAATTGGATTCATTCTGATTTACCTTTTTTTTTTTCTTAATGTCCAAACATTTTTGCAAATTTGTTTTTTTTTTTTTTTAAGAAAAAAGCCAAATACTTTTATGGCCAAACAGCCTCTGAGTATCGGATATTTGATGGATCTGTCTCTTATCCTGGAATTGTTATCCTATATTGAATTTGGTATGATCAATATCATAATTATGTTATACAATTGTAACAATAAATTTCGAAGTTTAGAAAATTCAAGACAAAAAATTGTGTAGCAAAATACTGTATTTGATATCAATAGAATATGTTGGTTACAGTCTCTAGGTTGTCGCTAAATTTATAAATGACGTCCTCTGATTCTTTGGGTAAAGGCTCAGAAGCTTGATCTTGAACTTGATGAACTTTGAATTTGATTTCAAGATGTTTGATCTTGGATTTGTTGTGTGTCACAAGATTTGAGATTCAACTGCCAAGAACAGGTGATTAACTCGCGCACGTCGAATCTTGATTTGAACTTTATGTTGTTAGATTCGAACAAAGACGTAGATTATGGCATCCGTTGTTGAACATGAATGTAGATAGTTGCCTTCGTTGTTGAACTTGAACATGGGTGTTGATCGTGACTTCCGTTGTTGAACTTGAACATGGACGTAGATCACAGGCTTGTTGTTGAACTTGAAAGGGGACATAAATCACGGAAGTAGAAGAAGACTTTAAAAGCTTTCATTCAAAGCTTCTTTGATTGCCCTCAGTTTGCTTGATATGCCTCTTTTGGCTTCCTTTGATGATCTATTCCTTGACGATCTCTCTCTCTGTTGTTGTTTTTTTTTTTTTTTTTTTTTTTGGGAATAGAGGAGTTGTGATAAAGTCTAACTCATTTACTTAAATTTGATTAGTCAGTTTAAATTTACAAACTAATTTTATTTATTTTGTGATAAGCTCCCATTTGATTGGCTTATGCATATCATTTATACCCTTTGGTGCATTTCTATTGGCCAATTAACTTGACATGGCATGCAATGTCACCCGCCATATGTCATAATTTCATTGACTAGGCGCCACGTAATTGGACATGTGACATTATATATTCTTGAATTTAGGAAAATCCAAATTTCTTATAGATTTAATTTACCACAATTTAAATGCTTACAATAATAATTCTGAAAACAATTATTCCAAGAACTTTTCTTTCTCCCTGTATCCAAACGATCTTAAAAGTACATCCATCCTGCAAAGTAAGAGAATCTAAAGTGGATGATTTGAAAGTATAAAATGGACTGGCTGCAAAAATGGATAATCTTATCCTACTTGCTCCGAAAACTGGACATTAATCCGAAGGTTGTGGCCTTTGTTTCCGTAGTGTAGTACAAGCAAAATTGTTTTACAAGTCTATGGAGTAGTTTAGCGGCAATAGACAGATGGTAAGGGAATTTTCAACAAAAAAAATTAAAGTTGTCAAGTCACCTATTTAGACAATTAGATCCCCAACTTTCCAAGTTCCAACTCTATTGGATTGGAAATTTTGGTTGTATTAAAAGAAAAGCCACTTATATTCGAGCTTTATTAGTTAGTTTTTCTTGACTAAAGCAAGTCAAGAATCACCAATGGAAATCTGAACTATCCATAGAAAGAAAAGGAAAAGACGTGTTTACGCAGAATATTTGATTCTTTGGTCGAAGCAAGTTGCGTAAAGAATTAATTGACAAAAGTGGAAAAAGGGAATAGGTTTTAGTTTGGAAAATTGGAAAAGCTTTTCAGGAAATTGCGTGATTCTATTGTAAAGACAGAGAAGTAAAAGGCCCACCAAGGGAGAATGTCACCATCATATCACATAATGCATTAAATAATCTCTATAGGGTTTAAGCATTCAAATTTACTTGAATCCAAAGCAAGATTAGAATATAAAATACAATAATACAGTACCTTTTTATAATAGTGTTATTTGGCTTTACCATTTTTGTCTTCTCTTACGGATAACATGATAAATCGATTTCAAAAGAACTGGACTATTATGATAAATCTTCGAGGATTCATTTGTCAAATTGCCAAAACAGGTTGACAATTGAAAATTTATCCAGCATATTTAAGGTGCGGGATTCTAATTGCACTAATGACTCTTTCTTCACTTATCAATCACAAGTCTACTCCACTAAACATAATTTTGGTAAAATCGAATAAAAAGAGTGTGTCAAAAATGGGAAGTCACCTTGAAAGTTATTTTGTGGGTTTTCTCTTTTCTTAGTTTTAGAATTATTCTAGCATGGTGAAGCTATCAATCGGATACAGAAAAAGGTAAAAGAACATATATGTTCCGCTAAGGAAAGAGATAAAGATAACAATTGGATCTAAATAATTGTCCCCTCATTTAAGGAATTGGAATATCTCCTCTCGAGTCACAAACATGACATGATTAGCTTTTTAGATTATAATCTTTTGGACTATTGAAACTTGAAAGTGATAACATCGTTTAAATTTATTGCGCATTCATTATGTTTTCACTACATTATTGGGGGTTCAAATCGTATAGTGATAGTACTAGTACTTCCAATTTTTGAGTATTATAAGAACATCCTCTTCGATTTTTTAATTTATAAAAGCTGCCCCGGTTCTAGAACTTCAAATACCAATATCTTTGATCAAACGCGGTATGATTAAAAACTTTAAGATTAGGCTTGTATGACTCATTCTCAAGTAATTAATCTCCTTTTATTTATGAAAACGAAGAATTTGTGTTTGAAATATGAGGTGTAAAATCCCTTCAACTCGGCAAGAAAAAAGAAATTCAGTTCAGTTGGACAATCTTATTACTAATAAGTGTTAAGTCCATAATTGTTAAAATATTGGAGGGTGTTTCACCAATTATCTCAATTTAGGATAGAACTGATCAAATTAGTCCAAAGCTCATCATGGCTTAAGGATTTTATGACCTACATAATCATGTTTATTAAGATAAGAAAGTCGTATGACATGGTGGACCTATTGCATGCATATTTCGACTTTAAAACAAACACACAGACATGTGTGTGTATATATATGGAATGTCATGAGTGAACGCTGCTGATAGAAAAAAAAAATGTCCTCACAGTTCCAAACTGACAGATAAGAGAATATTTCTAACCGTTCAACCCACTAATGATATTGTATGATTTTAACATATTTGTGCGCGACTTTAAAATATTTCACCATGCTTGCTTCCTTACATATAATAAACATATGTGTGTTTTATTGATGTGGTTTATCCACAATTGTCAAATATTGCACAAAAATAATATTGATATCATCTGTAACTGCCTAATCCACTAATGATATCGTTTGCCTAGTTCTGCACGGCTTGCAAAAGCATTATTAAAGTCTAAAGTATGCTTCCTAATTATATAATCCAATATATCTCCCCGAATTTATTCGATATTGGCATTGCCAAAGGTGTTACAATAATTATTGATGCAAGGTTGATTAACTTGGCTAAAAAAAAATGTACTTATATGTTCTAGCAACTATAAACTTCAACAAAATATAATAAAAAGCAAAAGAAAGTAAATTAGAGATGATAGTCTTTGATATTATCCAGAGTAGATAGTTTCAAAATTTTGATGTATAACTACTGACTACATGTATTTTGTTTATGATTAGAAATTTTTTCTATAATTTTTAAACGCACAGACTACAGATCTTTTAAAGACTAAACCATTCGTCTAACCTCACTAAAAATGCTACATGTGATGTCTAAATCCTATTCTCAACTGATCAATGGAGAGATATAAAATATTGTTTACATGCTCCATTATCTTTTACTAACTCTATATGGATTCTATACGATTTAGGTCTATCTTGTCGTCTTTAACACCTTCATTCTGTATGGTTTCATTTTTCTTAAGGGTATCAAAATATAAACAAGATAACATACGAAAAAATTAAGGGGACTCAACATATAGTATATATACCTAAAAAATTTTTTTACCTATCTTTACTGTGTGATTTTTCCGCGAAAAAGTGTCAATTGATACTCCTTCACTAAGTCTAGGTTCGCTCATGGTTTCATACCTACATAATAGTGCATACATAAGTCGGCGCACGTATAAAATTACATGACTAAACCATATTAAGTGACTCTCTCCTATTTTTTTTTTCCTCAACATGAGTTACTTGAATCTTTTGCGAATATGATCATTTCTTATCTGATTGATAAAAACCAACAAACAAATATTATGGATGATTATATTATCCATAAAAATTGAATTCAAGACTGTGGAATCGATCTTCAGAACTTTAAGCCACATTTTTAGGCAGTCATGCAAGAACGCCATCTTTGTCCTAATATTATTTTTGTTTCTTTTCTTCTTGGTTGTTAATCTACGGAATACGAAATCAAAGAATTTAAATTAGTTGAAACTGGTTCTGTCTTCAACCCATAATTTTAAATACAAATCTTGACGTTAATTCTAGGTGGCCATACTTTGTGACTATTACGGGACAATTAGCCAAGAGATAGGTCCGACTTCCTAGTACATCAAATACATGAGCTAAAAATGCTGACTAGAACCTAATCTGAATAAACAAAAGATAAGACCAAATGAATGGTGGAAAATACTGACCATCGAATTAATTATAAAAGTGTTCATCAGTTTGAACAGGTTGCCAAATATAATGAGCCCACCAGAACACCAACAATGTGCTTCAATCCTTGATTCGTTGTTTCTTCCACTGCCGGCTTGATACAAATTTGCTCTTTTTATTTTTTTAACATAATAAGATTAGTGTGTAACATGATTTAGAAATGTTTTATGCTGAAAGTAAGAGTTAACGCGCCAATTTCGTACTTGTTCATTAGTAACAAAGTAAGTTCAGTCTTAAAAATCATTTTAATACGCTAATCTTATACTATTTTCTTATGTTAATTAAAAATACCGCAGGAAGATGAGGCTAGTACATCAAGTCAGCACAGTATAAACTAGATTAGTAGTACTTTTTAGGAGTACGGTTCGTAAATGGTCATCAAATTTATAGTATAATTATAGAAAAATCAACAAACTTGATTTTGTAACCATAAAATCACTAAATCCTCACTATATTGCCTTGACAAGTATTTTTTGAGATGACACTGAAATCAGGGTTGGGGTTAATTCTCAAGCTTGCCATGTAGGACTTTCTAGGCAATATAGTGAAAGTTTAAAGATTTTACGATTACACAACTACATTTGTTGAATTTCTTCAATAATGTTATAAGTTGATGACCCGTTTTTCTAATAAACTTCTTTTAATTGTCTACCACCAACTAAAATGCTTGAGTGCTTAACTTGTAGTTTCTTCCACTGCGGACATGACGCCTATTTTTCTCCTTCTTTATTTCCTTTAAATAATAGTATTAGTGTGTAACATGATTGAAGTTTGGGCAGTGTGATTCTTCCTTTAACTTTCCTTTATACGTGGGCGCATAATTTTTTGACCTAGAAAATGTGCTTACATGCCTGCAAAAGTGGGAATCCGGAATGATGCACAAGAATTAGGGCATCCCATTTGTTTATTTTTTGGTGGAATACGAAAATAAAAAGGAAGTCTGGCCCCTTCAACATAATAACAATTACAATTGACTATCAATTTGGGATTAACTATAACAATAGACCAGACTGAGCTAGATTGGGTCACATAAAACTTATAATGGGAAAAGTATCCTATCATGAATTCATTCCTTTTTTCTGTTGGAATCAAAAACCTTTAATTAAGGGTGAAAAATATCATTTTATTCACTACATTCCTTGACCGTAATTTCTAGTTTTGGATAATATACACTTCACTTGATAGTTAATACCGAGTAAAAAGAACAAATGTATCTAAGTTAACCAACGAGGGTAGTGATTATAATTCCAGTTTATCCCGTTAGTTGTAGGATTTCAATTCACCGAAGACATTAACCTCCCCTATTTTCTCTTGCATTATTTAAGAGTTCCAATTCCACTCTGAATTTTTTATTTTTTATTTTATGTTTAATGCAATCTTGCATGCAATTCTTAGTAAGTAGTATTTGATTTACTTTGGGAGACCAGCACCAGCACCAGCATCGCTTGTGTTATAATGGTGGGGTCTTTTCAATCGCTCGATTGATTTAGTTAACTAGTCAAATTGGAAACCTGTGGATTTGGAACATAAATCACCCTAAGTTGGATAAAAGAAGATACTTTAAAAAACTAATGCTCGGGTAGCTGAAACTTGGACAATCATGTCGTGTACTTTGTCAAGAAAACAATTCCGAAGTAAAATCAATGTGGTCCATAATTTCCTTTTACCTTTATTTTCTTGAAGTTACTGATTAGGGATTTGATATTAAGGAATTTCATCTGGACCTATAACTAAATTTCAAGAAAGTGATTATTTCACGTTTGCATAGAGGTTGGTAACAATATAGTTTCTCTTCCTTCTGGTTCCTTTTTTTTTTTTTTGGGCTGATACTTGAAATTTCTAATTGGTTTGTTTAATTTTTCTTAGAGTAATGAACTCACTAAAATTCTAATATGCTATCTTCAATTTAAAATGAAAAATATTTATTTAGTATTTAAAATGTAATTATTAAAATACATAAGTTACTTCAAAAACCAGTGCATATACATTGCATTTGCAGATGGTTAAAATTGGCACTTATAAAACGAAAATGGACAAGTACAATTTTAAATGAAGACAACTGCCTTTTTAGGACAAATAAGAAAAATGAAAAGGTGAAGGATCGTCGGCAAAGTAATCAGAGGAAGGAGGAAATAAAAAAGACATACACAAAGAAAAAAGATCAAAGGCAATAATTCACAAAAATTAAGTAAAAGAAAATAATATTGTTATGGCGGGAAATCACGTCTAGTATTCTTCGTCTCACTTTATTTGTCATAATTTGACTTGACACAAAGTGTAGTAATTTTAAGGGATAATTATACTAAAAAACAAGCAAAAGACGAAAATTGCCAAAAAAATGACCCATATTTCCGAATCTTACCCGATCTGTCATCCTTTTTTCGAGATAGCAGTCTGCCACAAGTTTATACAATTTTTATACAAATTTATAAACGTGTATAAAATTGTATAAATTTATATAAGTGTGTATATGTGAGTGAATAAATCTGTATATTAAAGATATTTATATGAATTTTTACATTTTTTTTGTGTATATTTTTGTATTTCTCTCATTGGTATGCATTTATCTATGCATATTCATGTATAATTTATTTTTTTGGAGGGGGGAGGGGGGAGATTTATGTGTATAAACTTGTCCAAAGCAATGATTTAGACGCAATAAACAACATAAATTCAGTAAAATACAAAAAAAAAAAAATAACGACACCACTGGTGGGGAGGGTGTTTGCCGGTGGCTTAGTGGCTGGGGAGAGGTAGATTTTGTAGCTAGGATTTTTTTATGAAGGAGTGCCAAAATTTACAATTTTAGGAATGGGTCCTACATAAAAAAAATATATGACCTCCTATTTGTAATTTTGAGTAGTGTGCTTGTCTATTTTTGAAAATTTTTCTAATTTTAAAACGTAGTCTAAAACAAGTCATTAATTATGGCAATTTTAAAGTTGAATTATTTATAAATTTATAAATATATCATTCTTAATAAAGAAAGTATGACAATTGTAGAAGTACTATGATTGACAAATTAGGTTTCCTAAGCTAAGCCCTCATTTATTAATAGTTTTTAAGGTCACTTTTTGAAATTTTTTTGGGAAAAAACTTGTTTGTTTATAAAATTTTGCAAATTTCTGAAAATCAAGATTTCAAAAATTTTCCACTCACAAACTTTAACTTTTTTTCAAAAAAAAAAATATTTGTCCAGACACAACTTCAAGTTTCAAAATTTTTTTTTTTAACTCAACTTCAAAACTCAAATTCTCAAGTTTCAACCAAATATATGTCCAAATG
This sequence comes from Petunia x hybrida, assembly GCA_037355625.1. Taxonomy (NCBI): domain Eukaryota; kingdom Viridiplantae; phylum Streptophyta; class Magnoliopsida; order Solanales; family Solanaceae; genus Petunia; species Petunia x hybrida. The sequence continues at coordinate 5,850,772 of JBBBVM010000013.1, forward strand.
CTAGCTAAGTGCACATGAAAAGTTAAGAATAGAAAAATACTTTTTTTTTTCTTTATAAAATATTTTTAAAATACTACACCTTTCTAGAACTCTCCTTTACTCAAAATAGAAAAGAGAAAAAGAAGAGGTGGAGAATTAAGTTTGAACACTGGCCTGTAGTTGCAAATTGCAATTGCCAACTACTCTTCTCATTGCTAATTGCAATTACAACTAATATTTCTACATTTTCTTTGTCGACTGAACAAATATTAATGGGACCCCATAACCCTATTGAGGAAGGTACCTCATTTTTCTAGCGTTTGTCCATTTCCTTCTGAAAAGTCTGAGCCAGCCAGCTACTATTTTAATGCTGGATTTGATCTGAGAAACTTGGGCCTCCCTGATTCGTTGCTTTTTTATTCCAAAGCCACATTACCCTATCACGATCCTATAACTTCTGGCTAAAGAGCGAAAATATACTCCACCACTAAATTGTTTTAAGGGAGATTTATATACTAGTGTTATAGAAATAGGATCATTAAGCGGCAGGTTAAATTGGTGTCGCTTTAAAATTATTTAATTTTTTATATTCTGAAGGATCGTTACTAATTAAATTCACAAACTTTTGGATGTGTCATGACAGGTCGTCATATATGATGAAAAATTTAAAAATTAAAAATTATATTTTGATCGAGAGAGTTTTATTAAACATGAACAAACTTATTAGTTTAAAATAAAGTATAGAAAATGGCAGTGTTTGTTGAATCCAAAGGCGTGATGCAATATTAGTGGTTGTTTTCACGGTTTGAGATCGTGACCTAAATAATTTTAATTACCAGAGCTATTCCAAGGCTCCTCTTATGATTGTATACATTTTATCCCTAATGGATTATAATCTATTTGCGTGAGCGGGAAATAAAATCACGATCGATTAAAATTGGATTGAGGCACTCTGATAATGAAAGTGGTGAAATCTCAAAGTAGGAGGAGTTTATCTCAAAAATCTAGACGAATCAATTTTTAAGAAGTCGAAGGACTCGTATGCAATTTCACCAAAGAAATAAAAAAAAATTAGGCATAAATCAAACTAAGTTGGACTCCCACTCTCGCATATCACCCCAGGAACTGTTGAATCTGTTATGAAGTGATAAGGGCGTCCTCGAATATAACAGGAGCCGTTGGGATGAGGCTCTTATATGTTCGAGCGTCCATTTGACCTCTTCTGAGGCCTGGATATCTGTTTTTCAAATTGGTGGGTTGAGGCCAATTGTGATCGACCAACCTATCTACGTGTCGATTTATCTTCATATTTTATTCCAACTGTACCACATTATCGGACACTTAGCAACACGTATCCAGTCTGATTTTACCAATACAGTTGGATCAATGATGAGATCGGTTTTGTAATCTTATTCTTTTTTTTTTTCCTGGTTTTGTAATCTTATTATTCTAATAGGTTCAAGTTAGTCAAATCATTGAATTTGAAATAGTACATCAATATTTAAAGGAAAATATGGAGAGTGGACCGGCGTGTCTAGTGGGTTCTGACCTAAACCCGTGGTTCCTTCAAAAAGCAAATTAATTGGTGTTTATTGTACGTCCAAACCGACACTTGAATAGCAGTGTGTCGACTCAGCAAGTACTGGTTTTGTCATAATGCCAGACCAACTTGCATCTTAGGTTATTGTACCTTATATTTTTCTTCTGATATCCAAATAGCCTATATGCAAATAAATTAATAAAAGAAAAATCAACACAGATCAGCAAAGCCAATGCAATTATGGAGTAGCACGTCATTAACGGCAATAGTTAGCCTAATATAATTAACTATATAAAATAAAATGATATGTTAGAGATAATCGTCTTCTGACTGGCTTCCGTGTAATTTAAATTTTAAAAACTTCGAGAATTTTCTTTAAGTTATGTTGATGTTAATTGGTTATCCACTTTTCTTATAAAGATTTCCTACTTTGGTTTGAAATATTGTCATTGTTTTAAAGTTTTGTTGAAACGGAATTAAAAGAATTTTAAAACGAATTTAACTTATATAATCAAATATAATACAGAAGTACAACTTAAAAAAGAATGGGTAGATCTTTATCGAAGCTTATACTTTATCTATAAGAGCTTTTAACATACTCATAAGCATGAATTTTGCAGCATTTTCTGTATTGGGTAAAAATCGACGTGCTCGGACAGTACTACTGTATTACAAATCGAGATCAGTCGAACTGATGTTCCGAAGGAGAAAGATCGAAGCGAACAATCGAACCACCGAAGTCGAGCACTGAGGTCAACATCGAAGGCGAGTCATGAGCCATGCTTCGACGGTATTCCCTTCAACCGAGCAGCAAGGTCATACCACCGAGGTCGCGCATTCGGGCCTCGGTGGAACACCTCGGTTTTAGAGGCTCATCAGCCCACTACTGCATCCCACTAACTCCACTAAAGGATATGCTGAACGTGGATATAGGCATGATCGGCCATAGAAAACGTGGGCAAGGCTCCTTGTTTCTATAAATAGCATTAATTTTCACATTGTATTCATTCAGAAATACTTACAGAAACTCTGGCAAAGTTTGTACTCACTCGCATATATTGAAATCTTATTCTTTTACTGATATTATCGTTTCTTGTTGTTCATATTTCGACTTTGATACATTGATTTGCTTGTATTCGCATCGCAAATTCGATTTGTGATCCTAAATCAGTTTAGGCCCATACATTTTCTTTTCCTCCACTTCTTCGTCATGAATAGTAACATAGTTTTCAAAAGAATGCTTAACATATATTGCACCTAGGGGTAGGCATTCGGTTTTTCGGTTCAGTTTTTAACTATTCGGTTTCGATTTTTCGATTTTCGGTTTTGAAAAACTTCAATCCAATCCAAACTAAAATAAATTTGGTTTGGTTCGGTTTTCCTCTTTTCGGTTTGGTTTTTTTCGATTTTTTCGGTTTTGTCATATAAGACAAACTTTAAAATGAAATACTTGAAAGAATATAAATACAAGTCAAAATATTAAACATTAAATCTAAATCATAATTCTAGATAAATAGAGAACATGAATCCTAGGTGAAAGGAGATCTTACCATTCAAGAGGTAAAAACTGATTGAAACTTTTGATGAAAGCTTCACACATATTATGCCATAATACAAAGAGGTTAAAGTATCGAAGGCATAAAGTATTGAAATATTCAAACTCTAAAAACCTTAAACAAGTTTAGGTTAAGAGATAATCATAAAAGTATGAGAGCCTTTCTTTGAGTGTGTGTATATATATATTTCGGTTTTTTCAGTTTTTCGGTTTCTATGATTTGAAATCCGAAACCAAACCAAAACACTAAAGTTTTCATATTCTTAATCCAATCCAAACCAATTATTTAAAAATCCAAACCAAATTTAAAAACTAATTCGGTTCGGTTTGATTTTTTGGTTTAATCCGAATAGTGCCCACCCCTAATTGCACCTGTGTATTAGCTCGGAGTAATACTGTATACTAAACCTAAAAAGAAAGGTGCGACTTTGACATCATACAAGACTTGGACGGCAAAACAAATGCAACCTATTAACCTTTTGACATGAATATATAATTACTAAATTTAAGTAGACATTAATTAGATAAGCGATCTACGACATCAATAAATTGTTCCACTCACAGAAAGATCCAATTTTTACGGCATCATAAATGCAAATAGACAACTACTCCTATAATATAAGTGAATGAGATTTTATTTGAAGCCAAGAAACCAGATCCAATCAAACTGATATTTTAAGGGAAAATATCAAACAAAGGAAAGCAGTCTGATTCATGTCGTTTACAAACTAAACAAATATCGTTCTTCAAGAACAAAGAAGTGAGCTGGCCTTTAAATTAATAGGAGTACTACATTCTTAAGATTAGCCAGATTTGTACAAGTGAACAAATTGAATTTGTCACGTTCTATTTACACCGTTTTAGTACAGAACGTGCCCAAGTAAATTAATCTAAAATTCTAGGGGGTTCGTTTCATTTGGCGTGATTTCAAAGAAAGATAGGGTGGACAGTACTTTGTTGATATATACTCAATATGGGTATGGGCGTGCGTGACTTTTTTTTTTCCTTATTTTTTTTTTATATAGATATTTTTTACCCAAAAATAATACTTTTATTCAGCTCATGCTCTTCGTTTCCTAAGAGTATTAACTATAATGATAGTTACCATCAATAGATGTGGTGAAATTGGTGGTGAAATGGATGATATTTTTCACCCTTAATTAGATGTTTGATTACTCAAGATAAAAAAGAATATAAACTGTGTAGTGAGAGGTTGTACCTACCGACGTAAAATTTTGAATTTTGAAATTTTTAAAAAAGAATATGCATCTTGAAATGCTACTATACGTAGAATAATACTTTATCCGTGCTGACTTAAAATTATAGCTGTATCTGTCTCGTGTTTAACTTCAATTTTGTCAACAGGTGCCCAAGTTGGTTTGTTTCAAAGAGTGTCCTAATGTTTTGTCTTTGAACAGATGAAAGAGACGGTGCCTTTATGTTCTTGCACGCATGTTAGTGTTGGACATTATCTTTACTTGCTTGAAGAGGCTTAGGAGCAAAATGCTTAGAGGAATTTATTAGCTGTCTTGGATCCTAGTTTCCTCCACGACTTCAAAAGCAAGTATATATTCTATATTCTTTTTCTGTTACGAAATTTCGCATGATTTAACACCAATACAATTATTTGAACTATCAAATAATATATACTAGTGTTTCTCTCAGTGTAGGAAATGATCTTCTTTAACCAATTACTGTATTTCCTAAAATATTCAAATTTTACAATTAAATTTATATTTAGTTGAGTCATAGGTGATCTTTCCGTATCGAAATTCATAGGCTAATCGCTAAATTTACGTCCATGATTTAAGTTATTAGCACAATTAACAATAATGAGATAACGAGTGATCGAATTAATTAACTGAGATGGTTACGAATATAAGAACTGGATCGATAGGGCAAAGTAAAGATTCTGTTAAATGGACCAATCAGTCAGAATAACATAATCAAACAAAACTAAACAAGAATAATAAATAATAAGGGCAATACAGAAAATCAAGTAAACAAAGCAATAAAGCTTATTGAATTAATTGGGCGCTCGTGCTTCCCGGAAAGGGATGTATTCCGCCTCCTCCAAAGCAAAGTAAGATCAAACTTTCAGTAATGCAATAGCACAATGGTATGGAAAAGTAACTGCTAAAATATTAAACAAAGAGAGAAGAAATATTGGGTGAAATTCTCAGCTTTACATTAATGAAACAACTCTTATTTATACAACAAGAAAATAGAACCCTAACTTGATCCCTAAGCTATCTTAATGGGCTTAGCCCAATACATAATTAACCTAACTCCTAATATTAAATTTACATTGATAACCCTCATTACCCCTTCTCAAGATGGAGCATGAGGGTTACGGATGCCCAACTTGCTCAAAAAATACTTAAACTGTGCGCGTCCTAGCACTTTCGTAAAGATATCGGCCAATTGCGTGGCCGTAGGAACATGTCCCGGTCGTATGGTGCCCCCGATAATTTCATCACAGATAAAAAGACAATCAACCTCAATGTGTTTGGTCCGTTGATGAAACACGAAATTTCGAGCAATGTGTAAAGCTGCTTGACTATCACAATTTAACTGTGCCGGATACCGATGAGATATGCCAAGGCTCCATAACACTCCTTTTAGCCATTTTAATTCACAAACGGTCATAACCATTGACCGATATTCAGCTTCAGCAGACGAGCGTGATATTATATTTTGTTTCTTCATCCTCCAAGATATAGGCGTGTCTCCAAGAGAGATATACCAACCGGTAAGAGACCAGCGAGTCAATGGGCAGCCCGCCCAATCGGAATCACACCAATCAGATAAGAGGAGATCACATTTTAAACCCATCACAATACCTTACCCTCGATACTCTTTCAAATAACGTATCACACAGAGAGTTGCATCCCAATGCTCAATCCGGAGTTGTTGCATAAACTGAGATAACACATGAACGCTATAAGACAAATCCGGGCGTGTAAAACACAAGTTAATCTGACGACTAACTAGTCGTCGATACCGTTTGGGGTCATTAATATATTGTCCGTTTGCAAGGGCCAAACGATAATTTTACTCCATAGGAGAACCAATAGGCCGACTACCCAATAGTCCGACCTCAGAAATGATGTCCAAGGCATATTTTTGTTGACACAGAAAAATGCCTTTAGGACCCCTAGCCACTTCGACACCCAGAAAATATTTTAAGAAACACAAATCCTTTATATGAAAACAAGTGGAGGGATACCACTTAAAGAGACGAATAGCTTCCGAATTATTGCCCCCAATAATCAAATCATCCACGTATACAAGCACACTTAAGGTGATGGACCCCTTACGAAGTGTAAACAGGGAATAATCTAAATAAGATTGTGTAAAACCATAAGTTCTCAGAGCAGCCGATAACTTTGCAAACCAACATCTCGGCGCCTGTTTCAAACTATATAATGACTTTCGGAGGCGACAAACATCACCATAACCGTTAGTTTAATACCCTGGCGGCAACTTCATATAGACTTCTTCATGAAGATCACTATGCAAAAATGCATTATGAACATCCATTTGATGCAACTCCCAATTCTTTGCCGCAACGACGGCAAGAAATATCCTCATGGTCACCATTTTTGCCACCGAAGCAAATGTCTCTGTATAATCAATGCCTTCGACCTGATGATTGCAAAAAATAACTAAACGAGCCTTGTATCATTCCACTAATATATCAGAATAGTATTTGATCTTATATACCCATCGACATTCGAACGCTTTCTTCCCGGGTGGTAAGTGATCGATCAACCAAGTTTTGTTGTTTTCCAAAGCCTGCAACTCTCGCTGCATAGCTTTTCACCATTTTTCATCTTTCACGGCCTCAGAGAAAGAGGTTGGTTCACGACTCTCCGTAATAGCTGCAAGAAAATTTACATGTTTCGAAGAAAAATTGTCGCAGTTAACATAGTGTGTAAGAGGATAAGGCGCACCTGAAGCACGTTGTGGCTTGGATGAGCGATCGGCCTTTTGGACATAGGTCGAAACCTTATGACTGATTTTCCGGACTGAGTTGGTAATAAAATCTCGAAGAAGAACACTGTGTTTCTTAACACGCTTTCCTCGACCCAATTTCTCCACGGCATCAGTACTAAAATTTTCGGATACAACTTTCGTGACCGGATTACCCATATCCAATCCAACAATCACTATATTCTGTTCGACTGGAATATCATCTATTTCATTCTCGTGGGTGCTTGAAGGATTTGGGGGCTCAACACCCCCTTACTCTTAACACTTTTATCTCGACATGTGCTCCCGAACTCTGAGTCAAAGGTAGCCTCGGGAGCTCTAAAATCGTAGTATGTTGTGCAAAAGAAAATTCGGTCTCATAAAATGTAACATCTCGAGAGATCTAAATTTGTGTCCAAGTCATATAACTTTCAAGCCTTCTTATCGTATAAATATCCAACAAACACGGACCTTCTACTCCTACTTTCAAACTTGTCCCCCCAAGCGCCCGTGCTTATGAGCGTAACAGAGACAACCAAACACTTTCAAATGATCGTAATTCGGTGTCTCACAAAAAAGAATATCATAAGAAGTTTTTCTACGTAAAAAGAATGAGGGCGTCCAATTAATCAAGTAACAACCTGTCAAGACACACTCTCCCTAAAATTCAATCAGAAAGTGTGCTTGAAATCTAAATGCTCGGGCAACATTTAAAATATGTCTATGTTTCCTCTCAACTCTCCTATTCTGTTGTGGTGTTCCTGCACATGATGTTTGAAATATGATTCCCTGTTCATTGAAGTAAGTTCTCATACTTGTGAATTCCGTTCCATTATCACTCCGGATAATCTTAACCATTTTACTAAATTGGCGTTTCACTATAACAAAGAAAATTTTCAACATCTAACTTACTTCTTTCTTACTAACTAACAAGAACACCCATGCTGTCCGGGAACAATCATCAACAATTGTAAAAAATATGATGCACCACAGGAAGATTCTATCCGATACGGGCCCCATAAATCACAATTTACTAAATAAAAAACTGCGGAAACTTTATCATCACTTAAAGGAAATACACTTCTTGTTTGTTTTGCCCTATGGCATACATCACATGCGTTTTCATTCAAGCTACTACCACTATTTCTAATATGTTGAACTGGAAGAGATTTTGTTATTTGAGCTGAAGGGTGCCCTAACCTCTGATGCCATAGATTGAACACGTCTGTTTTCAAAGCCTTTAATTGGGGCACAGTCCGGAAGTAATAAAGTCTATCATTTTGCTCACCCGCACCAATCAACGTCCCGTGGTCCGGTCCTGCATAACACACCAGTTATGAGTAAACTGTACATTATAATTAAATCTATCAATTAAATGAGAAACATATATCAAATTTCAAGTCACTCCGGGAACATAAAGAACTTCTCGGAGAATCAAACGGTCATTAAATTTGACTGATCCCTGTCTCGTAGCAAAGGAACTGCTTCCGTTGGGTAGACCCACCGGACAGTGTGGAATTTCTTTAGTTCATCCAACAATTTTAAGTCTCCGGTCATGTGATTCGAGGCTCCTATATCAATTATCCACGGAGAACCAACATTCTTACCATTTACCCGGTCACTAGCGCCCAGTTTCGCTTGATTCAGTAGTCCAACCAATATCTACCACTGCTCACTGCTTAATCCGGGTACTGTTGATTATCTGTATTCCACATTCACTTCGGGCGCTGGTTGAGCCACATAAGCACGGGGAAGACTACGTCCACGACCACGTCCACGACTGGAATTATCATTTACACCTCTGTCACGCCCTCCTGACTTATGGTCGGTTACATGCGAGTTAATCCACCAATCCGGATACCCTATAACCTCGAAGCAACGCTCCGGTCTATGTCCATAATGATCACAGTGTGGACACTTCGGTCCATTGTCTCCGATTTCAAAATTCTTACGAGGAGCGGAGTCAGTTTGTGTAGCAAAGGCCACCACTTCTCGTTTCTTTTCTTGTCCCCGCACAACTCCTTTCACTCTTTCATCATGTACCAACTTCTGATATGCCTTACTCAACGAAGACAATGGATCTTGTGCTATCAAGTTTGAACATACTGTTCCAAACACATCTTCGTCCAATCCTGACAAGAAAGATGCACTTTGTCTTCTTCTTTCTTCCTATTCAACGCAGCTCCAAGATTACACGTACACTTCCCACACGAACAGGTGGGGAACTGTTCGTAATTTCCGAGCTCTTCCCAAAGGGAAGTCATTTTTCCATAATAATTCACTATAGACATTCTCTTTTGTTTGCAACTGGCAAGTGCCGCCTTCAATTCTTGAATTCTGGGTCTGTTTCCAACAGAAAATCGTTCCCGGATACTTTCGCACAAGTCTCTGGCCACTTCCATATGTGAGATAGTGGACAGTAGGGTGGGCTCAATTGAGTTTCGGATCCACGATACTAACAACGAGTTGATAGTCCACCAATCCTCCGAATCCGGTAAATTTTCAGCTGGTTGTTTCAAGGTTCCATCAACGAAACCAAATTTCTTTCGGGCACGTAAGGCTGTTCTTACATACCTTGGACATTCATCATAATTCTCTCCGGTCAAAATCACCTGAGTAATAATGAGACCGGGGTTGTCATTGGAAGTAATATCATAAGGTGATATGATTTTTCTTGTAGCTGCTTCGTTGGCACCAGTGCCATTTCCGAGCGGCGGTAGTGCCATAAATATATCTCTTGATTTAATAGAGAACTTTCACAAAAGCTATAGATCGAGCTTAGGCTATGATACCATGCTAAAATATTAAACAAAAAGAGAAGAAGTATTGGGTAAAATTCTCACATTTTCATTAATGAAACAACCCCTATTTATACAAGAAGAAAATAGAACCCTAACTTGATCCCTAAGCTATCTTAATGGGCTTACCACAATACATAATTAACCTAACTCCTAACACTATACAAATTTATATTGATAACCCTCATTAGTAACAATAGCTATTTGTAATAGCTAATGGGGAATAAAAGTTGAGTATATTTGAGTGTTCAATCAGAACGTAAACTTTACGAAGTGGGGAAGGGATCTTATTTATAGGAAAGATTCCAAACCCTAACTAGACTCCACTCTCCCATAATTCTCAATAATCTGATAAAGCCTTTATCCACTTTAAATGTTCCCACAAGATAAACGAGATCCGTTAGAGATAAAGCTTATCTCTTGTTTGCAGACAGTTTCCTTGGCTCCGAAATGATTGCATTCGGATCTTTAACAGAACAACCCTTTAAGCCTCCGATCTTGCTTGACTCTCAACGATGCAACTCTTGTTGACTTTTTTTCGATGTCGATGCCACGCTTGCCATGTCACCAATCACATGTGATGAGCGTGCGTCTGGATTCGACCAATACAGTTATAATTCTCATAGAAAATTATTTCCTATAAAGATCTGATGTGTTTTTTATACTTCTGTAAAAAAAAAAAAGACATATAACTTAAATAATATTTATAATGGACAAAATCGAATTATCTAATATACTAAGTTTTAATTAGCTAAAACTATAATTAGAGAATCATATATATAATAAAAGTATTCAGAATCAATTTCTGTCTAATTCGTATGTGATTATAAATATTCTAACAAGTTCTAACTTCTTTAAAAAAAAATTATGGATGACATAAGAGAATTTTCGATTGTTTGATTGTGAATCGTATCAACTACAAAATAAAAGGTACATATTGTATCTTAACTTTTTACATAGTCCAAAGACTCGATTACGATCAATCAATCAACTTTATTAAACATCAATATCTAAGACAGATTACCATCGAAGAATGTGATAGAATAAATGAAATTCTTTTACGTATAACATGATGTCTTTGAGCCTTGAGAACGAAAAAATTAATGAAAGAGAAGGATTTCTTCTTTACACGACACGCTTCTAAGTTAGTAGCATCGTTGAATATCAAATATTTGATAAATACACGTAAAAAAGATAAATATGCAAATTTGAAATTGCCAAAAGATGTTTACAGTTAAAAGATCAAAGCGGTTGGTAAAATCATTTAATCAAATCGTCAAATATCAATAGTCTCATCAAATCCAGTTGGCACTTGGGCACCCAATACACAACCTCCATAGTCCAATAAAAAGCATTCTTATACATATTCTACTTGTCATTTGGATACTATTGGCCGCTATTTGCCGTTAGGCGTTAGGTTCACTACATACAATATTAAAAGAAAAACAAAGCAAAATCAAAAAAGAGAGAGGCCGTGATTGACTATGTCCTGTGAGCCCTACTTGGCGGACTCCAAATCTGAAATCAAACCAGTTTACCTTAGAATATTTTAGTTCTCAAATTCAGACCACTTTAGAAAAAACAAAAGCACATCATGGAACGGCCGAGTAGTGGAGGTGGGATCAGGGATGAGATGTGCTGAATTCGAGTTATGTGAAAAGAAAAAGAAAATCAATTGACCCAAATTAATTAAATACTGCACAAAGGAAAGAAGAAGCACGTCATGTACTCATTTAAACAAAAAACAAAGCCCTTAACATTTAGAAATATGAGTACAAAAAAGTCAAGTTGTTTGTGCAGGCCTTCTTGCTAGTGTTTATTGAAAAGCTTTATATTTATATTTTTAAAATGTAAATCACTCTTGTGTGTCTCAGGCTCTTTTGGATCCGAATTATCACGATATGTTCATGGTGAGATCCACAATTAGAGAATTAGGCTTGTGATTGAGTGATAAATTAATCGACGATGAAATGAACAACAAAATTTTATGACAGTAGATAACATGCATTAATGTGCAATCCCCAAGAAATATTTTAAGCTTTGCATTTCGCACGAACTCAAAATCAAATCTAATTGACTTTTCAATATTTTAGGCATATTGACTATGTAGGTTAGGGAAACACTTGAAATACTAAACACGATTATGTTGATATAAGTAATGTTGTTATTTCTTCTCTATTTAGCTTTTGAACTTAGACTTTTAATTGAGAATCGAGAAACTCTAATCAAACATCTCAACTAACTATTTTAATTCCGTCGTCCCTAACTCTAGAAAAATTCAATAGCACATCATGGACACGTTTAAACAAAAGAAAAATAATTTTCTCTTTTAAAACAACCATGTCCAAGAAGACACCCATAATATACAAGGTGGTCCCTACTCACGTGCCAACATCATCATAATTACTTTATCTCCCCACCTTTGTCCCTCCCACTATATAAACCCCTTTTCCATTTCTCTTCCCTCTCATTCAAATCTACGTGTCTCTCAAACTCTTACACCATTGTCTTAAAATTCATTCATTAGCCCCCGGTGCAACTCGAAAGCAGAAAGAGTTGAATTCATTCAAGTAGTTTATTTTACTTGTAAACTTTTTGTTACATTAAATGGATTCACGAAAAAGAGTTCGTGATAACTCGGACGAGTTAGAAATTAACTCGCCCGAGGTAAAGCGTCTAAGAGAAAATCTTCTCTTAGACGATTTATATGATCCAGAGTGCACAGACTTTTGTACCCCGGGTCATGACCTTGACTCTTTCATGAAAAGTTTTGAAGAGGAAATTACAAATTTGCCATCACCGGAGATTGCCACCGGAGTTACGACGGAATCCGGCGAGTCTCAGCCGGAGTTAGGGTATCTTCTAGAAGCTTCAGATGATGAACTTGGGCTTCCGCCACCAGCGGAGGCAGAAACTGAGTTGGACCGAGTTTCGAGTGAGTCGAAGGAACTCAGTAACGAGTTATGGGGACAAATTCCAAATTATGATTCATTTGATTTGGGAATTATTGATAATGATAATTATAGTAATGTTATTGGAGAATATGTTGGGTTAGATGGGTTATTTGATCATTCGGATCTTGGTTTTGGGTCGGGTGATTTTCTTTGGAGACCCGAGACTTTACCAGCACAATAGTTGTAGGAGAAAGATATTGTAAAGATTATTTTTATGTTTTTTTTCCTTTTTATATACTATTATTTGATTAAAATTCAAAGGGAAGAAGAAATTATGAAACATTGATGACTGGTTTAGTTGAAATGGGTTCATCCTCAGTTTTGGTTTTGGAATTTTGAGCTATTGGAATTTTATTACAAGAGTTAGTGGACTCAATGATGGTTTAAAGCAAATCTCTGCATTGGTGACAGAAAATGAACTAGTATGATTGAGTCCAAAAGAATTATACATTATTTTTAAAACCAAATTTAACTTTAAATTTCTCATTACCTCTAATGACATGATTTATACACATATAATTATAATTTGTTTTAGCCACAAATTTAAAACAAATATTTACTTATCTAAACTTCTTGATATGTCAAAAAGTGACATATATAAATTGAACTTCCATTCTTTTACCCTAGATGAGAAGATTTTGATAGCCATGAGATCATAAGTTTCATTTATTTTGATAGATTGTAATTTTCAGATGGATGTACAAAATATTAAAATTTGTTTATGAACAAAAAGTTTAATAGTTCTTATTCAAGTCAGTACATAAGAAAAGAATGTTTACTTCATTCCCTCTACGTTTTATAAGTTACAATTTAATACCAAATTAGTTTTACTCTTGCAAACATGGTATCTTCTTCCACCAATCCTCTTCTTCATTGTATTCTCTTCCTCAACAACCAGTCATTCCTTGCAACCCTTCACTGCAAATATAATTTGCATTCCAAAAGAATCAATCTTAAACTCTCCCATATTCCCCTTCTTTGTTTTCTCATTCTCAACAATAAAAGAACCAATATATCAAGTTGCAAAAGATCTCAAAATTGTCCACTATTGTTGAATTTTGACTTGAAATGATCCTAGGTCTTGCACATAAAGCTTTAATAGTCTATATACTTCGACACAATAGTACACGTAACGTCTATTTAGCCAATGGTATATCGGAAATGGCCTCTCAACTTGGTAAAGTTAAGCTCTGCATACATTTAATCTCCCAGACCCCATCCCACCTGTGCCGTAACACTAGATTTGTTATTGTGGTAGTAGTAGTACAATGGTACACCTAACAGTCCATACCCCAAACTTCCGTTAGTTTTTTAACGGAGGAGAACACCAACCCTCAAATGTCAAATCCACTCATTAACACTACAACAAAAGTGGTTATCAGCCACGAATTATTTCGTCACCTAAAGTTCATATTTCGTCACCAAAAATAATTTTCGACGAAATTTTTTTTGTTAACTATTCGTCCCTATACCATGGGTCGCTAAAAGTATTTAGAAACGACTTAATGTTTCGTCACTAAGCAATATTGTATTGGCTATGAAAAACTCTTTTGTCCCAAAATTTATACTATTTGTGACGAATATATTTATCAGTAAAGGTATATAATTTTTGTAGTTGATTGTTAGCTTTCGTAGCTAAAAAGGTTGTTAATGTCGACGAAAATTAACATGTCGCTGATTATTTTATTAATTAGTGACGACATAAATTGTCATTAATGTTATGTGCGATTCGTGGTTGAAAAAATCTATTATCGTCACTAAAGATTATCTTTTACATACAAAAAAGAAATCGTCGCGAAATGTACTAATTAGTGACAATAAATATGGTAACAGTTTCGTCAGTAAAAACTATGTTATCATCACAAAAAATATGACATTTGCCGACGTAGCAAAATTGTCACTTAAAATATTCACAATTAAAGACGATTGCAATTGTCATAAAATAAAATGTTTCTTCGTAGTCAATAAAAAGATAGTTCTACGACAATATTAATTTTGTCACTGACTGTATTTAATTTATGACAAATTAATATGTTCTGTGACAATTTCGGATTGTCTTGAAAAAAAAAATATAATCGTCATTAAAAAAATTACCCTTTGAGGATAAACAATTTGGTCAATAATTACTAACATTTGGTGACATTTTTAACTTCGTCATAGTTCTAACATTTTTAATTATTATTTAATTAGTTTTCAATAGAGCGATATAATTTGTAACAAAGAACTCACGATAGGAGTTTATCAAAAAAAAAAAAAAAAAAAAAAACTCACGAGGCAATAACCAAGAATAGCTGAACAATATTGAAATAATATTTCACTACAAACTCTTTAAATAAAAGCCAATAAACAAAGTAAAACTTGTCCAGCATGAAAGCCTAATTGATGCATACTAGTACTAAAAAGCTAAGACTAAAAACTGGAGGTTGCTGTTCAGAGTAGCAATGCAGTGACACTTTGCTAGCAATTAGTCTTGATTTAGTTCCCACTTTCACAAACCTGTGAAAAAGAAAGGGAAAAAAGACTAAATTTTGATTACAAACTTTGTTATCATGATACAAAGAAAATATTCTAATTGGCGAAAGATTAACAGAATTGTGAAAGTTCAAATAAATGAGAACAAATAACGATGAAGTTAATGTACCTAAAGTTGATAATCTGATTATGAAGTTCATTGTATGCTGCATCACAAAAATAATAAATACAAAGTTAGAGAGAATTCAAGAAATATTCAGTGCATTTTCCAAAACAATAGATTTTGAACAAGACTTATCCGGAGAATAACTCATTCAAATCATGGTATTTAACTATGCCATCAAACATTTATCACTATGCCATCAAACATTTAAGAAACATTTACTAGAAACAGGTTAAGCTGCCAAGCTAGTTAGAACATAAAATGGTCTAGTGTATTAGCAAATTCAGGAAACATTTACTGATACTTCTACAACTATCTTTCAAAATTGCAGAGAACAAATATTTTTTGTGCAGAATAAGTCATCATTAGTTTATTTCTTCTATGTGTAAACAATTTAGAAAATCAAGAATGCATATTCATTATCAGCTTCCCGAGCTTTAAGCCATCAGGACAGTTTCCCCCAACATCAACTTCCTTTCAGAACAAAATATGGGAAAAGAAAAAGAGCAGTACAGGGTAAGGAAGAAAGAAATGCGGTAATTACCATTTACATCATTAAACTGATGTGTATGTTAAACTAAGATTTAAGATCATCACACATATACAAAGAAAGGTGCATGTGGTCTATGAACACCTACTCTCTTACCTATTTGTTACAAATCATCATTAAGAGAAAAGAATCCAAAAATATAGAACTTATAAATGTTTCAATCAGCCAAACAAAAATGGAAACTTTAAGTGTCATATATTCAGATGGACAGTGAATAGTTTCTTCAACTTAGAGGTGGCATTTCAATGCTTTCTATGTGAGTGAGGTGATATCTTGTTTCCTTGTTCGTAATGTCATGTAGTTGTATTAGGAAACCTCTATAGTCTAATAGTTTTGCTTTCGTTTCTCTTGGTGTTGGTTATCTAGATTTCAAAGGGGGCATGTTTGTATTCAGGGAGATAACATCTATGGTTCCAAGGATTCACGGCAACTTGGACCAATTCCTTATGGCCTCATCCTTGGAAAAGCATTATGCAGACTAAGTTTCATTACCTTTACAGCCTATGCATGGCTGAACTTGTAACTTCTGCATAGTTCTATTTATAAAGATCCTAAAGCTTACAATTCTTATTCTTTTTGGATAAATTAATACTAGTTATATTTGATTAAAAAAAATGATAGAAGTAATTATTTAATGTTGTAGTACTTCTAACCTTGAAGGCAATGAGCTAGTAAGACGTTCCACTAGTTTTTGAATTTCCTCCTGACGTGTCGATACAGTAACCAACTGTGAAGTCAATGCTTGTATCTGAGTGTTTTGATTTGCAACAACGGTTTCAGCTGCATTCAATCGTTCTTGTAACTCATTTTGTGCAATAGCAGCATCCTCTTTTGCTTTCCTAAGAGCATCCTCTAACTCTGCTGCCCTTCTTTGTGTTGCTCTAGCCGTACTAGGTTTTGGACCATAGCCAAGGCCTTTAACATACCCTGACCTTCTACCAAGTACGGTATCAATAATTTCATCGGGTGTCATTGGATTTTCTTCTGAAATAGATTGAGCTCTCAAATCTTGCATTTTGTTCTGCATAAAAATATTAAATCTTTTAATTTTTATAAGATAGAAAAAATAACTGGTATATTACTATAGTATAAATTTTCTTACGTAGTTAGTTTCCGCCTCTAGAGAGGACCATCCTTTGTCACTAGTGTAATGAGTTTTTTTATAGAACTCAATCCTGTTAGGCTCGTCCCTATTTTCATTTGCACCCTATAAAATAAGAAAATAATATGAAATAGTACTAGAACATCATTAGAAAAGAAAAATAAGAGTTTGACAACTTACAATTTCAGCACGAGCAGCCACAAATGCTTTTGAACCCATAAAATGATTAGTTTTAAGCTTAGTTCGATTGACCTTATTTATCTCACATCGTTTCTACAAAGAAAACATAAATATAAATAACTTAAGTAATAATGAGACTAATAAAGTAAACATAAATTTGAATATGACTTACCTTATGTTCTGGATTTGACCACATGTCACAAAGTCTGTTCCAATTTTCCGGGGTCAACTCTGGCACTTCAATTTTACGAGCCTCTTCCTCGGAGCTTGCACTTTCAAATAGCTTTTTCAATTTGTAGCGCCACTGCCGTCTTCTATTTTTCAGAATATCCTCACAACTATCTTTCACGTAATGCTCATCCAATTTAATTTCAAACCTCTCCTAAAAAGGAGATGTTTTTAAGAAACGTACAAAACAATGAAAATCTCTTTGATATATTAACATACTATAATATAATAAAATAAAATAAAAAATCCTTACATGGCATTTAATTAGTGCTGCCTCTTTCTCCTCGGGGGTGAGTTCCTTCCACTTGTTTGGAAGTGAGAGATAATTTCGCGCTATTATGCCTAACTCATTTGAGAGTTTTGCTGATTGGATTTTGTTAACTGGCCTCCCTTTGCCCACTGGAATCTCTATTGCCATCTTTCTTCCCATAGACTTCCTCATTTTCTCAAGACCTTTTCCCCTAGTTTTGCCACGACCTTTCTTATGGGTTACTTCTTTGGTCAAATAAGCAATCACCGCAAGGCCGCACCATCCAGGTTCTAAGAAAATTTGGGCAACCCTCACCCAACAGTGTATCTCGTTTCTCTTGGTTCCCTTGCGTTCGTCGCCATCAGACCTCTCTGGTAAGTTCTCCTCTTTAATTTCAATCATAGCTTTATTCTTGCAGTTTCACTGCCTTCTCCTCTCTCTTTGATTCTTATCATCCGAAAAACTGAATGTTGATTTATGAATTGATTTTTTATAAGGAATGAGTTGAAGCTTTGTGCACCGTGCTTCCCTTTTTTATGATTATCATGTAATATGTAACCACCGTAAGTTAATAGTCATCTTTTAATACATATTAGAGGAAAACTTCAATGGTTGAGCACAATTAGTTGATGGAAAAGAATAACTCATACTACTGCATCGAGCAACTAGATGCGTGGGTGCAATGGTTAATCAAGTTTAATAGACTAATTTCAATCAATTTTCTCCTGCTAAGACCTTTGGAGACTAGAATAAGGGAAGCAAAGTTATGTTATATCGAGTCAACTCGTGCAGTATTATATCAAGGCATATTGTAAAATCAAAGCATATAAGTTCATCTTCTATGCAAGAACTTCTATTTTTTCCATTTCAAGAAAAAGAAAAAAATTTAACAAACTTCCAATAAGACTTAATCAATATCAATTGAATCTCCTCCTTTTGAGCCAAGAGATTGTTTCTTTCACGAAGAGGCCTTGGTGGCAGGTTTTAGATGTTCAGGATCAACAGGGGTCTCACTTAATTCAACCAACTCTGGGAGCAATTTTTTTGAAGATAGCTCAATAAGCTCTCTAGGGGGAGACTCTGCCTTACTTGGCATAACCGCTGGATCACTGTCTTCTCTTGTCTATTTGAACTTTGCATCCGAATGCTGAATTGTTATTAATGAATTGATTTGTTATAAGGAACGGATTGAAGTTTGATTTTTAATATGGATTGAATGGTACTTAATTTTGGTGGTTTCAATGTTTGTGCAGACGATCATGGATAGAAGCTGGATATATGAACCGAAGTTCTCGCAAAAATATGTGAAGGGTGTCCTATCTTTTATGCAATTCATTCGGCCTCGCTTTAAACAAAATTCAACAGTTCGATGTCCATGCCAAGATTGTTTAAATATTTATTTTCAAACAGAAGATGTAGTGCTTGATCACTTGTTGCTAAGAGGATTTATGGAAACTTACGTGCAATGGGTACACCATGGGGAACAATCACAAAGGAGAGACAATGATGAAGCACATTACAATGAAGATGAAAACGAAGAAGATGAAAATGAAGAAGATGACAATGGTGATGGAATTCATGCCATGTTAGAAGAAGTCAGTGGAGGTTTATTTTCCAATCTTCAGGAGGAGACAAACACTGTTAATAATGTAGGTGGTGATACGAGTGAGAAAGAAGCCAAAAAGTTTGACAAATTATTAGAAGAAGCTGAACGCGAATTATATCCGGGATGTAATAAATTTTCAAAGCTTTCATTTCTTGTGAAGTTGCTCCACTTGAAAGTGTATAATCAATGGAGTAATAAGTCATTTAATATGTTGTTGGGACTGCTAAGAGAGGCGTTACCCAAAGGTGAGACACTTCCCAAGTCATATTATGATGCTAGAAAGATGCTACAAGGCTTGGGATTAGGATACATTTCGATCCACGCTTGCAAGTATGATTGTATGCTTTACTGGGGTGAATTTAAAGATAGACAAGAGTGTCCACAATGTGGTACGTCGAGGTGGAAAACTGACAAAGGAAAGGATAAAAAAATTCCTCATAAAATCCTGCGTTATTTTCCCTTAAAGCCGAGACTCCAAAGGTTATTTATGTCAAAGAAAACAAGTGAGGACATGAGGTGGCATAAAGAAAAACATATTTACGAGGCGAATGTTTTAAGGCATCCTGCTGATTCTGAGGCGTGGAAAGAGTTTGATAACAACCATCCGTGGTTTGCACAAGAACCTCGTTATGTTAGACTTGGCCTTGCAACCGACGGATTTAATCCATTTGGTAACATGAGCACATCTTATAGCATGTGGCCTGTCATTTTATTTCCCTATAATCTTCCTCCTTGGAAATGTTTTAAGGATCCATTTATGATGATGTCACTTCTTATTCCTGGTCCCCAAGCACCAGGAAAGGATATTGATGTTTATTTGCGTCCTTTGGTGGATGAATTGAAGGAGCTGTGGAACGAAGGTGCAGAGACATTTGACGCATCCACTGGGGAGCGCTTCAAGATGCATGCTGCTGTTTTATGGACCATAAATGACTTTCCAGCTTATGGTAAGTACTTAAATTTCTTACTGTCCATGATGTCAAAATAATAGTTAAATAGAATATTTTTTCTATAAATATAACAAGTAAAATACTTACATTTTATATAATTTAGGTGTATAAGCTAATACTGAACATAATTATTTTTTTGTGAATAAGGTAATTTATCTGGATGGAGCACTAAGGGATACATGGCATGCCCTATTTGCAATAAGGATACGTCTTCCCAGAGGTTAAGAAGTAAAATTAGTTACATGGGTCACCGTCGATATCTTGAGCCCAATCATACATGGAGAAAAAGCAAGAAATTTGAAGGGACGATAGAAAAAAGAACAAAACCAAAAGAACTCTCAGGAAATGACATCTTACAACAGTTGGATGTTCTTAGTACTTATAGACCCGGAAAGCACCCCAATACTAAGAAAATTAAACGTCTTCCTGAAGAGCTGAATTGGGTGAGGAAAAGTATTTTGTTTGAGTTACAATACTGGAAGAGCTTGAAGTTGAGACATAATTTAGATGTCATGCATATTGAAAAGAATATTTGTGAGAGTCTTTTGGGGACATTGTTGAATGATGGAAAAACTAAAGACACATATAAAGCAAGGCAAGATCTTCAGGATATGAACATAAGAAAAGAATTATGGTTGAAGCATAATGGTTCTACTTGTGAGATGCCCCTTGCTTGCTATCATATTAACCCAAAAGAAATAAAAAAGTTCTGTGCTTTTTTAAAATCAGTTAAATTTCCTGATGGTTATGCTTCAAATATATCACGATGTGGAAGTGAGGATGAAGTTAAGTTAAGTGGACTAAAAAGTCATGATTATCATGTTTTGTTACAAAGAGTGCTGCCTATTGCTGTTCGTAAATTTGTAAATAAAGATGTCTCTTCTGCCTTGATTGAGTTAGGTCATTTCTTTCAACGATTATGTTGCAAAACTTTGAGGAGATATGACTTAGAACAACTTGAAAGGGATATATATATTATATTGTGTAAGCTTGAGTTGCTCTTTCCTCCTGCTTTTTTCGATGTTATGGTACATTTGGCTGTGCATTTACCACGAGAGGCTATCTATGGGGGGCCAGTACAATATCGTTGGATGTACAAAATTGAGAGGTTTTTGTGCAAGCTTAAGCGTTATGTGCGAAACAAGGCACGAGCAGAAGGTTCTATTGCTGAAGGTTATCTTATTGATGAATGTCTGACATTTTGCTCCATATACCTTACGGGCATTGAGACTAGATTTAATCGTGAAGATCGAAATGATGATGGATCTAGCAACAAAAATGAACTTGTTCTGGACATATTTTCAAATAATGTTAGACCATTTGCAGAACAAGATTATGATGAAATACCAAGGAGTGATTTTGCTATGGCTCGGTGGTATGTGTTGAATAATTGCGAAGAAGTAGAACCTTTTCTTGAGTAAGTAACTTATTACTTTGGTATTTTGTTGTTTTAACATATTTCTTACTATAATCTTTATCTGTACGCAGAGAGCATAAAGAAGAGTTGGCGAACCAAGTTGTTGTGGATATAGAAGTTAAACATAAAGAACAATTTCATTTATGGTTCAAAAGGAAAGTAAGTGTTTTATAAGACAGTAAAATCATCTTGCTGATTTTAAATTTTAATTGTTCTTTTATTTTTAACTGATTGAACGCACTAATTTTTTGTTTTAGATTATGCAATTACATAAGAAGGGAAAGTCGATGTCTATCAAGCAATTATACCCTTTGGCAATGGGACCTGATATGCGCGTAAGGACATATGCAGGTTGTATTGTAAATGGTGTTAGGTACCATATTCAAAGTCGTGATGACTCGCGTAAAAGTCAGAATTGCGGCATAGTTGTTGAAGGGTATCATGAAAATGAGTTGATTGATTTTTATGGTGTTATAGTTGGCATTGTTGAGTTGGAGTTTGTTGATAACAATAGAGTTGTTCTATTTAAATGCAAGTGGTTTGATCTTCGTAAGAAAACAGGGATGCAGAAAGATAAATACTTTACGAGTATTAATGTTAGTAGATTTTGGTATGAACATGATTCTTTTGTATTAGCTACTCAAGCAAGGCAAGTATTTTACATTGATGATCCAAAGTTGGGAGAAAATTGGCGAATTGTGCTTAAATTCCAAGATAGACACCTATATGATGTGCCAGAGAAGCAAAATTCAGAGGTAGAAATTGATATGTTGCCTACAAATGATGAAGTGTATCAAGATATGTCACTTGAGAGTAACACAATTGTCAATGATAAAGACGATATGCCAAGTGTATTACATAGAGATGATGTTGACTCTACTACTGTAGACGCAAGTGTAATTGAATTGGAGACTCCGGCAGAATATGAAGTTGGTTCTAACCAAGAAGATTCAGACCAAGAAGATGAAACTATGGTAGAGTACATCAGTGATCATGAAGGGAATGACAGTAATAGTAGTAGTAATGATGAAGATGATGATAGTACAGATGATGGTGACGAAAGTAATTAATGATGTAACCTCATAATGGTAAGGTTAGTATCCTATTAATAATTCTGCTGAGTTTCGTTTGTCTTCTTTTTCTTCTTCTTTTATCTCGTGTTTATTTGCATATCATGGCATCTGAAACATCGTGCAACTGGCGCTATAGTCTCTTTTTGCTGGTTAGGTCGATGAGTTAGTTCAGATTTGTAATATTAGCTTCCCCTATGATAATCTTCTGATTTTTTATGAAAAGCATATTTTAAGATTTACTACATGTAAAATATTTGATCTGCATTTTTTGAATTATGGATTAGCATAGATTTGGCCAGCAGTGACTTAGATTTTTTGAATTTTATGAGTAAAAAATTGATCAAAACTCCTAGGATTTTGGCTAAAGAGGTTAAATATGAATTGCTTGATTTGAATATTAATGACGTTGGTGATTGCTTAGGTGAACCCCTGATTAGCCTCAGATCATCTTTGGCTTGACCTTCCACAATTGAGTTTGATGTAATAGATAGAGAGATGAAATCATTTGGGAGTAAAAAAGGAGATGTTGTTCAGGTTTATTGGCCTGAAGGGAAGGAGTTGTTTCTGGTGCAACCTGATCATCTCAATGTTCTGGTTAAAAGTTATCTTAAATTCAGTCTAGTTTTTAGAAGGTTCTTGTAATATAGTTTGCGATTGCGAATAATTAAGCCTTGTAATTGATTACCTCCTTCACCTAAAAAAGATTTCTACTTGTATGCACAACAACTAAGTAAGCTAATAAGACTAATACTAAGTGCATTTGCAGGGTTGGAAGGCAAGTGGTGAATGTTCCTTCATTCATGGTGAGAGTAGACTCACAGAAGCACATTGACTTCTCACAACAATATTTGGAGGATGTTTGAAGTTTGGATTTTACTCTCATGTTTAGATTTTCGACAAGATGTTTGAAGTTTGGACTTCTCACAGCTTCTTTGGCTCTTTGGACAAAAGAGATGATGATGTCTGCTTGCATCATGAAAGCAGATATTAGTTTACATGAAACTCAAGTAAGAACAAAAGCAATACTCTAGTTATTACTATGTTGTTAGTGTTCTATTTCTGGAAAATTTTGATTCTTTTTTTGTTATTTCTACTGCTCGTTTGTTCACTTCGATGTTTGTCACTTTAAATTAGCATAATTATTGTTGCATATATGTTTGTTTTGGGCAATACGAGGAAGTGGAGGATCAAGTTTTGGTGTTATTTTAGCATGGAAACTCAAATTGGTACGCGTACCAGAAAAAGTTACTCTGCTTACAGTTTACAAGAGATAAGAAGGTAACATAACTCTCCTTCAAAATTGGGAAAAAATTGCAAGTCAATTACCTGAGAATTTGTTGATAAGAACAGTGATACAAAATGATGGAACAGGTAATGAGAAATATGTTGAAGTATTTTTTCAATTACTATTTCTTGGACCAGTTGATGAGTTAATTCCATTACTCAAAGAAAAATTGCCTGAATTTAATTTGGAGAGAAAAGATTGTTTTCAAGAACCTGTTGTTGATTGTAGTAACAGATCATGTATTAAAAAAGAATGTAGAGAATCTTCATGAATTGGTTCAGTCTTGTACTTTTATGGCAGGAGAACAACTGATCCACTTGAAGTTTTGCTAGAAAAGAGTGTTCCAACACAAAAGAGTTATTTTAAAGCAACATCTGATTTTGTGAAGACTCCAATTTCACAAATGTTATTGAACTTGGCCAGAGTTAATCTTAACCATT
The DNA here is from genome assembly GCA_037355625.1 of Petunia x hybrida. Classification (NCBI taxonomy): domain Eukaryota; kingdom Viridiplantae; phylum Streptophyta; class Magnoliopsida; order Solanales; family Solanaceae; genus Petunia; species Petunia x hybrida. The sequence continues at coordinate 5,875,289 of JBBBVM010000013.1, forward strand.
TAATGAGATTTGTTCACGCCTAGCAAGGTTGGTTTTGTTTCCATTTGCTATTTGGATTGGTTCTAATTTATGACTTTACAAAGTAAATTGGTTCTAATAAACCACCAATTTACAAAGTAATTCAACATTTTAAATCACTTCCGTTTATCAATCTCCTCTAAGACAAGCGAGTTCCAAATATTCGTGCCTATAAATGAAAAGGAATATTAAATTACTATCAAGTATTTTCGCTAAATAATTTATATTGTCTATGAGCTACTTGGTGCAATAATTATAAATGACCAGATAAATGTGCCAAACTATTTAATATGATTATGACTTAGTTAAAGGTTCATGGAAAATGCGTTGCGACATCAGTTTATTGGCATTAGAGCAAAATTTAATTATCTCATGTGTCCCGTAGTTCTAAGCAATAACTAAACCGGTACGTTATTTGCAAATGCAAGAGATTTTAGGGACTCACGCATATATGCAGATTATTCAATCATATTATTTATTTTTGCTATTAGTAAAAAATAATTAAGGTCCCAAATGAACAAGTATAAAATATTTGTGGTTATATTATTGTAGGTTAATTAGGGAAAATAAAATAAACATCTCGAAAAGTTTGCACTATTAAAGACAAAAACTAAGGTCCCAAATAAATCTAAACTTTTATTGCTAACTGTAGGTTAAATAGAGACAATAAGTATAAATTTTTGTGACGAAATTGTGGGACAAATGGAGACAATAAAATAAATGTCCCTAATCGTTTGCATTATTGTTGACAAAAATAAAGGTCAATAAAAATATACAATTTTGTAGCTAAAATGTAGGTTATTTATAGACAATAAAATTTTCGTATCTAATTCTTTTCACTATTAATGACAAAAACTAATGTCACAAATTAACTATATATTTTTGTGGCTAGATTTTAGATTAAATAGCGACAAAAAAATAAATGTCTCTAATTCTTTGTACAATTAGTGACAAAAACTAATGTCACAAATAAATATTAAATTTTGTGGCTGTATTTTAGATTAAATAAAGACAATGAAATAAACGTCCCTAATTCTTTGCACTATTTGTGATAAAATCTAATGTCACAAAATAGTGTAAATTTTTGTGGCTAAATCTTAGGTTTATTAGAGAAAATAAAATAAATGTCCCTAATTATTTTCACTATTAGTGACAAAAAACTAAGGTCACAGATAATCATAATTTTGTAGCTAAAAGTTTCCACCTATTAACTACGAAATTTGATTGTCCCTATTGGGATAGTATATTTTGTGACGAAACTTTTTCGTGTCAAAAAACTAACTTATAAAAAAGACAAAAATTGAGTTTGTCACAAATTGGATACACCATTAGTGACGAAATAAAGTGTCACCATTTAATTTAATTTTGTGGCTAATATTAGTCAATAAATGGCGCCAACCTTTTTTTTGGTGGGAAACTTTAGGGGACAAAACTTTTGCTACGATGTTTGAGTTTCGTCACTAAAAATATACAACCTATATATTTAGACACGAAATGTAAATTTTGTCACTAAAAATTAATAATTAGTGACGAATTTTATCACGTCACTAAAATTTTCGTAGCTAAATACCATATTTGTTGTAGTGTAAGCTGCCATTTCAAAGACGAAGATTTATCTAGCATAATGTATAGTTAAGCCCTGCGCAATTAAAATAATTTAGAAATTTGAAGTGGACAGGTTCCAATATCCACCGTTACATGAAAATTATAGAAGCAAGCTCTCTTCATCTGTTGCATGTTTCATATGAGCTTCGTAAAATGGTTCTTTTGATAATATTTAGTTTGCTTCTAATTGCTTCGGCATCGGTCCTTCCCTTTTACTTTGTAAGTCCAGGTTATAACAAGAGAAGAAAAATGCATTATAGAATGGAGAAGCCCAGTGGAAAAATGAGAAGAAGTTTTGAATGAAGTAATTTTATTAGTCTCGTAAATCTAAAACATAACAGAGTGAAGAAAAGAAATAAATGAGCTTTTGGTTCGAGTTCCTAATACACAATTTTGGAACTATCCTTGTGTGAGTATCTTCAACTATTGGCACAACATTACATGTTTACAACAACAATAATAATATACATATATTATCCTATATGTGAGGCTTGGGGAGATGAGCCTTATCCCACTAAAATTTAGAGGTTGTTTCTGATAGACCCTCAATTTAATAACTATTTATGAAATATGCTTGACCGAAACAAGATTATACCAAATATAAACTAAAAAACTCAAATAACAATAAAGATGAAAAAATAAGAAAGAAATAGTATTTACATGAAATATAAAAGGCCAAGCCTATATAAATAGGGGTAATTGTAGAAATATAGCACCGTACTCTCTAATCTACACAAATTACGGATATTATGTTACTTTACAAAATATGACAATATTATTTTTATCATATATATACGAATTGCAACAAAGCATACAAATTAGGGTTCGTTTTCTTACTAGCTTTTCCTAAAACCCTAGCCTCATGGCGCCTGTCCACTGCCTGTTAGTCGTAGATCGAAACGCCATCCTTTTATTTTCTTAATCAAATAAATGGATATGATTCATAAACACAAACACATACAAAAACACATACAAACTATACATTTTCATGCTTAAAATATTTTTAATCTTGGAGATTACACAAACATACGTAGAAACACTTATATATATATATATATATATATATATATACACACACACACACACACACACACACGCACACAAGACATACACGTGCATATATACAAGAATATATAAAGATAATACAAAAATATGTAGGTTTACAGTTACAATTGACACAGTGCAACAATGCAGCAACAATGGTGCACAAAGACGATAGCAGCACCAGCCAGAAAAATGAAGGAAGGGGCCGGCCGACAGGTGGGTGGAGGAGGGAGAGAGAAACTGAGTGGAGAGTAAAGGAAGAGATTAGAGTTAGGTATTACAGAGAAGGGGGGGGGGGAGAAATTCTAAAGTAATTTTTACACTAGGAGACGAGCAACACACTAAAATTACCAAAATGATCCCTATTTACGAATCTTACTCGAGACGGCAACAATTACGTTAAATAGCAGCATGCCGCTAGTTTATACAAGTTCATATACTTCTGTAAATGTATATAAAATTGTATAAATTTGTATAAGTGTGTATGTACAAATAAATAAAGTTGTATAAATTTTTAAATTTTTGTAGTATTATCGATGTTTATATAAAGTTTTAATTTTTTTGGCATATTTTTATATTTTTTTCCTTGCCTCCACATTTATCTATCTATATTGATGTATAATTTATACATGTAAGAAAAAAATTTGCCCTCATTTGTAATTTTTTTTGTTTGGAGTGTTATTTTTAAAAAATTGTCAATTCTAAAATGGCTTGTTTTGTGCTAAAAAGTCGAAATGCCGTTATGCTTTATATAAAAGGGGTCGATATAATGATAATAAAGCTCCCTAGAGTAACTATTAGAGCAATTTTCTCATTTAAATGCCATATTTAGACTTTAGTGGAAATAGATAGGGCTCTTTACAAAAATATAAATTATTAAGGAATAACTTTTAAAAAATAATGATGCTATCTCACTTTTATAAAAGATTTCAATATTTTTTTTGACATAATATATACAAATTTCAACGGTTGCATATATGAATGTATGTATATGTATATACAACTTTGTATATCATTATATGTACTTATATGTCATTTGTATATTTGTATATCATGTGTGTATATCATTATATATACATGAATATAAATATATATATATAATATGTGAATGTTATGCTTAAAGTGCAATATTTTGTATTAAATTTGAAAGCATCGTTATATTTTGTAAAGTATTAAAAATATCAGTATATTTGTAATAAAAATCTCTAAAGTATCAATTAGTAAAAATCAGTTAATTGGAAGGGCTTTGAAGTTCTTAGAGCAACTACATGGGGAAGTTCTTTGGAGCAACCACAAGGCCCAAGGCAATAAATGCTGGGTGATGTTTGATCATGCCCAACTACGCCCTATAAAAGGGAGTAAGCGGTCGCAGCAAATATAGCTCGGTGCTTAAAGTCCTGAGGTCGAATCCCACAAGGAACACTCGAAATCTAGTTGTTATTCTAACTAATTTATCTAACCAATTAACTCCCAAAGTTTGTATTTGAATGGTGGTTTCAATGTAACAATTAATTAACACTAAAGTAAATAGCAAAATATTAAGGAATAATTAATCAAGGATTTACGTATTTCTTTAACATCAAATCAACTCTTTTTCAAGAATTAAAATGTATTGTGTGTGTGTCCGTATCTCTTTTTGTAGATTAAAAGAATCCGGCGACTAGTCAGCATGCAAACGAGGGTTGGGGGGGGGGGGGGTTTAAAATCCTAATTCATATGTTTTGTTAGTTTTATATTTACGGAAAAAAATATTTCTATATTTTGTAAAATGCTATAATTTTGATATTTTGTATAATTTAGAGGGTAGGTTTGCATATTTACATAAATGCCGATTTTCTAACAACTGTGAATGGTAGTGCTAGTTTTTGCATATAACATAATAAGTTTATGACAATTACTATATTTTGTTTAGTACAAAATAGTGGATCTATAGTGATGTAGGTTTCAGAGGCTCTTAGTAATAGTTTTCAATTTTCTTAAATTTTGGTTCGGCTAATACAGTTTTCGTAATTATTTGGAACGTCTGATCCATGTCAAATTGCGCATCTCCTTTCACAGAAGTTAGTAAAAGTTTGACCTTATAGCCACTTTGTAAGGCGCAGAAAGAGAATCATCCATTAGGACAAGAGTATGAGAACATTGCCATCACTTAAAACGCACAGAACATTTTCGAAAACTAGCCACCAAATGTCGAAGAAATTTTTCTGAGATCACACAAGTATGAAGCTCTAGAAAAATTTTCTGAAATTTTGAACGAAATTTAAAGATTTTGTTTTGGAGGTTTATTCAAAATCTCGTAAGTTTTTGCTGTGGTTAGTCTTAAAAAAATGCAGAGTTCATTAAATATGGCTAATGTTTCCAAATATTTTTAATATTGGCTGTTTCTCTTTTAGATGCCTACAAACTGACTAGTTGTCAAAATTGATCCAGAAGCTTCACAGCTACTTTTCTCAAGATCCATCTGATTTTCAGTTTAGACTCAGGTTTCTTCTGGCCTTTTTATTTGGACCTATATATGAATGTAACAATCAAAAAGAAGTAATTACATGTTTTATCCTTTCTTTTATATGCTTTTGCCAATTGATTTACTATACAAACAATCCTTGACAGAAAATGAGATGAAATAGTTCTAGAAATTCACCATACAAACGGGTTCAGTTGTGATGCGACTTCAAGGTTTTGCACAAATAGATAGACGGGACGTTGTTGTTACAATTTTGACTCCATCATGAAAAGTTGATGGAGACCACGAGAGGGAAACTCCTGACTATCTCTAGGTCTTGCTAATAGGTGATACTTTTGAACTTTTTTTCACTTTTGAAAAAAAATTTAAAAGCCGACGTCTTCTTAAGAAAATCCGTTGGACAAAACTTCAATTGCCCATTAGACATGAGTTATGGCAGAAATTAGTATTGCCTATGACGCAACAGTTCATGATATTTTGATTAAGTTCGAAACAATAAACATGCTGAATTGGCCTCAAGTTCTGCCTAATAAGCAAAAGTTGTATTTGTTGCCCAATTGTTCACAATTATTACAGACATCCAGAGTTGGTACAATTTAGTGTACCCATCGTATTAATTTGTCGCATGTGTAATACTGTTAAAAGTTGCATGTGTTAATCAACTATTCATAAGGTTTTCGCCTCCTCTTCATAACGAATCATTCTTATAATGCACAAAATAATATTTTACACATTTTTAACTGGTATATATGTTGTTAAATTATTGTGGATAATAGGCAAAAATAATTTATTGTTTATTAGTTCAAAATAATTACTATTTGATCAATATACCCTTTTTCATAATACAAAATTTTCCAGTTAGTCACAAGCAAACGAAACAATAAAGTGGGTAAAAAGGAAGGTGAGACTGATCTGGTCTAACTAGTAAGAAGTATACAAATCCCAGGGGCAGTGAATGATCAGAATACAACAATGCACCTTACCACATAAACCAAATAATGTCTAGCTCTTGTTTTGCTTCTAAAGGAAAGTGACCTGCAATAACTAGTAACACCGTATTTGACCTGCTTCAGTACATTGATTTTTATTATTTTTATTGTGACACTTTTATTTTCTTAATTATATATTCATTACGTCCAATTGAAGGAGGGATCATTTTCTTGTTTTCTTTTCAATATTGAGTACGTAGAAAATAATGCGTGGCGGTGAGCTCCGAACTCGTGATTTATGCGTGCTCCGATATCATACTGCAAAGTGTGGTTATCTTTTTAAAAAAATTAAGTTGTGAAATAAAGATCACTTTTGTTTCTTAATAATGACTTTATCCAACAAAAGGTTGTGAAGGGTGATAATTACCTCGCACTCTTAACCAGAAATAATTCTCGAGTTCAAACTGTGGAAGTGAAATTATCTTTAACAGTAAGTGCTTTACCTCCAACATGTGCCTTTTCGGTACGAATCAGAATTAATCTTTGAAGTTTGCAGCTATGGGGATGAATTTTGAGAAGAGAAAACAGATTGCTCTGGGAGCTTTCAACTTCATTGAAATGAAAAGAGAAACTTATGTTTACAAAGCTAAGGTAAGATATCTATTTATAGACAAATAACTAACTAGCTAAAATATCTCCTAACTAACTCCAACTAACTTCTAACTAACTTAACTTACTCAGCTTTTAGAAGAGTCTAGAAGCTTCTGGTAAGTTCTTCTCCCGCTGTGATCCACGCTTCTCTTCCAGCTAAGACTTCTTCCAGCTCCTCCACCTGATCCAACTATGACTTTAGCTGAGCTAAGACTCAGCTCAGATCCAGTGTCCAGTGTTATGCAGTGTGCTCAATACTCCCCCTCAAGCTAGAGGGAAGAAAGAGGTTCTTCACTCCTAGCTTGCAGAGTAAATGATCATGCTGAGCCTTCCCTAGACCCTTGGTCAAGATATCTGCAGTTTGCTCTAGGGTAGGCACATGTGTAGTTCTGATTAAGCCCCTCCTTATCCAATCCCTGATAAAATGACAATCAATGTCAATGTGCTTCGTGTATTCATGGAAAATGGGATTAGCAGCTATCTGCAGGGCAGCTTTACTGTCACACACCATCTCAATGGGCTTCAAGATATCAATGCCTAATTCTTTGAACACACCAGTGAGCCAGATGAGCTCTGCAGCAGTGTTAGCCATGCTCCTGAATTCAGCCTCAGCTGAGCTCCTTGCCACTGTGTCTTGTTTTTTTGATTTCTAGGAGATCAGTGCTCCACCATAGAATACCAAATAGCCTGTGATAGACCTCCTGGTTTGAAGACAAGTACCCCAATCTGCATCACAATAGGCCTTGAGCCTTCCTGAGCCTGAGGAAGGCATTAATAATCCCTGTCCGGGAGTCCCTTTAATGTATCTGACCACCCTTGCAGCCTCCATATGAGACTTCTTTGGACTGTGCATAAATTGACTCAGGCAGTGAACAGAAAAAGCTATGTCAGGCCTAGTCATGGTGAGATAAAGCAGTCGACCAACTAGCCTTTGATATATACTGACATCAGTCAGGAGTGGATCATCAGAAGTGTTCTTCTTGATCACCTTATCAAATTCTAATGAGGTGAGCTTCTGGTTGACCTCCAAAGGTATACTTGCAGGTTTAGTACTAGCCAACCCCATTTCTGACACCAACTCTAGTGCATACTTCCTTTGACACATGTATATTCCTTTGTTGGACCTGGCAAACTCTATCCCAAGGAAAAAATTCCAATTCTCCTAAGTCCTTCATCTTAAAATGCTTCTGCAGATCTGTTCTGGTGTGCTGAATGAGTTGGAGATTGTTTCATGTGATAATGAGATCATCAACATAAATCAGGACTATGACCATCTCTGCACCTTGCTTCTTGATAAAAAGAGAATAATCAAAAGGACTCTGGCTAAAATGCATCTGCTGCAAAGCCTCAGTTAATTTGAGGTTCCACTGCCTTGAAGCTTGCTTCAGGCCATAAAGGGACTTGTGCAACCTACACACGAAATACTCCCCCTGCAATGCAGCCTGTTTTGAGAAGCCTTGAGGCACAGTTATGTAGACTTCCTCAAACAAATCACCTTGAAGGAATGCATTGTGCACATCCATCTGAAATAAAGGCCAACCAAGTTGAGCTGCAATAGCCACAACTGTTCTAACAATGACCATCTTGGCCACAGGAGAAAAAGTATCTTTGTAGTCAATGCCTTCCTGTTGTGTGTACCTTTTGGCAACTAGTCTTGCCTTGTATCTTTCCACCTCTTCATTGGCTTTGTACTTGATTTTTGTAGACCCATCTGCAGCCAATTGGAACTTTACCATAAGGGAGGTGGACTAAGCTCCAAGTCTTGTTGTCCTCGAGAGCCTGAATCTCTTGCTTCATTGCCTCAATCCATTTGGGATGTTTGGAAGCCTCTGTATAACTTCTAGGTTCCACTTCAGCATTATAAGCTGTCAGGCACTGCTGAAACCCCTCTTTGAAATTAGTATAAGTCAGATATGTTGAAATAGGATAAGCACAATTGCTGTGAGGTTTCTGTGGGACTACATAGTCATTCATCCAGATAGGTGGTTTAGGTTGTCTGTGAGGCCTGGGTGGTAGTAGTGGGGGTAGAGTCTGGTACAACAGGTATAGGTTGAGGGGGTGGATGCTCAGGTGCAGGTGCAATGTCACCTGAATTATCAGGTGAAGGAGAAGGCACAAGAGGTGAGATGGGCAGCTCAACCTCAGCATCTAGAAACTGTGGTATGTCAAGGGGAATAGCAGGACTAGGCTGCTGTGTTTGTTTGAAAGGGAACACATCTTCCTTGAAGATGACATCTCCGCTAACATGGAAACATTTGTTTTGGAGATCATACATTCTATAGCCCTTTTGGAGCATAGAATATCCCATGAACACTGAGGGAGTTGCTCTAGGAGAGAACTTGTCATTCCTTTTCAGATTGGTCCCATAACCCAAGCATCCAAATATTCTCATGTGATCAATAGTAGGAACTCTGCCAAAGAGTAATTCAAAAGGAGAAATCCCTTGCAAATTTCTTGAAGGGATTTTATTGATAATATACACTGCTGTAGTCACACAGTCACCCAAAACCTTATAGGGATAGCTGCCTGAAACTTCAGGCTTCTAGCAGTGTCCAAAATGTATCTGTGTCTCCTTTCAACCACTCCATTTTGCTGTGGAGTGTAGGGGCAAGAGCTTTGATGAGTGATGCCTTCCAAGGCCAACAGTTCCCTAACTTGAACATTGAAAAACTCTCCACCATTATCTGTTCTCAATGTCTTTACAGTAGTGGAAAACTTGTTCTTAATCAGCTTAAGAAAATTTCTCAATACCACTACTGATTCATCAGGCATACCCAGGTATATCTACTGTAATCATTTACTAATGTGAGGAAATAACGTTTATGATCATAAGTGGGAACTTTAAAAGGACCACATACATCTGCATGAATCAAGTCACAAATTGCTGCACTTTTCAGTTGAAAGGGCAATCTTGCCTGCTTGGCTACAGGGCATATATCACAGTGCTCAGTACAATCATCAACTCTAGTGTTCTTGAAAGCAGGAAAGTGTCTAAGAACATCAAATGGCACATGCCCTAACCTTCTATGCCATAGCTGGCCATTTATTTTATTTACAACTAGAGATGAGTTAACTCTTGACTGGGCAGGCTCCGTTTGCAGAGTTACTTGAGTGTCCAGTATGTACTGCCCATGCTCCACTCTATCAATCCCCTTCACCATCCCATTCCAAGTGTCCTGAAACACACAGTGATCAGGAAAGAAGGTGATGGTATAACCTGTATCTTTGGTGAGCCTAGAAACTGACAATAAGTTGTATTTGAAGTCAAGAACATACAACACATCATGAATCATTTTATCCTCAAATAAGTAGTATGAGCCAGTGTGTGTAATACTTAGTGCACCATTGGGCAAGTGTACTTGTTTCATTGTGTGCAATCTTTTAGGGGTGTGAAACATATCTAGACATGAGACCATGTGATTAGAGGCACCAGTGTCAACAATCCACCTATTTCCTGTGACTGTACTCATGAGTGACAAAACTGTACCTGTCACATTTGCTGCTGCTGTATTCTCATTTTGGGAATTCATTCCACCATTCAGGATTTGCAGAATTTGTTGCACATGTTCCTGAGTAAAGAAAGGCACTGCAGCATTTGGATTTATATTTTCCTTGTGTTCTGCATTACTGTCAAAATCACAAGCTTGAGAATTGTTTGCTGTCATATTGTTGGATCCCATCATTCTCTTTCTTTTATAGCATTCTTCCCTAGTGTGCCCTTTAATTCTGCAGAAGTCACACCATTTGGCCATCTTGTTCTGCTTATAACTGCTGTTTGAACTCCTATTGTTATTGTTATATCCATTGTTATAGCTTGTTCCATTTTTGTTCCTATAACTTGTTGCATTATTTCCAGCCTCCTGAAATCCTGAATTCTTGGTATTATAGCCTGAATCATTCCTGTTCTTATCCATTATTGCATTTCCTCCCAGTTCTATTGTACCAGGCTCATTTGGTTTAGCTCTTTGACTCTCATCCTGAATAATCATCCCATAAGCTTGATCAACTGATGGAACAGCAGTCATCATAAGAATCTGGCCCCTTGCTTGTGCAAATGAGTCATTCAGACCCATCAAAAACTGATACAACCTCTGCTGCTCCATATGAGTGAAATACACCTTTGATTCATTACAACCACAGGATGGCAATGGCACCATGGCATCATACTTATCCCATAGGTCTTTGAGTATGGAGTAATAGCTAGTAACTAAAGTTAGACCCTGTCTTAGAGTCACAATTTCCTGATGCAAGTTATAAATTCTTGAACCATTGATCTTATCAAATCTTTCCTTCAGATTCATCCAGACACGATAAGCATCTGATGCATACACTACTGTACTATACAGATCCTTAGTTACTATATTCATGATCCAGCTTAGAACAAAGGCATTGCAGCTCTCCCACTGTTCATGCAAAGTCTCATCATAACTATCTTTCTTACAATTCCCATCAATGAAGCCTAGTTTACTTTTAGTCCTTAGGGCTATGCGCATAGCACGGCTCCATAATGTGTAATTCTCAGTACTTCGCAACTGAATTGAGGTCAAATGTGCACCTGGGGTATCGGATGGGTGTAAAAAGAGTGGGTGATTGTGATCAATCACACTGTCACTCGATGAAGCAATACCATTTGGATTTGCCATTTCAACTAGATTTTGAAACCCTAATCGAAAGTTTTACAGCAAATTGGGAAAAAAGGATTTCTAAACTGATTGCACAGAAGAATTAACAATCAATACAGAAGTAAAAAACTCACAAATCTGCCTTGCATAGGTCCCGATCGTGGGCTCTGATACCATGTGAAGTTTGCAGCTATGGAGATGAATTTTGGGGAGAAAAAACAGATTGCTCTGGGAGCTTTCAACTTCATTGAAATGAAAAGAGAAACTCAAGTTTACAAAGCTAAGCTAAGATATCTATTTATAGACAAATAACTAACTAGCTAAAATATCTCTTAACTAACTCCAACTAACTTAACTTACTCAGCTTCTAGAAGCGTCTAGAAGCTTCTGGTAAGTTCTTTTCCAGCTGTGATCCACGCTTCTCTTCCAGCTAAGACTTCTTCCAGCTCCTCCACCTGATCCAGCTAAGACTTCAGCTGAGCTAAGACTCAGCTAAGATCCAGTGTCCAGTGTTATGCAGTGTGCTCAATATAATCGAATCTGATGCAGATACCTGACACGGGTGGGGAAAAATGGTTTCTTTGTATGTGTTAGAAGCGTTATTGCTGACTCTCTATTTTTTAGTCTATTAACTAGAAAAAGGATAGGGAGGACGAATCCTGGCGTAGTTTCCTTTCCCCTACGAAATGCCTTGTTACTTTAATAGGTCGATTTATGAGCTGAAATCTGAAGATAGCAGGTTCCACAACATTTACATCTTTAAGTAGCATGACATAAATTAAAATTTTAGTTTAATTAAGAATAAATGATTTTTATACATCACTGACTTTTCTCTATATAAAGAGAAAATATCTACAAGGTGGAACTTGAAGAAAACAGGAATAACACAAACATAAGAAAAAACATAAAATTTCCTTCCAATACCTGTTTTAAGGACTCGTTGTTTTTAAGTAACTAAGAAAAGAAGCACATAACTTAATTGCTTTGAAGCTCAATTTTTCCTTTTGGTTATTTAAATTGCGGTGTTTAGTGGTGGTCACTCGGTTGGAGTGAGACAGTTGATTATGATTAGTGAAATTTTGATTTAGTTATAAATCATAAAAAAGGAGATAAAGTTAGGTAAAAAGAAATTCAAACCACACTTTAGGTTGAAGTTCAATCAATCCTATATATACGATCAATCGCTAATTAAGATAATTACAACTAAATAAGGATCTTTCTTGCTTGAATATTTCCACTTGTATATATACTTTCGGCCTACCTATAATTCAATAAAACAAGTTATCAAAGTTAATAATTGTACGATGAATCTTTGGTACATTCTCTCGCCCCCCACCCTCCACCAGACAAGTTCTCAATATTAATAATTGTAAGCATCTCCTTGATAATTTTCACCTCAGACAAGGACTTGAATCTTTGTTGGATTGAGTGTTCAGACTTAATTAATCATGTCTTATTCATTTTTAATTTATTACTCCCATATGGTTAAATTCATTTCAGTAAACAGCACCAGTAGTTTGTCGGCGGCTGACTAGAGCTTGTTACTGGCCGGCAGACAAAGAAGGTAATTAGAGAGAAAAAAAAATTAATCATAGGGGAAGGCAGTTCTAGATTGTGACATGTTATATAAAGTAACTAGAAGGCAATTACTAGATTATGACATGATGTTGAAGTTATAAACCAGAGAAAATTTATACAAATACTTAATGTATAAAATTTCTTTATATCACAAGTGTATTCTAATTCGAAATATCATTTCATTAAATTATAAACAACTATATTTGTTAATATAGTAAGATGATAGTGAAGAAAACCAAAACTAAACTCAAAACCAAGGGAAGAATTCACATTTTAAAAGATCACAACTTTCTGGCAACTCTGCCTTCAATCATTTTTCTGGTTTTTTGGACCATGAAACCTAGCTAATTGTCACCTTAAGGAAATTAGAAACACAAATTTAGTGGAGGTTACGTGCCATTTGTAAAGGCACGTTATAATTTCAAAATAACTCTTAATAACGTCAATAGGACCTGTCCTTATTGGGGTCCCTCACTAGTGACAGGTCTTTACATCTTCACTAACTTTAGTGACATTCTAGGTTATTTAAAAAAAAAAATTGATTCCTTTATTTGGTGCCACCTTGTGGCCTCATTAATTTAAATTCACACTAAAAATTTCTGTTTTGAGCCTGTAAAATAGTGACGCTATTTTTAAAAGTTAAGTCCGAGATTTCTGATTAAAAGATATGTAATATTTATCATTCTAAGACAATTTTTCGTAGGTGACATTTGAGGATATCATCTATCAATTGATGCAACAAGTCGGTGAGCAAAATCCACGCATACCTTTCATGCACTTAACATGACTTTAAAAGCTATGCATCCTAACAGAATGTGTGGAGATTCTTCCATCATGTGACATATTAATTGTACACCATCTGAGACTTTCTATGTACGTAATAATATGAGATACGATGTTATTAAAGTAGAAATACTTATATCACGATGGAACATATTGCACTTTAAGATGGGGGCTTGTGACTAGTTATGAGTCAATTTTTTGGACCAAGTCCGACCTAAAAGTCCTAACTAGATAGCAAAGGAGCAAATTACGCATTCCTTTAGGGTGAACAGAAAGGTATAGTGTCTAAGGCTTAGTTGTACACTTATATACCAGGGTAAAAATAAGTTTGAGATTCAGAAAACTCCTCATTTATTTTAAACCACAAATTAAAGTACTGAACAAAATGAAACGACTTCAATATATAGTTATATTATTGAGTTGTGTATGATTGACTGATCATGTGTTTATGGATGGTATAAGTCCGTTTCTTGGACCAAAGACTAACCGAAAGGTCCTAAAGAGAAGACCACTTTCAACAGCGATCTTCCTATATAAGTCCCCACGTAACCCACCTCCACTACTTATCTTCTATACAAACTACAAACAAAAAGTGTATTTTCATTGTGCAAATGAGAGAGATTAGGCAATTCCTTAAGGGTGGGTAGTACAAAGTCCCTTCACAATTGACTGTGGTCTATGTCTCTAGACAGTCTTGCCAACACAGTAGACATGTGTCACTACTACAAACTATTGATTCTTAGTGCAAAATCCAAAAATATATATGGATGCTATACACACATAACATTCTGGATAGATTTAATACTTTTGTTGCAACACTTATGTCACCTCTTACGTCAATTTAGCAAGTATATACATATATATCACAAAAAATCTTGACGTTTGCATTTTACATCATACAAACTGAAAGGCTGCAAATATTGTCTATATACTTGCCCACCCAAAAGAGAGATAAAAAGTAAGGAAACAAGATCGGCTGAAATATGAATAATGCCACTCTCGATCCTTAGCAGAAATTCACATGTTTGAACACTACGAATCCTTATCAAGATTTCAAGCATCATCAGTAAACTATTTAGAAATGGTGTATAAATAATGATGTACTCCTTTAGTTGGTTTTGAATTTCTTTTTTTGGATAGTTTTTTAGTGCCTCAAAAAGTGAACGTTCAAATCATGTTGTCTTTTTCATCATCCTAAAATCACTACTTCATAGTAGGCAATTCGTTTCTTGCATGCTTTGGTAATAGTCTTTTTTCGTTTTTCCTCTTCCCTTCCTTCTTGATTGCACCAAAAATAAGACTTGGACTTGATCATAGTTGTAAAACGGAACGTATACTGGATGATAATTACAGTAATAATTATCACAAGTGGATTCTCATCTAAAGTTTATTCTGATAAATTAATTTGGATCTTAGTTTTATTTTAGAAATCAGATGTCCATAGTAACCTAATTTTGTCAAATTTGTAAATTTTTTTAGTTATTAAAATTATTATACTAGAATATCTCTGAAAAGGGCAATACCAAGTATAAAAGACCATTTTCAACATACTCCTATATGTGCGATCCGACTCCACATAGTTCTAAATCTTCGTACGTAACCAGTACTTTGAAACTTTAAGCGTGTCATCTTTGATTTATTGAAAATACAATTAAAAGAATCATCTAATCCCTGTTGATATAAGAATAACGTTCAAAAAAGTGATTTTGCCATAACCACATTTGTTGCAGTTATGAACTTTATTTAACTGTTTAAGAAAACATTCTTTGTAAAATTTGAGGTAACATGATAAATAAGTTAAAAATGGAAGAGATAGTCAATGCTCTATCAATACTCTTATAGTCTTATCCTTAATTACATTCCATATAATGATTGTTTTCACGACGGCTTTGCAAAGTTGCACTAGTTAGCTTCTTTCACTTCATCAAATTTTTTTTGCATAATAGATTATAGATCATGATTAACCTTCATTATGGTGTACTTAAAAGCACATTCGTTATGAAGTGAACAAAGTTTCCAAATGATCTTTTGCTGTTTTGCTTATATTTTCTTTTCTTTTTTGGCCGTACAATCGCTCTTGTACCAAAGTTGTATTGTTCATGGAAAAACTTTATTGTTTTTACCAGATACACAATGTAGAAATAAGTTGAGCAAGCTTCATAATTCAGTTATGAAACTCGTTACAAATTTAAAAAGAACTTATGAAAAACGATGAGAGAATTTTTTTATGCCACGACTGATGTTATTGTTTCCGAGAATTAATTAAAAGTTCAAATTTATCAGCGGTCTGTGAAAAGAGTGATCTTTGTTTGTTTGCATGGGTAATTGATCGAGATATTTTATTTTTCTTTTGCTATTGCTTTCTTTTGTCCCGTGATAGTGATATTAGAAAAATAGCAAAACATAAGAGAAGCACCAAGAAAGAGAAATGGTAGTATTACAAAATTGCTGAGGCTATAGGAGTATTATATATCATATAAGCAATGAAATAACTGCACTTTCTGGGAAAGCTGTGTCATGGGTTAAAATGGTGTAATCAGCGCAAGTGGAAGGAAGTATACATCTGTCATGACTTTGTTTGTCATATTAGAATGATAGAATCCTACGATTCTCCTAGGAACCATATGTTTTACTTCCATATATTATTGTTACTAATATTAATAACCTTTAAACCCCACTTTCCCTATCCATTTCTTGTTACTCTTTTTTTTTTCGCAAAAAAAAAAAAAAAAAAAGAAAAAAAAAATCATTGTTGTTCATTCGAACTTGTGCATGCTTCAATAATTTAAACGGACATTTGCTATATTTCATTAAAACGAGTGTCATATGATTCTATTTATCAAGAGTTAATTAGATAGATGAAAATTATATACCTAACATTTTTGTTTCTACTGATATTTGTACCCTGATATGTGTCACGGGCCGCACCTTCGTCAATGACAGCGACACACCTTTGGCCCGTGCGGCGCTCGTAGTCCCACCTGACTACAAGCCAGCCTGCTCCTTGTCCCAGGTTTCTAGGAAGCTCGCCTCAGTGGCCTAGCTTCAACTGTGCCGCCCGAAGGTCTCTCCCTTGTGCGCATCTCATTTGTGGAAACTTTAGTGTGCGCACATCCGGGGTTGGCTTAGAACCTGCCCATCCCTCGCCTAGCACTAAGCGTCGCTCCTGCGCGCGAAGTGCAATCCTCAAGCTTGGCCCTTGCCTTGTGCCCTGGCACTTGGCTTGGCTTCGCCCGAGTAGGACAACTCTTTAGCCCTTGGCCCTTGTCATGTGCGACTCCAAGGATACCTCCCAGTGTCTCCTGACATTGGCAAGCGTAGCCCTCGCATCATACCTTCCTCCTGAGTAGCGCAGTGTCGCCCCACGACTGCGCGTCTAGACCAACGAGCCCTTGCTTGCCTGGTTGAACCCTGGCCATGTTTGCAAGTCAATACACGAGGCTCTCAATAGCTCCTCGAGTACTCAATCGGCACAGAAATCTTTATCATATCCGAAGATAGCCCGCGGGGCTTAGTCTTTCCTTCCTTCAAGCCTCTGTCGCCCGTTGTTCGCCCAACGTTGGCCCTCTGGCCACACGCCGTCCATAGAGTCGCCTGACTCGTATGGATACCTGGAACACTCCTCTGAGATGTCCAAGCAGGCCCTTGAGGTCCTTCCTCAAGGCAGCTCACTTGGTGCGACTTCCCGACAAAGTGCACGGGGAGGGCTGGTAGGCTGTCACATTGTCTACCCCCCTTATATATGTTCTTAAAAATTAAACCCCTGTCACAGCACTTGACATCCTTTGTCCAGAGAATCGTACAAGGGTCTAACTTTCCACTCTGACCTCCAAATGAGGTGCCGTTTGTTCCTAGAGATTCTTCTTGACTTCCTTCACACCTCCATGAAGTTTCATCTCATTCCCATACTCGTGGAAAAAGATATAGCCCTCGGAAGATCAGCATAATTACCACAATGCCACTGCTTCCTGGCTAAGTCAAGCCCATAGGCAAACAAGCTCCGATCGGCACCAAACTTGGTATGCACACTCTATAGCATCTTAGGAACAAGGCCCTCACCCTATATTCCAAGATTCCCACTATAGCTCCAAAACGTGCGGCACTGACACTCGTGCCCGCACACAGCTCGCACGGCTGACACTCAGCCTGCGCCCAGCTGACACTCGTCCAGCACCTGGCTGGCCCTCATCTAGCATATGTCTAGCACTCATCTAGAACATGTCCATGGTTTTCCCTCAAGCCTGCGGCTGACATTCGTCCTGCACACGACTGGCTCTCGTCCAGCCGAATGATACTCGTTAAGCGCACGGTCGATACTCGGCCGAGCGGCTGACACTCGCCTGGTCCGCCTGTGGTGCAAAGACATTGCGCGCAAACCCATCAAAAGGGCGCCGCGCAACATATGTCATGATTTTTATGCGTGGATCGAGTACTTCATTACTAGTACTATACCTTCTCTCTTACCCATTTAATTATCCCTAAAATTATCTGAGTATGACGGTTTGTCTTATTTTTTCCATGCACTCCAGCGTACCCCTCCCCCTCCCCCCTCTTTGCTAAATTGGAAATTAACAACATACGTTGATAATAGTAATAGATACTAGTGCTTAACATCTTCCATCCTAATCACGGCCTTCCCACAATATATAACTCAAGGATTTAAGTTATATCAGCTCAAACGTGAATTTTTTTACACTATCAGGCAATTTAACTTACTATAACATGTTATGCCAATCAATCCTTATTAAATTGACTAACTTGCAATTACCTTTCGACCGGCGTAAATCTATAAATATCCGTATACACTGTCATGTTATCGCATAAATATTAAACTCATAATACAAACTACGAAATGTGAAGTGAAACCAAATTAAACATTACTTGCAGAAATATGTCCATATTGCAACTATACAACTAGATAAGCACAATAACATCTTTTAAATAAACCAATATAATGCTGCCCAACTTGTCTAATTCTAAGGTGGAAGTGTAATCAGTAAGATATTAACTACAATGATTAGTACCCAAAAAAAAATCATAAGTAGTCGAGACTATTTAAAAATTTATTTTATACGTATAATGGTATTTCTGAAACTGAACTATAAACACAGTGACGTGATATACCTACTTACCAGGTTTAAACTCTTGCATATCTATATCTCCTATAAATAGTAGAGTTTAAGGGCCATTTGAAGCACAACACATGAACTAACAAAATGGAAGTAATAAAGAAGAAAAGTAGCAGCACTAGAAGGATGAAGGGTGGAATGATCACCATGCCTTTCATCTTTGGTTAGTTTCTTTTTTTTCAAGTTTTTACCCATTTTTTCTTCATGAAGTTGCATGAAAATATGTAAGATTTGTATTTGAATATTGCTAATGTGATTTAATCTGGTATTTGCAGCAAATGAAATATGTGAGAAGTTGGCAGTGGTAGGATTTGGTGCTAATATGATCATATACTTGACAAATGAGCTCCATCTTCCGTTGACTAAAGCAGCTAATACTCTTACAAACTTTGGTGGAACTGCAAGTTTAACACCATTGTTAGGAGCATTCCTTGCTGATACATTTGCGGGAAGGTTTTGGACCATAACAGTTGCTTCTATCATCTACCAAATTGTAAGACACACACACACACACTCTCTCTCTCTTTCCTAGAGTTAACTACCCATAATAAGTGGAATTTGGATGTAACACCAAAAATGTCCGCTTTGGACTGAGCCCGCACGTTTTTTCCAAAAGATCTCATACCATTAAGAGATTCCTACACCTTATAAGTAGGTTATTTTTCTTGCCAACTTACGATGTGGGACTTGGTTCGCACACTCAAACAATTATCGGCTACGACTGGTTAAATGAAACATACTGATAATAGTGTAAATATTTTTTAGACTTTTTAGTGTGCATGTATAAGTTAAATGTTTTATATTTGAGGTTAGATGTCAAGGTCAATATGATAATTTGTGATTTTTCATTCCTAGTGGAGTACTATAGTTTAGTTGGATCCGGAAAAACTCAAATTTGGTGCAAAGGTTTGTGCTTTTGATTATTTTCTTGCGATATAAACGTATATGCAGCTTGCTTCTTCTTGAAACATATATTATATGGCTGATAATCTTTGATAAGGTTATAACGGATAAGTATATAAGGTAAAAATAATACTAGTATTTGATAGGCAAACCTTTGAATTGGGATTTAACCATGAACATATAGATAGCACTGGTTATCATGCGAACTTTAGAACTACAAAAGTTAAAAGTACTACTATTTGGCATAATCATTCATGAAATGTC
The DNA here is from genome assembly GCA_037355625.1 of Petunia x hybrida. Classification (NCBI taxonomy): domain Eukaryota; kingdom Viridiplantae; phylum Streptophyta; class Magnoliopsida; order Solanales; family Solanaceae; genus Petunia; species Petunia x hybrida. The sequence goes on from JBBBVM010000013.1 coordinate 5,895,279, forward strand.
ACTAAGCCTGTACATGGTAGAATAAGGAATGAACATTTAGTTTCTATTCATGTCTTGTACTCCTTACATGCAAACCAATGTATAATGTTTTCATTGATAGTGTAAATAATTAGCCGGTAACCTGCCAAACATTCATATTATTACTCGTACTTTCAATGAATGGTTTTGTAGTTTTTCTTTTAAGTGACTTGATAATATAAAGATCCTTCAATATAAACTCATAAAAATTAACTTGTACAATGAAGTTTTTATATTTTCCTCTACTTCGTTTGCCATGTTCTTTGTGATTAATACCATGTTGTTTTGATTTTAATTCAGGGTATGATCATTTTAACTTTATCAGCAATACTTCCTCAACTAAGGCCACCTTCTTGCAAAGATGATGAAATTTGCAAGGAAGCAAATTCCGGCCAATTAGCAATCCTTTATGTATCATTACTCCTAACAGCATTTGGGTCAGGGGGCATTAGGCCATGTGTAGTGGCATTTGGAGCTGATCAGTTTGATGAAACTGATCCTAAGCAAAAGACTCAAACATGGAAATTTTTCAATTGGTATTATTTCTGTATGGGAGTTTCCATGCTTGTAGCTGTTACAGTGGTTGTTTATATTCAAGACAATATTGGTTGGGGTGTTGGATTTGGAGTTCCAACTATTGCTATGCTTATTTCAATTATTGTCTTCATATTTGGGTACCCTTTGTATAGAAACTTGGATCCTGCTGGTAGCCCTTTCACTAGGCTATTGCAAGTTTGTGTTGCTGCCTACAAGAAGAGAAAATTGCCCATGGTTTCTGATCCTAGTTATCTATACCAAAATGGAGAGCTTGATGCTGCTATTTCTACTGCTGGCAAGCTTGTCCACACTAAGCAAATGAAGTAAGTCATGTTTTTTACATTATTAGGTGACATAAAAGATTATAATGAGTAGAACTAGTTGTTTGGGAATAAAAACATGCAACTTGCTATAATATGTTAAACCACTAATTATCTAAAATTTCTGCTATCAGTGTATATAATAATTTGTTTTTGTCAAGCAAATGTAGCACATGTTAATTTGCACTAATATCCTATTATTAACTTAGAGACATAATGGAATTGAGCAGCTTTAGTACATAAATGATGCAAGTACACATCAGAAAAATAGAGTAATTGAAGAGCTCACATGTGAGGTCAAAAATTAGTGACTGTGCTAACTTCCTCTGTAATGTGGTTAAGATTTTTTAGTAGATTAAAGTTTTATCTCTACTCGAAAATCCCATTAACCAATAAGTGGAGATGATTCAGAATGTCACTTTCTTTAGTAGGAAGTAGGAACTAGGAAGAAAAGTAGTGGTAGACCACAGTGAGATGGACATGATAAACCAAATGTCTGGCTATTAAATTTTATCAATCATCAATCTATATGTTGTGTGGCCAAAGCAATATGTGAAACACTGCATGTTTCTTTTGGTGAATGATTCATATTTTCTCTATCCAACTTTAGTTGCACACTCTAGCTAACCAACAAATATTTGTCTGTCCTGTTAATTGTCCTGTTTATCCCCATCCTTCTCAAGATTCATTGAATTTTTTACCCATTTCCTTTTAGTTTATTTTTCATTTCATGCCTTGACAATAATGTTGCAAGATCAACTTGATGGACTTGTTTGGTTGCTAAGAGCCTCAGGGCTGGGTACTGAAATTATTTACCTGCTAGTGACATGCCAGAATACTGCCAAGTTCTGTTTTGGATGTGTACTATGAAATTTCTGAATCTGTCTCCAATAATATCTAGCTGGTCACAGATTGCTATTAAACTATTGGCAAATTGAGGAAATTGGTAAAAAACCATGGGATTGGTTGTGATTTTTGTCATGTGGCTAATGACATTTTTGGCTTTAAAACATGCAGATCCAAGAACTTGGCAAGTTAATATATTTAGTATAGCTGATGTAAAGGATATTAGTCAAAGTTGGATGACTCTTATGTTTGCCAGTATTAGAATTTACATTGCATTATTTGATGTATGACCTGATTAAGAAAGACAATATGCTAATGTCTGAAAATCTTTAAGGACATACCATAGGCAATACCTAGCTGGCGCTCAAAATTCTTTGGACTATTGTTACTATTATTTTTCATGACTAGCGAGTTAAATGTTGAAGGGAAAATATTCATTTGCTATTCTTAGAATCAGCTGAGACTGTTTATAAATTGTGTGACTATCTCATCTGAAAGTTAATTTTACTATGTCTCTAACAATGAGTATCAGAACATTGTAACCTTTTTGTTAATTGGTTCAGATTCTTGGACAGAGCAGCAATTGTGACAGAAGAAGACAGTCCAAAATCTCCTAATCTATGGAGGCTAAACACAGTCCACCGCATAGAAGAACTAAAATCTGTGATCAGAATGGGACCAATATGGGCATCTGGGATAATCCTAATCACAGCTTATGCTCAACAACACACTTTCTCAGTCCAACAGGCTAAAACTATGGACAGGCACCTAACAAATTCCTTCCAAATACCAGCTGCATCGATGACAGTCTTCACGTTGATAGCTATGTTATGCACCATTGCCTTCTATGACCGTGTTTTTGTTCCCATAGCACGTAGATTCACTGGTCTTGAACGAGGCATATCTTTCTTAAGCCGGATGGCAATTGGCTTCTTCATTTCAGTCCTGGCCACATTAGTAGCCGGCTTTATTGAAGTGAAAAGAAAAGAAGCAGCTTTAGCTCATGGACTTATCGATAAGTCTAAGGCGATAGTCCCCATTTCAGTATTTTGGCTTGTGCCTCAATATTGTCTTCATGGGATAGCTGAAGCATTTATGTCAATTGGACATCTCGAATTTTTCTATGATCAAGCTCCAGAGAGCATGAGAAGCACTGCCACTGCATTGTTTTGGACATCAATTTCAGCAGGGAATTATTTAAGCACTCTTCTGGTTTCACTAGTGCACAAATTCACTTCAGGCCCTGGAGGATCAAATTGGCTCCCTGATGATAACTTGAACAAGGGCAAACTAGAGTATTTTTACTGGTTGATCACGATACTCCAAGTGGTTAACTTGATTTACTATCTGTTTTGTGCAAAATTCTACACATTCAAGCCTATTCAAGTCCAAAACACAGAAGATTTGGACACTAAAAAAGATGTTGAACTTGTAAACAATGTTTAGCTTGTTATTGGCATCTTGATGTAGAAGATTTTTGTAACTTGGCTATGTTTCTATCCTATGTTCTGTAGTAGTTTTAGGTTAGTAGGAAAGAAAAGAATGGTTAATGGTATGCATAGTTGTCGTAGGTTAAGGAAATTGTTGGGGAATACTCTAAACTCTATTGCTCCATATAAATATCAGACTATCCTTTAACTGTGTTAGATTCTGCTTTTCAACTCTTGAAGGTTACCTATTTGAAATATTTTACTTCTTTCCCCAGAATCAATGAAGGTCAAACTTCTTAATTTTACGGTTTATTTCACACGTCAATCGCTTCATTTTCTGAAAATAGTTGAAACTAAACGAAAGTAACAGTAAGAAATGTAATTGGACTCTGCCATGCAAATAATAAGTCACATCATGTTAGTTTTGGAGTTCGACGTGCTACAATTGTTGTTGTTCTTTTAGTTCGACTTATACCAGCAAATATGGATTACACATTGAGTGAAAGACCATCCATTTGGAATTTTGTAAAAGCATCAAGGACAACCTCTTTAATATATTGAAAGCTGGTCAGGACACGGGGACACCCCCTGGAAATAACTGAAATGTGTGTGTGATGATGATGTAGGGTGCATGTAGGGGCACAATGATCAGTTAGAGAATTCATATAGCCAATTTTAACTCTAGACATATTTCTCCCCCAACACGCAACAACACAATTAGGAAATAGTTGCCGTATAATAATGTAGATTGTCTTTCATTCCCATGATCTTAGAATGGTAGAAGAAGCATGAGAAGAAAAAAGCGGCCTCTTCATTATGTTGTGGTTTTTTATCAACTTCTTTTGTATATTGCGATTTATATTCAATTAGGATGTTAAAAAGTCAAAAAAATTCACCGCATACCTTCTATAAGGAGTGGTTTTGCAAAATTGCCCGTGCTAAGGAATATTTTAACAAAATGCCGTAATTTAATTCGGAGCCAAGACTTCAACGCAAAATTTTTATAAGTCTTGACAATTGGCTATACTTCAAGGACAAGTGTTGTTTTACCAATACCTCAAGTTATATGGCGAGAATGCAGGGAAGACTGGAAGGGGCAAGTCTTGGCAATTGCCAAGATTTACAGCGAAGTGCGGCAAGTGTTGCCTTTGTCGTTCAAGTGTTGGCAAATCGAGCAGGGGTCAAAGGCAAGTCTTGTCTTTTTGCCAAGACTTACGGCCAAGTGCGGCAAATATTGCCTATTGCCAATACTTGAACTCTTGAAGGGATAAGTGTTGAAAAGTGAAAAAATATAAAGACAAGTCTTGGCCCCATATTTTTTTCATTAAACCTTAATGGAAACATTTTTACAAACCATCTGTTAGCACCGTCAAAAAGGTAAATCATTGCTTCCCGTGTTATATTTTTACAAATGGGCCTTATAAAGTAGCTTTTCGTCAAATAAGAAAAAATTGGCAGAAGTAGGTCACCATGAGGGGTAGTTGTGAACTTTTATCCCTGTATAATACAATCTTAAGAAAAAAAATTATTTGTTGCCTATCAGACATAAGTTATAGACATAAGTTATAGCGGCAGCGCACATATAAGTTAGTTTTACCTATGAGATAAGAGCTCATAACTTTCTAAGAAGATAGTGTAATTCTATTAGGTAGAAGATTAGTTGTATTGATTGTGAATAATTGAGCTAACACATGTAACTATTGCCTACGATTTAAAACATGTAACTAATTGCGCAGCGCTGTCTCTTAGTTACTGAAATGACCCAACTTCCTCTTATAGAAAAATCAATTTATCTCCACAACGTATGCTCAATGAGCAACTAAGATCATTTTCTTAGAAAATTCCTCAAGTGGAGCTGAAAATTCAAAACCACCCCATCTGATGGTCATTCTTGCAAATGACCTTGTCGAATTGTCCAAAAATTTAGCAAAAGAAAAACAGACATTATTTAAATGTTTTAAGAAAAATAGTCATCACTTACAAAAGGCATGGAAAATCACATGTACTTTTCTGGAATATTGAATTATTTTCTCGAGTTTAGTTCAAAATCTCAGGATTTTTTTATTGTGGCTAGTCTTAAAAAACATGCATGTTTTTAAAAGAATCGTATTTTTTAAAAATATGTAACTATTGACTGTTTCTCCTTGAGCGACTTAAAAACAGACTACTCATCAAAGTCTTACAAAAAGTTATGCTTGCAAATTGGACTGCTCTTCAAGAGCTGGACTAGACTCTTCAATTTGGACTTTGGCCCACGGCCCGGCCCGATTTAGCCCTAAATTTTATAAAATTTTCATCCACATGCCACTTTTGTCACTGGTATTTAGTTTGAAACCACTTTTTCTATTGGTCTTACTTTATGCCACTTTTTAGAACTTCAATTTTTGTGGGCTGAAGTTCAAACCTTGGTATGAAGTTTCACTTCATACCTAAATTATGAAGTTTTAACTTCAATCTGTAAGGGCTGAACTTTTAGGTATAGATGCGTAAACTTCAACCCTTGTGGGCTAAAGTTGAACTTCGATCCTTGTGATGGGCTGAAGTTGAACTTCAATCCTTGTGGGCTAAACTTGTGTGAAGTTCAACCCAAAAGAGTTGAAGTTCCAAAAAGTGGCCTCTCATTTAAAACCAATAAAAAAAAGGCCTCAAACCAAAGACCACTACCAAAAGTGGCCACTTTGGTGCACTTCGCCCCTAAATTTTTAGGGTTGGGCTACAATTTTTCGAGTTCAATGAAGACCGAGGCTTTTTAGCCCGACCCAAATAGGCCCGCTAGCTCGTGAAGCTTGACCGAGGGTGGATTGGGCCGACCCGTGGGCTTTATGATAAAAGTTAAAATAAATTATTTAATTAAAAAAATACATATTTAAAGAATTAAAAAGACATTACAAAGTAGGAGAAAAGCCAAACCCACCATATTAAAAATTTTATGCACAAATATTCCTTAAGCTGCACAACTATTCTACAAGACAACTCTACAACTCAAAAGTTAGAGATAATACACCAAAAAATCTTACAAATAAAAACTACAGTAGAGCTTCGCGTCTCATCCCATGGTAATACAATAGTCTTTGAAATGTATTGTTCAATACTTTAATTGTGTACTTGAAACTTGGTTGTTATAAATTTTTTTTTATAACTTTATGTTTTTTCATTTATAGTTAAAATCTTAGAGTAAAAAAGAACTAAAAAAAAAATTAAATGTTGGGCTGACCCGACCTAGCCCGTGACCCTAGTAGTCCTGGGTTGGGCTCATCATTTGGGAGTCCAACCAAAAATCGGGCCGCCCCGTCCAATACGTCCAACAACAGAACCCGCGAGGCTTTGATTGAATCGGGCCAACCCAAATTGACAGTTCTAAGCTGGACCATTTCCAGATAGTGGGCCATAGCCCACAGTATCCCTGGCAGTTGATGCTCAATCTTACCATGACTTCATGGGACTTCAATGCCTTCTAAACATGGATCTAGTGACTTGGTAGTACAATGATGATTATTAAAAAGATAATTATAACAGTTGCTTGACACATAGTGCAAGGGGTTAATTTCACCGGTGGTCACTGAACTATTGTTTCATTACTACAAAGTCATTTTTGTTTCATTTGTTACTCAAAAGTCACTCAACTTTGCTCCGGTTTATAACAAAGTCACTCAAGCCGGATTTTGTTTAAAGCTTGCAAGAAAAATGATGTGGCATCATTAATTAAAAAAAATTTTTTTAATTAATTTTTCATCTATTAATCTAATTTCTTAACCCATTATTCTTATTCTACCCAACCCAAACACATTTCACTACGTCATCGTCGTGCATAAATATTTCATACTGAAGTCATTTCTCTTTGCTTCTGTTTCGTATATATTGAATTAATTAGTTAATCAAATTGAATAATGTTAGGCAAATTGGTTATGCAAAAAGGGAAAATGAGGAACGGGGAATGAATAAAAATGAAGGAGCTTAGATCGGTTTGGTTCGGTTTTTCATTTATGAAATCAAACTAGTTATGTCGATTTTTTTAAATTTTAAAACCAAAATAACAGCTCGTTTGGACTGTTGTTATGTATATGGTTTCATAATAAATCTATTGTATTATACTTTATGTTTTGTTGAGTTCAACGTTTTGATAGATTATATTGTTTGCAGTCATTTCATGGTATAACATATTAGTAAATGAAGAATGAATTTACAATATTGCCAAGAAAATAATAAGACACATGATAGAGTTACTATAAAAAAGATAAGATAAATGGCGATATATTAAGGAGAAGAAGAGAGAAAAAGACACGGTAACGATGCGATCACACCAAATCGGTTGTTACGTAAAATGGGCTCTTCATCGTTATGTAACGACAGACTAACGACGATACAATAAAATTTTAAAGTAACAACTAATACAAATATTATTTTATAGTAACAGTACAGTAACAGTACGGTAACAGTACGATACAGTACAACTGATAACAACCATCCAAACAAGCTAATACCTAACAAAGTCGAATTTTTGTTTGGTTTTTCTCAGTTTTTTTTTCTTTCGATTTTTCTGGGTTATTCGATTTTTGCTTGGTGCCCAGCAATTATATGGTAGATAATTTTTATAAAATTTCAAAATTTTTACTGATAAAATAGTTATTTGTATATCTTCATGTAAGATATGACACTCTAATTTATAGGTACGTTCTTGCTTTTGCTTACTGCGTTAAAAAATAATTGATACACAGATATAAAGCCTTAAAAAATGACGTGCCTGACACTCTAATTCAATACGAAACAGAAGCAAAGAGAAATGATATCGGTAGAAATGTTTATGCACGACGATGACGTAGTGAAATGTGTTTGGGTTGGGTAGAATAAGATAATGGGTTAAGGAATTAGATTAATAGATGAAAAATTAATTAAGAAAATTATTTTTAATTAATGATGCCACATCATTTTTCCGGCAAGTTTTAAACAAAATCCGGCTTGAGTGACTTTGTTGTAGAACGGAGCAAAGTTGAGTAACTTTTGGGTAACAAATGAAACAAAAGTGACTTTGTAGTAATGAAACAATAGTTCAGTGACCATAGGTGAAATTAACCCTGTGCAAAGATAACAAAAGAATATTTAAATGTCAAATAATGACTTGAAGAGATTGGAACCTTAAACTTAAATACGTAATATTACGTTGTAATTACTAATTATTAGCTGCAATCTAATCTGGAGTTTTAGCGAACCAAATGGCTTCCTTGGATTTGGTGGAATTTCTTATCAAGAACCTACTACAACTAGAGCAAAAATTGATGTTTCAAACAATGGAAGGTCTTTGAAGAAGAAATAAAAAACACAATGAAGGTCAAAAAGATTTTAAGCTTACTATTAATTAAATCAGTAACGTCTAGAGATTCTTTAACCACAAACTTAGATTAATATATATAATGTCTAACTTTGGATTAATGGGATTTTTGACTTTTTCAATGAACTTTACAAGTTACAACCACCGGATTTCGACTTTAAGCTTATGTAACGTATTTCAGGCGGCATTGCATTTTAACCATACACATGGAAGTATTTACTCTTCGAATTAAGAGGGGAAAAGAAAGAAAGGAACATTACTTTACAAGGTTGAAGTATCAAGCAATCAAATTGGAAATTAGTCGTAAACAAAGTTTATTGTACCTTTGGCCTTTGCAATAAAAATGTGAACAATTTTTTTTGCACTTGCACCCATTTAATTTTTTAATTAAATATTAGAAGTGATAAATAATTTTGAAAAGATGCATATTTTAAAACTATTAAACAAAAAACGAGTGTAATTTGAAAGTGAATTTTTACATAGAGTTTTCAAGTTTGTTTTTTTTTTTAAGAGAAATAATATATTTAGAGTCCACCTAAAAATAGAGTAATTGTTCATGATTCAAAGTACATAAAAAATTGAGCAGTGAAGAATCTTTTTGAGTCCCCAAACAATAATGATAATATAGTGTAAATGTGGATGATCATTATTGTATTCTACTAGCACTAGTTTTACAATAGTTTCAACATAGATTGAAATGAAGAAGTATTAATCAACCATAATAGAACATATTATTATTCATCCCATAATAATTTTTACTCCATCTGTTTCAGAATGAATGAAATGTTTCATATTTCGAAAGTCAAATGAGATCATTTTAACCGTGAATTTGAATATATAACTTTAAAAATTTTTCGAACGATATTTACATATTTGAAAACTATATAAAAAATACTATAAATCAAAGTCATTAATAACTCAAAATATTTAAAAGACATATGAAAATATTACGGCTAAAGATAAACTCGGGGAGCATACATTGTTATATGCTGTATAAACGATATTGTATCGTTGAAAGTTGAACCAACGATCCTTCATTGTTCAATAATTGGTGTACAAAAATATCTCGAGCAACTTGAATTCCAACCACATCAATATAGCAAACTGTCAGAGGCAGAGCAATACGTACCGTGTACACTCACAACAATGGCGATCAATGATCAGGAGAAAATAAAAACATCCATTTCTGTTAGGAGTAGTACTACTACTACTAGTACTCATATTTAATAGTACAAATTGATTCCATTCATCATTAGTCACTACTACAATACAATGATTTTTGCCGCTAATATCCGATCGCTCGCTTTGAAACACAACTAATTTTAACGACTAAACATTAAAAAGAAGTAAAAAATAATAATTCAATCAGCTTCTGAACTGGGATCAGTAACAGGGTCAGCATTAAGATCCAAGCCCGCATTTTCCTCCACTCTTTCTTCCACTTTATCTTCCTGCCGGAAAACCTGATTCCGCGGCGTCTCCGCCGTCAACTTTTCCCCGGTACAACCGCTCTCAGCGTTACCCTTTTCAAAATATTTAACAGCTACACGTATTCTACGTATAATTGCATAAAACTCCTCTACTTCATCGTCTTCCACTACAGTTTCCTTGCTTTTTCCATCATCTTTTGACGTTTTTATTCTCTTTTTTACTCCTTCATCTTTAGATTTCCGCTTCTGAACTTCCATAATAACTACTGAAGTTCAACTCTTTTATATCGGATTTGTAAATCTCTTTAGGACACGAAATCCTGCAAACTATTTATTCCCCGACGAAGTATTTTATAATGGGATGAGAGAAAATTTGAAGCTGTAAATGATAATGCAATTTCTGAAATTGGAATTTTAATAAATGGTATGGTTTACGTGTAATATTTATAGTGGAAGTTTGTAAGAGTCGTCGAGGGTGTCAATGCATGATGATATACTTATGATGCTTTGTGGCTGGCGTAAGCACAAGTGGCTATTATGCCAAATTGACAACCAATGTTACTTGTAACTTTTTTATTTTTCTTGTTCCCTTTTTTAAAGATATCAACTTGTAGTGGTAGGCTGGCGGGTTTAATTTTTATACATGATTATTAAAATTTAGATATTCTTTTTTTTTAAAATATATATATTTATACATACAAAGTTATCTTTTCTATGTCAAAGTACTAATAGAATTTTGCATTCTATTCACCTTAACACTATGGGGTCGTTTGGTTCAAATGTAGCATATCATGAGATTATAATTTTGGAATTAGAATTGATATAAAAATGATTAAATAATCTTATCTTTTATATGGGATAAAATATTCTCATGATTTTCGGGATAATTTTTATTCCAATTTAATTAATACCATAATTAAATATCAGATAAAATTTAAAATTATAATCTCAATTCCTCATATTAAAGACATAGAGTTTTACGAACTAGAAGATAGTTCTAACATCGACTTGTAGACCTTGTGCCTGAAATAATTGGAAGTGTTCAAAGAATCAAATAGAATTGCTAAGGACTAGTCTTTGGTTAGATGATCTGAATATCAATATTCCGCAGATCAGCATTATTGATATTGTCTGAATATTGTTGTAGACTCGGTTGTATATTTATCTAAACAAAAAGGTGCTTATGTGAAAATCATACCCAATCCCATCAATTATGGACCTCATTAATAAATTGGTAGTTTAAACTTTAAACCACTACCAGTCTACCACCATCAACTTAGGAAAAAAAAGAAACAAAATGTTTGTCAGTCTGTCGTCAGGCATATGACGTTAGCTCCTCATACTGATTGGAGAAGTCGGTGGCCTATATGTTTACCTTTCTTTTCGTAATTACATTAAGAGCCGTTTGGCCAAGCTCATGAGAACTGCTTATTTTGAAAAATATTTTTTTTTAAAGTATTTTTTATAAAAATATTTTTGAAAAAAATAGTTTGTGTTTGGCCAACTCATTTGAGAAACAGTTTTGTCAATAGCCTCCACAAATATAACCAAAAAAAAGTATAAATTTGTTTTTATCCGCATTGATCTATAAGCTTGTGACTTGATCCGTGAGTAGTAATTTGTGTTTGGCTAAGCTTTTGAAAAAGTACTTTTCAGTGTTAAATTACGAGTAAAGACTTTAAAATTTACTTTACAGTTATTTAAGAGATGAATGATTTTAAACATTTATTCTCAATCATTATATTTGATATTTTTATTTAATTAAAATTCAAACTAGAGATAAATTAAAAGACAGTAAAAATTACTTGCACCGGCTGTTACGCCAATAGGTGTAAAACAGACTATTTAGTTAAGTAGACGTAAAGGCAGCTAATGACCAATCAGTCCTACATTTGTTTTTTAGAAAAAGTTTAATATTAAAGTTGGTCTTTCTTTAAGGTTCTATTTTGGTCTCCGCATAGAAGCCTTCAATACTACAATCGGTCGTTTTTTAAGGTTCTACTTTAGTCTCTGCCTTTTGTTTTAATATGTCCAATTCTAGAATTATTTTAAGGTTGTAGATTCCGTCCTCTGTTAGCCCTATCGAATTACAACTTGCGTAAAAATACGCAGTGGCACTGATTTTAATTTGGATTGGATCGAAAATGGCATCTTCTAGAGCATGCGCAAAAGATTAAAGAAAATGGTTCTAATGAGTGTAATGGAAGTAATTAAACAAGGTTAAGCATTCGGATATCAGGAAGGACTTATTTGGATCTTGGAAGTCAATGGTATTTTGAGGGTTTTTTCTTTCTTCTTAAGTTGGGCTAAGTGGGGCCTCCATTTGGTAAAAGTTACAAGTACTACCCACCGTTTAAAAATCAATATTATCAATACTAGATGTTGTAAAATAATAGTAAAATAGTACAAGAACAAGACAAAAGTATATGAGAGGAGAAAGAAGAACTTGTATACTCAAAGTGTTTCAAGTGTGTCTTCCATAGATAAAGTGTCCTCTATTTATAGGACTCCAATACATAGGAAGTTACAAGTCATCCCTAAATGAGGAATTAAGAAGGAGAAAGTGGGGAGGAATTAAGTAGGAGAAAGTGGGGTAGTAAATCATATGTTACAAGTGAATAAATAGAGAGTAGTGGAGAGTAGTGGTCATCCACATTTATACTACATACATGTATTTGTAACACTCCCCCTTGGATGACCATTTGGAAGATAACCATTTGGAAGATAATGTGCCTCGTTAAAACCTTACTAGGAAAATCCCGGTGGAAAAAAGCCTAGTGAAGGAAAAAAAGTACACATATCATGTAATACGCATTTAGAGCTGCCTCATTAAAAACCTTACAAGTAAAACCCAAGTGGGATAAAACCTTGTTAAGGGAAAAAGAGTACGGCGCGTATTTTACTCCCCCCGATGAAGACACTCCTTGACATCTCGAAGACGACGCATTCCAATCTTGTAAACAAGCTTCTCAAATGTTGAGGTTGGCAATGCCTTGGTAAACAAATCCGCCAGATTATCACTCGACCGTATTTATTGAACATCTATTTCACCAATATTCTGAATATCATGAGTGAAAACCACAAATGTGCTGAATATGTTGAGTCATTAATCTCAACCAAATGCATTCCCGACTTGCTTCATGAATAGCCAATATCTCTGCATGATTTGAAGAAGTAGCAGCAATAGTTTGTTTCACTAACGCCATGAAATGGCTGTACCTCCACATGTAAACAAATAGCCCGTTTGGGACCGATCTTTATTTGGATCAGATAAATAACCAGTATCGGCATAACCAATCAATTGTGACTTGGATTCATTCGAATAGAACAAACCCTTATCAATAGTGCCTTGGAGATATCTAAATATATGCTTAATACCATCCCAATGTCTTCGAGTTGGGGAAGAACTAAACCTTGCCAATAAGCTTACAGCAAAAGCTATATCTGGCCGAGTATTGTTGGCAAGGTACATCAGTGCACCAATTTCACTAAGATATGGTACTTCATCACCAAGAAACTCTTCATCAATGTCACAAGGTCGAAATGGATCTTTATTCACATCAAGTGATCTCACCATCATTGGAGTGCTCAACAGATGTGATTTATCCATGTAAAATCTTTTCAATACCTTTTCAGTATATGCAGATTGATGAACAAATATTCCTTTAGGCAATTGCTCAATTTGTAGGCCAAGACAAAATTTTGTCTTTTCAAGGTCTTTCATCTCAAATTCTTTCTTTAAGCATTCCATTGCCTTTGGGAGCTCTTCAGGAGTCCCAATGATATTCAAATCATCCACATATACAGCTATTATGACATAGCCAGACCCATATTTTTTTATAAAAACACAAGGACAAACTGAGTTATTTTTGTATCCTTGTTTCAACAGGTATTTGCTAAGGCGATTATACCACATGCGTCCCGATTGTTTCAACCCATACAAGGATTTTTGAAGCTTTATTGAACAAGCTTCTCGGGAGCCTTTAAATGCCTCAGGCATTTTGAACCCTTCGAGGATTTTCATGAAAATTTCGTTGTCCAATGAACCATATAAATAGGCTGTGACAACATCCATTAGATGCATATCAAGTTTTTCTCGTACTGCCAGACTTACGAGATACCTGAAGGTGATTGCATCCACCACGGGAGAATATATTTCCATATAATCAATGCCAGGTCTTTGCGAAAATCCTTGTGCCACAAGTCGTGCTTTATATCTAACGACTTCATTTTTCTCATTTCGTTTTCGCACAAATACCCACTTATAAACCACTGGCTTTACACCTTCAGGTGTTCGGACAATTGGTCCGAAAACTTCACGTTTTTCAAGTGAAGTCAATTCTGATTGAATTGCATCTTTCCATTTTGGTCAGTCATTTCTCTGTCTACATTCATTGAGAGATTTTGGTTCAAGATCCTCATTATGTTGCATCACATCAACAACAACATTATATGCAAAGGTGTTGTCGACAACAAGATCATTCCGGTTCCATATTTTTTCGGTAGAGACATAATTCATTGAGATCTCTTCGATTTTAGTATTTTCAGGTACCCGAGCCTCTTCTGAAGAGGACTTATCAATTTTTATGTCTCAATGCTCTTCTTGAGCAATTACCTCCATATTTTGATCTTTTTGATTAATTGCTCCTTTTCTTTTTCGAGGATTTTTATCTTTAGAACCGGGTGGTCTACCACGCTTCAAGCGTGCCTTAGACTCACTTGCACCTATAGATTGTCCTACCGGGACATCAACTCGAACATGAGCATTTGCAGCTGGAATGTAGATTTAGTAACCCTTGGTAGGTCAGTGAATGCATCTGGCAGTTGATTTGCAATATTTTGCAAATACACTATCTTTTGAACTTCTTGTTCACATTGATTTGTACGAGTATCTAAATGAGATAGTATTAATGCATTCCAGTCAATATCTTTTTCCAGCTGCTTATTCTCTCCCCCTAATATTGGGAAAACTGATTCTTCAAAATGACAATCAGCAAACCTTGCGGTGAATAAATCTCCCATCATGGGCTCAAGATATTTATAGGACTCCAATACATAGGAAGTTACAAGTCATCCCTAAATGAGGAATTAAGAAGGAGAAAATGGGGAGGAATTAAGTAGGAGAAAGTGGGGTAGTAAATCATATGTTACAAGTGAATAAATAGAGAGTAGTGGAGAGTAGTGGTCATCCACATTTATACTACATACATTTATTTGTAACACTAGAGGCAAAGTAATTAATTTGATGTAGATTTGAAGTTTTTATATTTTTGTAAATAACATTTTTATTTTTAATATTATAAGTTAAAATAGCTAATAATTTGTTAGAAAATTTTAGGAGATATGCAAAAGTAGGATACTTCAGTGTTGCTACTTTAATTAACTTTAGTCCCCATACCAGATTATGGAAGAAAACTTTCGGTGACAAAGTTGCTGTGAGTCCTGACGATTCCCTATGACTCTTTGGCTGCAAAACTATTGAAAAAACATGGCGAATCACTAGAACCTTAATAATATGTGGTATATATTGTAATCACCTAATTTTGGTACGAAATACCAAAAATTACATAAAATAGCTGCGTTAAATATTATGTGAATTTTTCTAGGTTTACCGTTTTATTTAGTTAATTAGGTTGAAAAATATTAGAAAATTTTCAAAAAAAATTGGATTCAATTATGAGTGATGTTTAATTGATTTCATGTGCTAAGTGATTCATCTTACAAGTTTTGTGTGTTAACTACTTGGTTAATTAATTTCAAAATGACAATTAGTGTAGTCTAGTTTAAAAGGCCAATTAGTCTAATAAATCTAAAAATGAACCGGCCCAATTAACTTTGACTCGCCAGCCCAAGGTCCAAGTCATAACCCGGCCCATTACTGTGATTTAAAAGCAAAAATTGCCATTATTGACAATTTTTTCCCAAATTCAGCACATCCCTCTCCAATTGTTTTCCCTTCTCGCCTGAGCCGCCATCAACCACCGTGAACCACCACCGACCGGCCAAAATATTACATCCCCGGAATCGCCTCTCCACCTTCTTTACGTACCCAACCATGGTTTTCCCCAAAATTGCAAAGAATCGTTGTAAATCAGAGTTCGAAACGCGGCATAAGCTTTTTCGGTGAGTCTTTTCATTTTTTTCGTTGAATTTTCATGGGTATGCACTGTCTCTTCCTCATCTTTCCGTTCTTTTCTTTTTCTAGATGAATGGGATCGTTTCACTTAGAAGAAGAAAGTGACGGATCCGATTGGGTTCAAATAGGGACGGGGGCTATTCGATTGGCGAGGTGCAGTGATGAGGGTTGTTTAGTGTAATGATGAGTCGATATTGGTGGCTGCGATGATTGAATGTGAAGGGATGTTGTACTTTGTTTTGTGATTTAGGGCAGTGGGCTATTATGGTTTGATGCTATGATGCGTCGGGGCTGTTTTTGGTTACGGGGACTGATTAATTTGTATTGAAATTGATCCGAGGCCTTGTCGATGATCCGGTGTCGCTGTGAAACTATAGGCAAGGCAATTTTAGATTGAACGACAGGGTTTGGGATTGGTTTTGGATCTCTTGATGCCCATGGCAATGCTTTGATGGTGATGGACTGAGGTACCTAGGGGTGCTTAGGCAGTACTAGACGGAGGTGCTGTGACAATAGCGATGTGAGCTGAGTGGGAGCTGCGACTTTAACCGTGCAATGGTGGTGTCGGGGCTGGGAGCTGTGATGGTGTGTTAATATAGTCGAGGTACTGGGAACTGTGATGTCGATGCTTTGAGCAATGGTGATGTTGCTGCGATGATGAGGATACGGGTTTGAGGCAGTTGTTCAGGGCTGACAAGGCAGCGGAGCATTGAAGCAGTGGACGATCAGAGTCGTAGTGATGCAGCGGCGCGATGATAGTTCGGTAACAATTAGCAAACTGGTTAGAGTTAGAAAACTCTATTACTTGGTTTTCTTCTTGTTTAGTCTTGAAAAGAAAAGGAAATAGAAAAAGTAAACTGTTTCAATTGTTGAGAAAATAGGTTGGTCCGACTGTGAAAATCAATATATACATGTTGTTGTTTCGTAATTGTGATCTCATGTCGAGTTATGTTGAATCACGTATGTCTATGATTGTTCATCCGAATAATACTCAGTTAGGTTGTAGTCTGTTCAAATGCTCAAATGTCTATCGTATGAAATGATCGTTCACGTTTATTTGATGGAATTTGTCTGACTTGTTTGCTTATCCATAGGCTAAGTGTATAATCTAACGCCTCAAGCAATGAAACTGGAATGGAACTTAGTTGTTGACTGTGTATTTGATCCGTATGTTGATTTAGTTGTTCAAGATGTTCAGTCCCATGAGTTTAAATATACAGTTGTGATCAGTCTTTGTTCCAAGCGTGCAGGTGTGTATGTGTGTCTCTGGATGAGTTATTCAAGTCTTTTGTTTCAAGTTTGGTTGTGAACTCTGTTTAGTGTGTGTGTATGAATAGATCTGTTGCTGTGAATTGTTTGGTGCCTGAGGCATTTTGTAGTTGGGAGGAATGGAGTAGCTCCCTGGTTCATTTTGTTGTTGAAAGCTGGGATTTGTCTAGTTAGAAAGTAGGGAGTCAGAGGTGGTTGGTCTTTTAGGAGCTTTGTTTCAGGTTTATTAATTTGTTCTTAGGTCGGTTAGTCCATTCAATTTAGTTTGGTCATGGTGGGTTTGATATGCTTAGATAGTTTAGATGACATAGGATGGATGATGTCGAATGAGATGCCAAAGAATGAGTCAGGGAGGTGCATGGGTGGCAGCATACTGTCCTTTTTGGGTTCTGGTACAAGCCTTGCATGCAAGGCAATTATGGGCTGAAATCTGATAGTGAGGGGGGCACATGGGCTAGTCCTCTGCACTGGTACACACCCTCTCTCCCTTTTCATTTGAGAGCCTTTGACTCTCTTTTAAAAAAGAAAAGGAATAGAACATATAAAAGGGGAACAGAATACAAAAAGAGAGAACATATAAAAGAAAAGTGAGAGATACAGAACTTATAAAAAACAAACAACAGAGAGATAAAATGGAGCAACAGAAAGAGAAAGTGAGAAACAGAGAACATAGAAAGAGAGAACAATTATCCATACACAGAGAACACACGAAAATCAGAAAAGGGACCTCTCTTGGAACAGATCTGAAACACTTTGAAATTTGAGGGAAAAGATCTGAAATTTGAGCACTCTCTCTAAAACAAGAAGAGCAAAAACACAAGGTCTAAAAAAGACTTTCAGATCCGAAAAGAAAAACAGAGAGAGACTAAGAAACAACAAAAAAGGGGGGGTCTGGAGTTGAGTTTTATTCTATTACAGAAAATTTCAAAGAGCTGTTAAGGTTGTTACTGTGTCGCTGGTATTGCTGATGTTGCTGCACTCATTATTTGTTTTGGGCTTTAGCTAGTTGGTGGCTTTGCTATTTTGGGAATTTCAACACAAGGTATTCATCAATTTAAGCTTTGTATTCTGCATGTGTTTGCCTTGTTTAAGTTTCTTGAAATCGTGTAAAGTGTGTAGCTTAAAGACTTGAAATCTATCATGTTTGTTTACTATCAAGGAAAGAAAAATAAAGAACTTTCATTTCTTAATTTAATACATGTCCATGTCTGTGAGTTAGGTTACAAGCAGTAAAATATTCCCTTGTAAAAATATTCTTTCATTGTTTAATATAATAGGATTATTTCCTTTATCTTAAATTAAGAGCTATGAAAGAACAAAAGGGAAAGCTGTGGATGAATGGTTCTTGAGAAGTAACGTGCTATGTCAACTTGTAAAGCTTGGACAAATTGAAACGGTTAGGCAGAAATAGGACTTCGAATGCAAACCATTTCACAAATTAGCCTACAGTTGCAAATTTCTTTAAGCCCGAATAGCAGAAACATATTGTATAGATTTGCAAAAATTAGTTTAGTTTCAAACGTGCTCTATTTTGATATAATTATCCATCCAAAGCGTAAGGCAAAGTGTAAAGGTGTTCTATCGAAATCGGATAATAACAAATGGTATTAGGCAAATGTATAGAGGTGTTCCATTGAAATTGGATCAAGAAAATATATATCACATTGGAACTCATATTAAGTCAAGAGATTTCGAACGGGTGAAGTACCTGCGCGATTTAATTGATTTAAGTCGAAAGATTTCGAACGAGTGAAGTTCTCGCGCGATTATATTCGATTGGAGTTTCAATTGTCAAACGAGAAAATTAACAATAAAATGAAGTGTAACAAAATCAAGGCAAAAGTATAACAAACAAATTCAAATAGTCGAAATGCGTCAATAAAAGCAACTGTGTGCTTGGCACAGGACTCGAGGGTGCCTAACACCTTCCCGAGAGTCAACCGAGATCCTTACCTGGAACTCTGACGCAGACCATTTACGAGTCATAGGTGTTCTAGGTACACCACTTTGGTGACTTGGCACACCTTTAACTTGTCAAGTGGC
Source organism: Petunia x hybrida (assembly GCA_037355625.1). NCBI lineage: Eukaryota > Viridiplantae > Streptophyta > Magnoliopsida > Solanales > Solanaceae > Petunia > Petunia x hybrida. The sequence continues at coordinate 5,914,634 of JBBBVM010000013.1, forward strand.
GACTCCGAAAATCTCTTAAAAATTAGTGTACCTATCAACACCGTCGCAGACCTTTTTAAAACTAATAGTTTTTCTTTTAAGTAAAAAAGGGTCGTGACAGCTTGGCGACTCCGCTGGGGAGGGAAGTGAAAACTGAGAGTCTCAGGCTTTAAACCTTGTCTCTTTCGGCTTTTGAATATTGTTTGTATATATTGCCTTGAATGTTACTGCTTTGATATGTTTGAACTGTATATACACAACTGTCTTTTCTCGTACACCTCTGAGTCTTCTGGAACACTGCACACATGCACGCCAGTTTCGCTTCGGCGTCTGGAATTTCTGTCGTGTCTCAGGACACAAAAAGTTAACCCTTCTTAGGAGGAGGTGCGTTTGGTTAGGCCGTTAGACGTTGTCGACCGGTACCCCCGAGGCACTTCCAAATTGTCAGGAACTATAGAACATGAATCCATTGAGTCACCTAGAGTTGAACCTGTGCTTTTATCTAGGCCGATCTATTTGCATGTCATTAGACTTAGTGAGGTGCGGTACACCGGTACCGCACTTGTCTAAGCTGACTCCCTCGTGTCATAATGGGGCCCACGTCCCTAAAAGACACATCATGGGCATATAATGTGTTGCATTTGTTTAGTCGAAGGGTTGTTATGCTGACCGATCACCGAGAGGCGAGAGCCAAATTTTGAAGAAAAAAGAAAAAAAAAAGGAAAAATGATAGAAAAATTGGGTTTAGTCCCGTGTTTCGAAATATTTTTTGTTTAGTTGTCATTTTACGCCGTTATAATGGCGAATTTTTTCAAGAACCCTTAGAGTCTAATTTTGTGTCCGTGTTAGGTCTCAAGTATTAGAAAATAATTTGTAATGGTTTTGCGCCGTTATAATGGCGAAATTTTGGGACTCTTTTGTGTTGAGTTTGTATCCAAGTCAAGTTCATATTTTGAAATTAATTTATCGGGGTTTTACGCCGTCATGATGACCAATTTTAGAAATCTATTTTGCGTCTAATTTGTGTAATATTTTGTGTCGTCCTAATTGTCAGATTTTGTAAATACCCTAAAGATTCTTTCTCGAATTAGATCAAAAAGTCTGTTTCAAACAACAACAAAAAATAACAAAACAAAACAAAAAAAAATTGTGTCTGTCTTTGTGTTGTCGTAATGTTCGATTTTGGAGTCACCTTTCGGATAAGAAAAATAGTTTGTTTCATAATTTGTTCTTAAGTTCCGTTTCGAATCTCCGGTTGAGTCTTAAGTTTCAAAAAAAAAAACAACAACAAAAAAAAAATTATTTATTTCAGGGTCCCACTTTATTTATTTTGTTTAAGGTCAAGTCAGGGTGCATACGATAATTGCAATTAGTTAAGTTGTATTTTGCGTTGATCTTGGTAGAAAAATTTGACTCCGCTAAAAAGGCGAGTCTCATTATTTTCACCGTCCAGTGTACCCGCGCAATGTGTTAGTTTGTATATATCTTTGACTCGTGCATCATGTCAAGCACTCTTATTTCGAGTTTATCTCGTGTCATTTGTCTAAATTATGTTTGTTGAGTCAGAAAAAAGAGGAAAGGAAAAAATAAATATATTAATCATCCAAGTTCATCCTTGTGTTGATTATGTATCAGTTACAATTTTGTTCTAATTTTAATCAAGGCATATAAGCAATCTTTATCGGTACACTCGGCTTACGCCGTTAACCGTTTCGGGATGACGCATAACAACCCTAGGCTTGCAATATATGTTTCTTTTGTGCTAACCCGGTTTGTTTGTACAAGCTTTGGAATTTGGAGATTTGGTACGGAATTCTGGCATCATTCCACACATACACAACAGGATCAAAGGAACCCATTACCATGTCGTTTGACAAGGGAAACTCTGAGATCGGCGTCCATGAACTTCTGGTGCTGGAAAACAAGAGGTTGACTGAAGAGGTCAAAATCTGAAACAATTGGTGGCTGATATGTATATCGCCATGAACACGGGACAAGCTTGTTCTACCGTGCCAGTTAGTCTTCTAGGGCATGCCTCGACTGTCTTACATCAGGCACAAGGCCCTACAGCTGAGGGCCTGCAGTATTCTCCCGACTCTCCTTACTATAGCACAACAGATGTTCTTAGAACCTTCCCAGGGTGTCCTCCGGCACCACCACCTCCGCCCAAATAGAGGTGTGCTTCACCCCTGGTCTCTGTTCCACCATTCACAGGCTTAGTTAGGACGGAGAGTCTTGGGAAGAAAGATGAAAGAGAACGAGGTCCAGGAAAGAGGGATGAGGAACGGTACAAACGGCTCCACTCACGCCATCGAGCCTCACAGAAGCAGCATTCGCAACACTACCCTTTACAAAATACAAAACATTCCATTCCTCCACTCCAAAAGGCGCGACCATATGCTCCAAATTTTTCATATCCGCAATGGACCGCGCGGCCTCACAGCCCACATACCACACTCACCAAGCTCCACATAATCAATATCGGACTCCACCAGAATTTCCATATCGATCAAGGAGAACTTCTACTTTCATCCCAAGACCCGAATACAAGAAGGCGCGAGAAGAGAAAAAGAGAAAGCTCACGCCAATCGGGCAATCTTACACTAGTGTCTTCGAGAAGTTGTAGGCTTTGGATATGTTGAGGCCGATCTATGGGAATATGCATCCCACGGGAAAGGTTGATTATTCTCGCCGATGTGCTTACCATTCGGGCGCACCTGGGCATGACACAGAAGATTACCACTATCTCAAGAAGACGATCCAAGCTCTGATAGATAATGGTCAGATCCAAGTTGAGGGCTCAGATGCGCCAGATGTCAACCAGAACTCATTGCCCGTCCATGATGATGTGTATATGGTGGGTGTAGAAGATTTGAGAGCTGAATCTGCAATGCCGATAATACCTGTTGGTGATGTGTCACTTTGGGCCAACCAAATGCTTGTGACAGTGAACTCTGCTCCTGAAATTGTGCTTGGGGTAGCAGACAGAGTAAGAGGTGATGAAATGAAGAAGACGAACATGTCTCTTGAGAAGCCAATTCCATATCTTACCGGGTCATTCATCAGTCCCCAAGAGTGAAGTCTACCCTGATAAGGGTTGGAGGAAGTGAAGAAAAGCAGAAGATGTTGCCAGATTCAGGGAATTTGTTTGGTATCAGCATGGTGCGTCCTTGTGAAGGGCTCAACAATGCATGAAAAGCAGGAAACTGACCCTGACTTGCAATTGAGTGACTGTGAAATGTTGTAGCTTGTTTTGCTAATCTTTCTGTGTACTTGGTTATTTAAGGGTTGTAACCCAAGTGCATTATTTTATTTATTTTGATGTTCAAACCCTTCTATCTTTAATTCAATGAAAAGCGGGATCTTTCTCTCGTCTCGACATTATTTCTCTTATTTTCTTTCTCGGTCTTGTTTTCTTGGTATTCTGTCTTATGTTTTGTCGGCCTTAATAACATGACATGCATGTGGAATTTATGTCTTGATCTAAACACGTGGTCTGACATTGTGAGCGATCTGAGTAGTAACGAGAGACAAAAGAGGGAGCGAAATAAGTTGGAAATTAATCTGTAGTTATCCGATAAGGGAGATCGGTGAGAAGTTCAAGATCGTGCACGGTCGCTTCGACCGAAGTTGAAATACCATTTTTGAGTACCATCAGTGAAGTAGAAGTCGATGACACGCGTGGATAAGTCTAGATCAATTCTTTGAATCATTATTTGTGCGAGGCATTCTCGGGTCGGGATGACGAACGGCTTTCGTTTTTGCTACCCAAACACAATACCAATTTTCTAGCCCTTTGAGCCTTGAGTATTTTTCTTTGGCTACCCTCCTTTGGAATCAATGTGATTGAAATTGGAAAAAATGAAAAAAAAAAAAAAAAAATATTTGAAAAAGAAAAAAACAAAAATCTACCTCAGTGCTAGAGCTACGTCTGACCTGATTCCTCTCAAAAGGATACGTAGGCAACCATTCAGGTGTGGTCATATCAATGAAAGTTCTAAAGGTTCCTTAGCTTCATAATAGGGGAAAGTTCATTTTTCTCCTATTCCTCGTTGACGCAAAAGCTTGCCTCCAAGTTTGCGGCCAATGTCAAAGAAATTTGAATCCCCAATGTATGCTAAACTGTGGCAGAAGTTTGTTTTTATTTTATTTTTAAAAAAATAAAATAAAATAAAAACAAACTTCTATGTTGTTGTACCATCTATTAATATGTTTCATGAGATATCAGTCTCGAAATCGAGGAAGAAACTCAAAGCGCCTCAGTTTATCCTAAACTGGGGCAGAAGTCTAGTTTATTTTTAAAAGAAAAGGAGAAAGTCAATTCCTTTTGCTTTCTTTGTGTTCATTTCAGGGGGAAAGTCTCAATATCCCCTATGTGTTTGCAGATCAGGAAATTCAAAAGATAATTCCTCGGTTTCCCTAAACCGGGGCTACATTTTGTTGTTATTTTTAAAAGAAATGATTCCAAGGGTTGTATCATTCATCAAGTCATTTCATGAGATGCTTTCATACCGCTTTTCAAACCAAAGAAGAAAAAAAAAAGAAAAAAAAAAGAGAGAAATAATCCCCAACTTGCCTAAACTGGGGGAAATAAGTTTGTTTTATTTTCAAAAAGCAGTGATTTTATAGTTTGTGATATTCATCTGATCGTCTCATGAGATGTTTCTGAGCTTTTATGTTGAACCCCTTGCCTCATAGCCCAACCAAATCCAAAGTTACAGTCCAAATAAAGACCCTTCTGACCGATCATTGAGAATGTCAAGCCGAGTAGGGTATCAGGGGATAAGTCCCACGCTGTAAAGTCGCATCCTTATAAGCCGACAATCGCATTTAGGAGCTGGGAGCATCAAGGTCATTAAAGGAGAAATTCTTCGGGGAATCAAGATAAAGGCCAAAATTGAAGGAAGAAAAGAAAGGCGGGTCGAGCAGCAAGGAGAGATCGGAGGTCGATTGGGAAAGAGCGAAAAATGACAAAAAATGAAAAGAAAAAATAAAGAGAGAAAAAAAAAGTGAAGTCTTATCGGTGAAAACCTGAAAGGGCGCTGCAAGACAACTGTGAGTTAAAAGAACAAAGAGAGAGGCTAGTCGGTGAAAACCCGAAAGGGCACTACTAGTCGAATGAGGGTCATGGAATTCATCGTCAAGTTCGGGTTGAGCGAGGTTGTCAATCTGGGAGAGAGTTCAGGGTTAGACTGTGTGAACTAATCAAGAGTTGATTCTAATTGCATGTCATGTTTTACTAAGGTTGTCGTTCCACCTCCAAATAAGTTTCTTCTGTCTACCAGGGACATCTTTCGTTCGATGTCTCCTTTTGAGTTTCTTCACTTTCCTTTTCTTTTATTTCTTTCTCATTTCAGACATTCAGAAAGGTTTGCAAAACTTGTCTACAAGTTTCAGTTGTACCAGAAAAGTCGAAAATAGGAGTCCAGCACCGAGATTGTACCATGAAGATCACCAGGAAATGGTTTGTTATTTCTACAAGATGTGACCAAAGAACAATATGAGATTTTGGGTTGGGAAGTGTGAGAACACATCTACATCAAGTCAGTTGCTCATCGGGGAAAAAACTTGAAGAGCATAAAGGGAAATAAAGAAAGAAATCAGGGACCATCTGAGCAGGGAGCAGTGGTTTTCAACTTTCAAGACAAGAACCATTGGGATAATGGGATAGAATTTTCAACTTTAAACACAAGACCCATCAGAGTGATGGTTTATAATTTTCAACAAAAAGCAAGACCCATCAGAGTGATGGTTTTCAATTTCCAGAAGAAGCAGAACCCATCAGAGTGATGGTTTTCAATTCAGCAAGAACAAGACCCATCAGAGTGATGGTTTTCAATTCAGCAAGAGCACGATCCATCAGAGTGATGGTCTTTCAATTCAGCGAGAACAAGACCCATCAGAGAGATGGTTTTAATTTTTTAGTAAAAACAAGATCCATCAGAGTGATGATTTTCAATTCAGCAAGAACAAGACCCATCAGAGAGATGGTTTTAATTTTTCAGCAAAAACAAGATCCATCAGAGTGGTGATTTTCAATTCAGCAAGAACAACACCCATCAAAGAGATGGTTTTAATTTTCAGCAAAGCAAGACCTACCAAAGTGGTGGTTCCAATTTTAATTTTCAAGTTAAAGCCCGTCAAAGCGGCAATTTCTACTTTCAAGTCAAAGCCCGTCAAAGCGGCAATTTCTACTTTCAAGTCAAAGCCCGTCAAAGCGGCAATTTTACTTTCAAGTCAAAGCCCGTCAAAGCGGCAATTTCCACTTTCAAGTCAAAGCCCGTCAAAGCGGCAATCTCAACTTTAGAGGCAAAGACCGCCCGAGCGGCAATATCAAGTTTTCAAGACCACTTGGGTAGTGGGGGTTGCGGACTATTTCATCAGCTTGGGAAGCATGAAGAGTTAGCTTAGAAATTGTAATTTTACATTTCAATATTGTAATTTCATTTTTCTTTGTAAAGCAATGACCAACAGCCAGCTAGCCAGCAGCCAGCAACCAGCAACAAGTGACCAGCAACAACAGTCTCAGTGTGTGTAGAAGTATCTCTAGTTAGTCCGGGTAAGTCTAGGAGCGTCGAGTCAATCCCAGTTAGTTCTGAAAGTGTCTAGAGTTAGTCTGTGTATGTCTAGTAAGTCCTCGTGAGTCTAGAAGAGTCTAGTGTCTGTTTGAATGCGGTAGTCCCAGCTACCGCACGTAAGGAACTACAGTGACCTGATTTCTTAGTCCGAGGATATGTAGGTAGCCTTGTTCTTGGTTAGAACCAAACCAGCAAGGTACGGTCACAATTTTGCAAGTGTGTTCTCGGCTAGAACCGAAAAAGCCAAAATTAGCTTCCGATTACGTCTTTGTCCGAAAACTCTTCATGTTCCCGAACAAAGAGGGGCAGCTGTAATCACCTAATTTTGGCACGAAATACCAAAAATTACATAAAATAGCTGCGTTAAATATTATGTGAATTTTTCTAGGTTTACCGTTTTATTTAGTTAATTAGGTTGAAAAATGTTAGAAAATTTTCAAAAAAAATTGGATTCAATTATGAGTGATGTTTAATTGATTTCATGTGCTAAGTGATTCATCTTACAAGTTTTGTGTGTTAACTACTTGGTTAATTAATTTCAAAATGACAATTAGTGTAGTCTAGTTTAAAAGGCCAATTAGTCTAATAAATCTGAAAATGAACCGGCCCAATTAACTTTGACTCGCCAGCCCAAGGTCCAAGTCTTAACCCGGCCCATTACTGTGATTTAAAAGCAAAAATTGCCATTATTGACAATTTTTTCCCAAATTCAGCACATCCCTCTCCAATTGTTTTCCCTTCTCGCCTGAGCCGCCATCAACCACCGTGAACCACCACCGACCGGCCAAAACATTACATCCCCGGAATCGCCTCTCCACCTTCTTTACGTACCCAACCATGGTTTTCCCCAAAATTGCAAAGAATCGTTGTAAATCAGAGTTCGAAACGCGACATAAGCTTTTTCGGTGAGTCTTTTCATTTTTTTTCATTGAATTTTCACGGGTATGCACTGTCTCTTCCTCATATTTCCGTTTTTTTCTTTTTCTAGATGAAACGACCCCAAATGGGATCGTTTCACTTAGAAGAAGAAAGTGACGGATCCGATTGGGTTCAAATAGGGTCGGGGGCTATTCGATTAGGCGTTAAACGGTGGGATTGGTTTTGTTTGGTGGAGTTGTGGCTATGGTGCAGCTTGGCGAGGCAGTGATAGGGCCTGTTTAGTGTAATGATGAGTCGATATTGGTGGCTGCGATGATTGAATGTGAAGGGATGTTGTACTTTGTTTTGTGATTTAGGGCAGTGGGCTATTATGGTTTGATGTTATGATGCGTCGGGGCTGTTTTTGGTTACGGGGACTGATTAGTTTGTATTGAAATTGATTCGAGGCCTTGTCGATGATCCGGTGTCGCTGTGAAACTATAGGCAAGGCAATTTTAGATTGAACGACAGGGTTTGGGATTGGTTTTGGATCTCTTGATGCCCATGACAATGCTTTGATGGTGATGGACTGAGGTACCTAGGGGTGCTTAGGCAGTACTCGACGGAGGTGCTGTGACAATAGCGATGTGAGCTGAGTGGGAGCTGCGGCTTTAACCGTGCAATGGAGGTGTCGGGGCTGGGAGCTGTAATGGTGTGTTAATGTAGTCGAGGTACTGGGAAATGTGATGTCGATGCTTTGAGCAATGGTGATGTTGCTGCGATGATGAGGATACGGGTTTGAGGCAGTTGTTCAGGGCTGACAAGGCAGCGGAGCATTGAAGCAGTGGACGATCAGAGTCGTAGTGGTCCGACTGTGAAAATCAATATATACTGTTTGATTTTCACATCGCTACATTAAAATAGAAAAAGTAAACTGTTTCAATTGTTGAGAAAATAGGTTGGTCCAACTGTGAAAATCAATATATACATGTTGTTGTTTCGTAATTGTGATCTCATGTCGAGTTATGTTGAATCGCGTATGTCTATGATTTTTCATCCGAATAATACTCAGTTAGGTTGTAGTATGTTCAAATGCTCAAATGTCTATCATATGAAATGATCGTTCACGTTTATTTGATGGAATCTGTCTGACTTGTTTGCTTATCCATAGGCTAAGTGTATAATCTAACGCCTGAAGCAATGAAACTGGAATGGAACTTAGGTGTTGACTGTGTATTTGATCCGTATGTTGATTTAGTTGTTCAAGATGTTCAGTCCCATGAGTTTAAATATACAGTTGTGATCAGTCTTTGTTCCAAGCGTGCAGGTGTGTATGTGTGTCTCTGGATGAGTTATTCAAGTCTTTTGTTTCAAGTTTGGTTGTGAACTCTATTTAGTGTGTGTGTGTATGAATAGATCTGTTGATGTGAATTTTTTGGTGCCTGAGGCATTTTGTAGTTGGGAGGAATGGAGTAGCTCCCTGGTTCATTTTGTTGTTGAAACCCTGGGATTTGTCTAGTTAGAAAGTTGGGAGTCAGAGGTGGTTGGTCTTTTAGGAGCATTGTTTCAGGTTTATTAATTTGTTCTTAGGTGGGTTAGTCCATTCAATTTAGTTTGGTCATTGACAACGCTCAACACACACCTCGGTTTGAGGTATGAACGGTCATCGCAATACAATTTACCCAACTAGGAGTCGGGGTAGAATCCACAAGGAACAAAGTGATGCGATCAAAGTAGTGGAGGAACTAAACCTATTTGACAAAGCCAAACTAGGATAATGAGGTGATGGAACGATATTAACAACTATCAAACTACACTAGGAAAGCAAGTAAATATGATCAATGGCCTTCTCGCAACCAAGGAAAGCAAGTTTTGAGCCTAGGATACAATTATAGCACGGGGTTCATATATTATGGTCGAGTCATTCTAATGTAATCCCTAGAATCCTTCCGGCCTAGAAGGAATTTACCTCAACGGCGCTCGTCAAAGCCATGGTTGAGCTTATAAAGCACTACCCATTACTCGAGGAAAGAAGACCTCTTCCGAGCGTAACTTCTTTTAGATGAGTTAGTCTATGAAATAGCCTATCAACCCAAATCCTCGCTAGCTTCACTATTCTACGCTAACTAATCTCTCTCGAGTCTTTAATTAACAAAGTAGACGGGCAACTCAAGTGTCGCGAGCGCAAGAGTCAAGCAGTCAAAACAATGGAAGCTAGATAATCAAAACCCAACAATATAAATTCCTAGTCATGACTCATTCATATATTCATGTCCAAATCATATCAATTAATAACACAAATAGCCATGAAATATATTCACAAAATCAATTCTTCAATAACATCAACAACACCCAATATATTCAATACAAAACATGAAAGTAAAGAAAGGAGTACTAATGGTTGAGAATTTCTCAATGGGTTGCTCCAAATCTTCACCCTCTTGGTGTTCTTGTGATGGATCCTTGCTCCAAGATTTGAAAAATGGCCAAAAGATAAGCCCTAGGTCGTGCAAGGGCTGAATATATGTTCCCCATTTAGGCTGCTGTGAAATTACAACACTGTCCACTGCAGTCCAGACGCGCATCTTCGCTATCGCGCTACTATGGACGCTATCGCGCTACAGTGCTTCTTCCTTCTGCGCGATCGCGAGTGTACTTGCGCTTTCGCGTTGAATTCTTTTCCACTCTTCGCGATCGCGTCATACTGGGTGCCTTCGCGATGACTTGAGCATATCTCTTCGCTATCGCGTGTGAAACCTTCGCGATCGCGAAGAACAACTTTCCAGGCAGAAACAGAAACTTCACAGATTGCCTTGTTTTGACTTGTTTTCATCTATTCATCACTACAGCTTCAATATCCTGTAATATGCAACTAAAACATGATAAGTGCGCGTATTAAATCAATAATGCACAACAAAAGCTCAAGTAAATTGAAGGTAATATGTGGCATTTTGCCCACACATCACACCCCCAAACTTAAACTATTGCTTGTCCTCAAGCACAAGCAAAGCACACTTCAATAAAAACCAAGTTGCAATTTATCTATTCATGCATTTTTCATTAAAGCCACAACAAGCCAAAACTCGATTCAAGTTCAACAACTAATGAAATTGGTTGGTGCCAACAATTAAGCCAAACCATGTGAGCATCACTTTCATATACAAAACATCAAAGAAGGCAAACATGCCATGACACAAGACTTTCAAGGTTTGCCTCTTCGTCACAAGAGTTCGCCTCTTTGCTTGCTCACCTCAATTGAAAAATGAAACACAAGTCCTCAACTCAACTTCACAAGTGCCCTCACCACTCAAGAGAATATCCCAACCACAAAAATGCAATGATAACACAAATGGGATTAATGATAGGAAGAATTCACTCACTCTCTCAAAAGAAGTTCATCATGCACACTAAAGATCCATATGCTTGCCCTTCGTGTACCTCTCCACTAATGTAGGAATGCTTGACCCGAAATCAATTAGGACTTGTTAGGATTGTAATGTAGGCTTTTGGTCAAAGGTGGGGTAAAATATGGGCAAATAGTGACTACACACCTCCTTGAGCACTACACCGTACAAAAATTAAAGCACACTTCATTTTTCTTGCATTTACACCTTGCTAAATCGAGGTTTATACATTAATTTTTCTCCTCTTTATTCATCAATTCTCTTTTTCTTCTTTTTCTTTCTTTTCTTTCACTTGCTTCTTTTTGTTTCTTTTCACTTTTTCACTTTTTTTTTTTTTTTATATTCAACTCAATTTTGTTGCTCTTTCTTTTCATTTATTCATTAACTTCCACACTTTCACCATAAATCGTGCCACCCCCAAACTTAGGCTTTTGCCTAAGTTGCACGTCTTTCAATGCACTCAAGGAGGTAGGGCCAAAAGAGAGGGTTAGTGCTTTAAGCACTTAGAATTGGTCCGGGTTAATAATGTGGTTGCCAAAGAAAAGGATATTAAGCTCAAAGGGGTTGACTAAGGATATAATGCAAGGGTAGGCTTTCTAGATTACTGAGCGGGCCAAAGAAAGCCTAAAATCATTTTTCAAGTCAAGCATCACCTAGGATTTCGCCTCGAAACACACTTAGGGCAAGTTCTAGATCAAGAAGCACACACATGAATACACCAAAACCTCACCACACATGGCACATGTAAAGCAAGGAAGACGAGTATATTCAAATCCCGATTAAAGGCAATTAAGCATCCAAAGTTTACTCATAGCCTAATGAGAGCTAAATAGTGATATAAGAGCCAAAAGTTGAACTTAAAGATCATAGCACAATTCACCAACTAAATTTTTCTATTCATTTTTGTCAAAACAAGCTCACATGATAAGGATTAAATAATGGTGGAACCAAACATACCAAAAGTTGCCAAGGAGCAAAAATCCACAACTAATCATCATTATTTACATCTAACTACTAAACTAGTACTAGAGATGCCCGGTTCAACACCATTACTTCCTTGGAAAAGAACCATGGCAAATAAAAACCAAGGAGGTTATTTCAAAAATTTTGTGCAACATGGTATTTACAATGAAAATGGTTGTTCGGACCCAAATGAGGCTTTCGCACCCACATGGGATGCCTACGTATCACCCGGGAGTGAATCAGATAAAGAAAAGGTAGCATCCCAAGCGTAGTTCATGGGAATACCATGTGTTTTTGTTTTAAACTTACTAACTACTACTACATATGAACAAGCTATTAACACAATACTATAATAATTACTAATACTAAGTATACACAAGCTATTAACACAATAGTTATACTAATATTAAAGAAAATGATCATCCACAAAAATATTCACAATTTGCTCAAAAACAGGGACACGATGAGAGAGATATGTCATAAATATCAAGTACATGAGCAACAAACTAACTACACCCAGAACAAAAATGCACCCCCAAACTTAAATTATGCACTGTCCTCAGTGCAACTAACAATGAAATGCAAAGGGTGTAAGGAACTCCCTGACTAGCAGATCACTCCTCACTGTCAGTGTTGGGGTAGCGAAGCTCATCCTCGGACTCCTCATCTGAGCTAGAGGAGCGACAGAGTGAATTCAGCTTGCTCATCATCTTGTTGAGGAAGTTGCTTGTTCTCTTGCCAAAATTTTTCTGCTTCCTCTCAATTTTATCCAGTCTGACCTTAATCCGCTCTTGCTCAGCTGCTACAGCCTCCAATGATGGTGTGCTCAGAGGCCTGGAGGAAGAACCCTCTCCATGTGGGCCTGAAGGAAGCCTTGCTACTAGCTGTCTAATCTGAGCGTCTACAGAAGAAATTTGAGATGAAATGTACCTCATGTTAGACGCTCCAGATGCAAGTGGTGGAACTGGAGTGTAAGAACTCCCTGGTGCAGTAGTAGTAGCAGGTGTGGAGAACTGCCCAAAAGTTGGGTCCTCGATATCAACCTGGGAAGGCATCTCAACTTTTCTCTTCTTGCTTTGTATTACTCCTCCCCGTCCTTTCTTCAGCAGTGGATAGATAGGTTTTTCAGGACCCACACTTTTGTCAGTAGGGCGTATCTCCACCCCGGCATCCATGCATAGTCGGTGAATCAAACTTGGGAAGAATAAACTCTTTGTTCTTTCTAGCACCACTTCATGAATTTCCTCAACAATGAGTTCACCAACATTGACTTTAAGCCCGTCAACCAGTGCCGCGACCAGACGAGCTTTTTCAGGAGTGAGATCACTCTCATTGCTTGAAGGCATCACCCTAGTACACACTATGGATAGCCAAATGCGGGCCTCAGCTGTAAAGTTGGTAGATACAATTTTGTGGCCAAATGTGGACCAACCTGAGTGGTTGCCCCCTTGAAGCATATCTACCATCCACTGCATACCCCCTTCTGAAGCACGAGCTTTGTATAGAGCATTGTCAACATTCTCGAGCTCGTACACTTCATTGATAGCAGCTGCATCAAATCTCACCAACTTGCCCCTCACAGTTGTCACCAACTCCCCACTAAAATCCGTCCGAGTGGCATTTGCATAAAACTCCCGCGCTATGGTAGCATTAGCCTTCTCAGGAGTCTCGGCAAAACAGATCCACCCGTTATGTTCTAGCTTTTGAAAGAATTCGGGGAGCTTCTCTTCCACTTTTTCCATATGTATCCCTCTTTCCTTAATGAAGCTCATATCGAGGTCCCTTTGGAATTTCTCATAGCATGATCTGGATAAGAACCTCGTCCTGTCATATGTTGTTTATTCTCCTCCTGTTGAGTTCCGTTGGTTGTTTCCTTCGGCCATTATAAAGAAAAAGTACCTACAAAGATCAACATTGTTAAAACACGATTTGGGTACTTAATATATGCATTAGTAAAGCTCAGGGGCCAAAGGTTGGAGCCAAAAAAGATTCAGCAGTGGCTTGTGCGAGCACACTGTTTCTGCCAGAAAAAGGGCTTCTTCGCGATAGCGCATCTACAGGCGCGATCGCGATGTGTTGTCTAGGAAAACCTGCGTGATCGCGACATGTCTCACGCGATCGCGAAGGGAAGGCCTGCACAACACAGCGCGATCGCGAAGCTAGTCACGCGATCGCGAGTCTGTCTTCTTCAGCAGGAGGAAGCAGACCTCGGACTACAACACCCAGAATTTTTATGTTTTGAGCATCATTTACAGAGCACAGCCACAATTTAAACAATAAAAACTATCAACTTTGGCTTCAATCTGTCGGATTTGATACTAGGGTTCTTTAGTTCAATTGAGTGTTAACAACTAGCAACCTAACCCATTCTTCTTCACAAACAATTCATCTATAAGGGTACATCAGACTTCCCCTATTGTGCATAAAAAGTCCTTTGTTTGCTTATTGCTACAACCATTAATGGAACCTTACCTAGATATATTCAACAAAATTGAAGATGGAAATTAGGAACATACCTTGATAATGGAGTGGAGTAGTTGAGCGTGTAATAGGAGATGCAATGAAACACTTGGAATGCAAAAATGGGGGAGGGGAATTTGAGAGAATGGGGGTTTTGAAATTATGGTTCGATTCTCTCTTGAAACTGCCTATTATCTACCTGAGGTATTGTTCTTCGCGATCGTGTGGTCATAGCCGCGATCGCGCTTTTCTATTGAGGTAACCTACGCGATCGCGTGTGGGTCAGTCGCGATCGCGCAGGTCTGTTTCACAGTGAAGCGCGATCGCGTGAAATGTGACGCGATAGCGATGGACAAATATTTTTCCAACTTCCAGTAAGCAGAATTTCAGTGAGGCGGTCCGCCCCAAACATTAGGCGCTCCGCCTACTGGGACTCAGAATGCCCAGTTTCAGTGGGCGGTCCGTCTTCTCTCATTGAATGGTCCGCCTCACACCCTGTGCAATCCATTTTTTTCAATGTTTATGCTTTAAATCATGCATCCTAACAACTACTACATGTGGGATTCATGTGAGATGATCAAAAACAACTACAAAAACTAATCTAATCTTAACATGCAATCAAATAACAACTAAAATTTTAAAGGGATTCGGGTTGCCTCCCGAAAAGCGCTTTATTTAACGTCTTGGCTAGACGGTACCCATGGTGCTTTTCTCTCCACTTGGTGAAGGTGAATTTTCTCCCCAACATCGCTTCATGCTTTTTGTTATGCTCTTTAGGCGGGGGCACACATTTACAAGATCGCGAAGCCAGATCCTTCATTTTGCACTTCTTCGCTTTCAAGTGGGGAATGTCATTTTGCCTTCTTGGCGTGGCAAATTCAACAATGTACTCATTTTGCTCATCAACGCCAAAATTTTCTGAAGGTGCTTGTTCTTCCACTTCTATTTCTTCATCCACACATAGAGTTGAAAAGTGAAGTGAATGAGGTCTCAATTGTTTTAACATCAATGGAGCATCAAGCATGACATCCTTTTCTTCACATGTGCTAGAGTCTTCATCACAAGAGTTCTTCATTTCCGCTCTAGACTCCAACACACATTTCTTGTTCACGGCATCATCACCAAATATCTTGACGATGTGATCACTTTCACGAGTTCCCATGATTTGACTTGTGCTCTCTTCCACAAACTCACTCATTTCTAGCATATCATTCACTACTTCGTCATGTGAAGCCTTGGAGGCTTCAATTACTTCATGCACTAGAATGTTCAAGACACGAGCTTCAAGATCAAATTGGTTCACTCTTTGTCCTAGTTCTTCCCTTTCATGTTTAGATCCCAACCTTCTACATTTAAGTCGTGAAGGCATGCTTCATGGACTTTCATTTTTCGAGCTTGATCTCGGAGCCAAGCTCGGCTCACAATTTCTTCTTCATCCCAATTGTGCTTTTCTTCAATAATTCTTTTTTGATATTCAAGCACATCTTCAACGGAGGATTCTTCTTGGAACTCAACCTCATCTTCCGAATAACGCCTTTGTTGGAATTTGGCAACACCCTTAGTTTGTTGATCATTGAAGGTGTCAACCAATTGGCTCAATTGAGTTTTCAAGTTGTGAATTGCCAAGCCATTTTGATGGATTATTTCTTTGAAGGCTTCGGCATTCTCACTATGTTGTTCAATTATCCGCTCCATCAAATGTTCCAACCTTGCATTTTCGTTGCATTCATCTTGTGAAGTCGATAGGTCCATCTCCTCTTGAAACCTCTCTTGGATGCCTTGCCATTCGGGTTCAAGCTCCATGTTCATGTTAACACTTGCCCTATCAAACTCATAAGAATCATTAGCATCATTATAAAAATCATTGGAAGAAGCATAAGGAATATTAGGACAACCGTCCCAATGGCCATTTTGACCCCCACACTCATGACATATGTCCCACTCAAAGGGTTGAGAAGGTGCACACAACTCGCCCCCGGAAACAATTTGACAATCTTGCCAATGGTGAGGTCCGCCACAATAAGGACAAGGATCATTCATGTATGGATTTTCAATATTGGACCAACTTTGGTTCCATGATGCCATTTCAAGATAGTTATCACTAATTTAAACTAACTAATTAATGCAAGTAAACACTACACACAAATAAATATTTACAATTTACAAAGAACATTTCTACTATTCACAATTTTAACAAGAACAGTTCACAAAGTTTGGAACTAAGCCAACTAGCTCAACTCCTCAACTACTTTAATACGCCAATTGTTCCTCGGCAACGACGCCAATTTTGACAACACTCAACACACACCTCGGTTTGAGGTATGAACGGTCATCGCAATACAATTTACCCAACTAGGAGTCGGGGTCGAATCCACAAGGAACAAAGTGATGCGATCAAAGTAGTGGAGGAACTAAACCTATTTGACAAAGCCAAACTAGGATAACGAGGTGATGGAACGATATTAGCAACTACAAACTACACTAGGAAAGCAAGTAAATATGATCAATGGCCTTCTCGCAACCAAGGAAAGCAAGTTTTGAGCCTAGGATACAATTATAGCACGGGGTTCATATATTATGGCCGAGTCGTTCTAATGTAATCCCTAGAATCCTTCCGGCCTAGAAGGGATTTACCTCAACAGTCAAAGCCATGGTTGAGCTTATAAAACACTACCCATTACCCGAGGAAAGAAAACCTCTTCCGAGCGTAACTTCTTTTAGATGAGTTAGTCTATGAAATAGCCTATCAACCCAAATCCTCGCTAGCTTCACTATTCTACGCTAACTAATCTCTCCCGAGTCTTTAATTAGCAAAGTAGACGGGCAACTCAAGTGTCGCGAGCACAAGAGTCAAGCAGTCAAAACAATGGAAGCTAGATAATCAAAACCCAACAATATAAATTCCTAGTCATGACTCATTCATATATTCATGTCCAAATCATATCAATTAATAACACAAATAGCCATGAAATATATTCACAAAATCAATTCTTCAATAACATCAACAACACCCAATATATTCAATACAAAACATGAAAGTAAAGAAAGGAGTACTAATGGTTGAGAATTTCTCAATGGGTTGCTCCAAATCTTCACCCTCTTGGTGTTCTTGTGATGGATCCTTGCTCCAAGATTTGAAAAATGGCCAAAAGATAAGCCCTAGGTCGTGCAAGGGCTGAATATATGTTCCCCATTTAGGCTGCTGTGAAATTACAACACTGTCCACTGCAGTCCAGACGCGCATCTTCGCTATCGCGCTACTATGGACGCTATCGCGCTACAGTGCTTCTTCCTTCTGCGCGATCGCGAGTGTACTTGCGCTTTCGCGTTGAATTCTTTTCCACTCTTCGCGATCGCGTCATACTGGGCGCCTTCGCGATGACTTGAGCATATCTCTTCGCTATCGCGTGTGAAACCTTCGCGATCGCGAAGAACAACTTTCCAGGGCAAAATGCCACATATTACCTTCGATTTACTTGAGCTTTTGTTGTGCATTATTGATTTAATACGCGCACTTATCATGTTTTAGTTGCATATTACAGGATATTGAAGCTGTAGTGATGAATAGATGAAAACAAGTCAAAACAAGGCAATCTGTGAAGTTTCTGTTTCTGCCTGGAAAGTTGTTCTTCGCGATCGCGAAGGTTTCACACGCGATAGCGAAGAGATCTGCTCAAGTCATCGCGAAGGCGCCCAGTATGACGCGATCGCGAAGAGTGGAAAAGAATTCAACGCAAAAGCGCAAGTACACTCGCGATCGCGCAGAAGGAAGAAGCACTGTAGCGCGATAGCGTCCATAGTAGCGCGATAGTGAAGATGCGCGTCTGGACTGCAGTGGACAGTGTTGTAATTTCACAGCCTAAATGGGGAACATATATTCAGCCCTTGCACGATCTAGGGCTTATCTTTTGGCTATTTTTCCAATCTTAGAGCAAGGATCCATCAACAAGAACACCAAGAGGGTGAAGATTTGGAGCAACCCATTGAGAAATTCTCAACCATTAGTACTCCTTTCTTTACTTTCATGTTTTGTATTGAATATATTGGGTGTTGTTGATGTTATTGAAGAATTGATTTTGTGAATATATTTCATGGCTATTTGTGTTATTAATTGATATGATTTGGACATGAATATATGAATGAGTCATGACTAGGAATTTATATTGTTGGGTTTTGATTATCTAGCTTCCATTGTTTTGACTGCTTGACTCTTGTGCTCGCGACACTTGAGTTGCCCGTCTACTTTGCTAATTAAAGACTCGGGAGAGATTAGTTAGCGTAGAATAGTGAAGCTAGCGAGGATTTGGGTTGATAGGCTATTTCATAGACTAACTCATCTAAAAGAAGTTACGCTCGGAAGAGGTCTTCTTTCCTCGGGTAATGGGTAGTGCTTTATAAGCTCAACCATGGCTTTGACGAGCGCCGTTGAGGTAAATCCCTTCTAGACCGGAAGGATTCTAGGGATTACATTAGAACGACTCGGCCATAATATATGAACCCCGTGCTATAATTGTATCCTAGGCTCAAAACTTGCTTTCCGTCGTTGCGAGAAGGCCATTGATCATATTTACTTGCTTTCCTAGTGTAGTTTGTAGTTGTTAATATCGTTCCATCACCTCGTTATCCTAGTTTGGCTTTGTCAAATAGGTTTAGTTCCTCCACTACTTTGATCGCATCACTTTGTTCCTTGTGGATTCGACCCCGACTCCTAGTTGGGTAAATTGTATTGCGATGACCGTTCATACCTCAAACCGAGGTGTGTGTTGAGCATTGTCAGTCATGGTGGGTTTGATTTGCTTAGATAGTTTAGATGACATAGGATGGATGATGTCGAATGAGATGCCAAAGAATGAGTCAGGAAGGTACATGGGTGGCAGCATAGTTCTGTCCTTTTTGGGTTCTGGTACAAGCCTTGCATGCAAGGCAATTATGGGCTGAAATCTGATGAATGAGGGGGGCACATGGGCTAGTCCTCTGCACTGGTACACACCCCCTCTCCCTTTTCATTTGAGAGCCTTTGACTCTCTTTTAAAAAAGAAAAGGAATAGAACATATAAAAGGGGAACAGAATACAAAAAGAGAGAACATATAAAAGCTGAAGCAAAAAGTGAGAGATACAGAACTTATAAAAAACAAACAACAGAGAGATAAAAGGGAGCAACAGAAAGAGAAAGTGAGAAACAGAGAACATAGAAAGAGAGAACACTTATCCATACACAGAGAACACACGAAAATCAGAAAAGGGACCTCTCTTGGAACAGATCTGAAACACTTTGAAATTTGAGGGAAAAGATCTAAAATTTGAGCACTCTCTCTAAAACAAGAAGAGCAAAAACACAAGGTCTAAAAAAGACTTTCAGATCCGAAAAGAAAAACAGAGAGAGACTAAGAAACAACAAAAAAAAGGGGGGTCTGGAGTTGAGTTTTATTCTATTACAGAAAATTTCAAAGAGCTGTTAAGGTTGTTACTGTGTCGCTGGTATTGCTGATGTTGCTGCACTCATTATTTGTTTTGGGCTTTAGCTAGTTGGTGGCTTTGCTATTTTGGGAATTTCAACACAAGGTATTCATCAATTTAAGCTTTGTATTCTGCATGTGTTTGCCTTGTTTAAGTTTCTTGAAATCGTATAAAGTGTGTAGCTTAAAGACTTGAAATCTATCATGTTTGTTTACTATCAAGGAAAGAAAAATAAAGAACTTTCATTTCTTAATTTAATACGTGTCCATGTCTGTGAGTTAGGTTACAAGCAGTAAAATATTCCCTTGCAAAAATATTATTTCATTGTTTAATATAATAGGATTATTTTCTTTATCTTAAATTAAGAGCTATGAAAGAACAAAAGGGAAAGCTGTGGATGAATGGTTCTTGAGAAGTAACGTGCTATGTCAACTTGTAAAGCTAGGACAAATTGAAACGGTTAGGCAGAAATAGGACTTCGAATGCAAACCATTTCACAAATTAGCCTACAGTTGCAAATTTCTTTAAGCCCGAATAGCAGAAACATATTGTATAGATTTGCAAAAATTAGTTTAGTTTCAAACGTGCTCTATTTTGATATAATTATCCATCCAAAGCGTAAGGCAAAGTGTAAAGGTGTTCTATCGAAATCGGATAATAACAAATAGTATTAGGCAAATGTATAGAGGTGTTCCATTGAAATTGGATCAAGAAAATATATATCACATTGGAACTCATATTAAGTCAAGAGATTTCGAACGGGTGAAGTACCTGCGCGATTTAATTGATTTAAGTCGAAAGATTTCGAACGAGTGAAGTTCTCGCGCGATTATATTCGATTGGAGTTTCAATTGTCAAACGAGAAAATTAACAATAAAATGAAGTGTAACAAAATCAAGGCAAAAGTATAACAAACAAATTCAAATAGTTGAAATGCGTCAATAAAAGCAATTGTGCTTGGCACAGGACTCGGGGGTGCCTAACACCTTCCCGAGAGTCAACCGAGATCCTTACCTGGAACTCTGACGCAGACCATTTACGAGTCATAGGTATTCTAGGTACACCACTTTGGTGACTTGGCACACCTTTAACTTGTCAAGTGGCGACTCCGAAAATCTCTTAAAAATTAGTGTACCTATCAACACCGTAGCAGACCTTTTTAAAACTAATAGTTTTTCTTTTAAGTCGAAAAAGGGTCGTGACATATATAATTCGGGATTGGTCAAATCATAATTAAAAATTTGATCAAATTATACAGAATAAAATAACCTCATAATCAATCTCGAGATTGTTACCACGATTCAGAATAAAGGATGCGAAATAAAGAAGGAACGAGAAAACATGCGGAGATTACAATATGAAAGTCTACTTAGTAGAAATTTTTTAAAGTAGACTTAGAGGCATATAACGACCAATTCTAATTCAAGTCATGTTTTAAAATATTCAACACAAAAATTGGACTTTTGTTAATAGTACTTCTCAACGTTTGTTCTTCTTCAATGTTAATACAGTATTGTTTAAGGTTATAGATTTTTATTATATAGTTTGTTGGCTTTATCAAATTACCACTTGCATACGAATAATAGTGGTTGGGATTTTGTAATTGATTTAGAACACGGCATCTTCTAAAGCTGCGTCCAAGAAAAAAAAAGGTTAGCTGATGAAGTATTATTAGTACAAAGACAGACAGTACACCGGTTGTTTATGTTGAATAAAGTTGTTTTATTTAATTATTACACATGAGTATTCCAAGTTTAGTAGATCGGCATACTAGTGCTTATGGGATAATGGAAGTAAACAAGGTTAATCATTTTGATTTGGAAAGATACATTTGGACATGGGTAGTTAATGATGGAGTAGACATGTCGTGTAAAAATGAAATCATGAGACTCTTTATATTTGAAGAAAACGTAGTTTTGTTTTCCCCTTTCCTTTCAGTTTGGTGGTTAGGTGGGCTCCTCCATTTGTTTAAAGTTATTTTGTAAAAGAGTTTTTTACACAAAAGTACACTTTTAATAAGTTATTTACAAAAAAGAGACATTTTAATAAAATTATCCATTATAAAGAAAATTGGTGCTTAATTACATTTTAGCAAAAAAATAGCAAAACCTAATATCTTTCTACCTTCTCTCTTTCTCTTTCTCTTCCCTCCCCCTACCCCCACTGTTTTTCCAGCCAACGCCCTCCCCCTTGGTGTCGCCGCCGTCCCCTCCGCCTTCCTACATCGCTCCGACGTCCCCTCCCCCTTCCCCCATCAAAAAATTTTGTACTCGTTTTCCCCTTCTTTAAAACCCTTGCCAAATAAATGTGTTTTATTACTTCATAAATATCTTAGAAGGAGTAATACAAAGGAAAATCAGAGTTTCAATCAGTGTATATCTTCCTTTTATTTTCCTGCAGCCCCAAAATCAAAGTAGTACCAGCTTTTTGTTTTTTCTTTCAAGTTCAACCTAGCTAAGAAAGAGCAGATGGCAACAATGTCATCACCTTTTTATATAATTCTTTTATAGACGTAATTGTTGTTTATATGTTATTGTACTTGATTTGTTGTTTAAGAGTAGATCTAAGCTTTGACCATGCTGTAATTTTGTCTCATGCATTTTCAATGTTCAACACTGTTAATTTTATTTGAAATTTTGATTTTTATGATGTTTCTGCTTAGATCTGCAATTTTTTATATCATAAATGTATTTTTCTAGTCAAATCTGTTGTCGTATTCATCTTTTTAATTTTATTGTATCTCAGCGTATCACGCTGTATCAACACTGTTTCTGCACTCTATCTAACTGTTTCTAGACAGTTTTTGCACTTTCTCTAAGTTTATGCACTGTTTCTGCACTTTTTTTTTTTTTTTTTGCGAATCTGCATTAGTTCTGTGTTTCTGCACTGTCTCTGTGTTACTGCACTGTATCTAACTATTTATGCATCGTATCTGCACTTTTCCCGCGTTTCTGCACTGTTTCTGTATTTCTGCTCTGTTTCTACACGGTGTCTAAATGTTTCTGCATTGTTTCTAAGTTTCTGCACTTTTTCGGCGTTTCTGGAATGTTTCTGTGTTTCTACACAATTTCTAACTATTTCTGCGTTGTATCTAACTATTTTTACATTGTCTCTAAGTTTTTGCATCGTTTCTCAACTGTTTCTGAACCATTTCTGCATTTTTTTTGCATTTCTGTACTGTATCTAACTGTTTCTGCACTACTTATGCATTTTTTGCAGTGCTCCTGCATTGTTTCAGACTGTATCTGCACTGTTTCAAACTGTATCTGCACTGTTTCAGTACTATATCTAACTGTATCTACACTATTTTTGCAAACCTAGGCAGCGGTGGCGGCAGCCTGGCAGCGGCAGTGAGGTTAATAGGCGGCAGAGGAGGCGGTAGGGGGGGAGGGATGTGAGGTGGAGGCTAGGTTTTACCCTTTTCTAGTTGTTTGTAGCAACTTGTATATAAAAAATAATACTATATTTTGTAATATCAATAATATTGTTAATTTTTTGTAATTAAGGCCTCTAAATTGTATAGAAGTGTAAAAAGCTCTTTGTAAAAAGAGGAGTAAAACAGAGATTTCAATACGAGGTATATGATATAGTGTTACGAGCCATTACGTTTATGATACGTAGAGATTTCAATGCTTTTACTGCACTGTAGGAATTATATATGTGAACAAAATTAATTATTTTATTTGGATAGGTACTTATTTTTTTATTATTTCACTTAAAAGATCACTTTTTTTTTCTTTTGTAATTAATTATTTTAGCTCTAGCAATTTTTCTAAAAAGGTACTCAAATAGGAAAGTTTATATTCGGCCACTATTATAATGATGTGAAGGTACTTAAGCTATTTTAACTATAAACCTTTTGAGTAAACCTTCAGCTACTCAAAAGTACTTTGGGCTTGGCCAAACACTTTGCTCAGTTTTGACACAGATTATTTCAAAATAAATTTTGGAAATATTATTTGTTTATAGAATGAGATAGTTTTTTAGCAATTTAATATGGATTTTTCAAAATATAAAAACTGGTTCACTTATAATACTTTCATTTTTTTAAAGTTAAATGAACGGAAAAAGGTCAAAAATACCGTTAACCTATTAGAAAGGGTTTAAAAATACTCTTCGTTAACCTTTAGGGCCAGATATACCCCTGCCGTTAACCTTTAGGCCCAAATATACCCTCAACGTTTTATTTAGGCTCAAAATTAACCTTAAAACTAACGGACTTTTAAAAAAATTTATAATAATTAAGAAAATAAAATAGTAGGGGATATTTCTTGCCCGTAATATTAAAGAAGAGCATTTCAAACCCATTGCCAATAGAAAAAGAGAAGCTTTGGCCTTTTTCAGTTTAAAAATTATAGGTAAATTTTAAAAATTAGCTCTTAACTTATCATTTGTTTGAAATAAACTTTTGACAAAAGGTATTTACTACTCGCAGATATATATAGAAATGTAAAATAATATAGAGACTACAGCAAAGTGCATATGTAATGTATGCAATATCTACCTATCATAAAAATCAATTGATGATTTTTCAATAGTATATATAGTTAATATATTTTTTTTATGATTTCTGGATATTATATATTAATATATATGTGTTTAAGTTGTACTTTATTATTCCAAATATGCATCTATTTATTTATTTAGTTATTTTAGTCGAGGGTCTATCGAAAACAGTCTCTCCACCTTGGTGGGGGTAAGGTCTGCATACATCTTTCTCCAGATCTCACTTGTGGGATTACATTAGGTATGTTATTGTTTAAGCTGTACTCTCTATTTTATTTTATATTGTGTACATATATTGGTGAGATGTAAATGCCTTTTATCAAAAATTTATTTTAAACAAATAATAAATCAATAGCTAATTTTTAAATATATATACTTATAAATTTTAACCGAAAAAGGACCAAAACTTGTCCAAAACTATTGGTAATAATTTTGAAATGTTCTTTGTTAATATTATTGGCAAAATATATCCCCTACTATTTATTTTTTAATTATTTTTTTTAAAAGTCCATTAGTTTTAGGGTATTTTTGAGCCTAAATAAAACGTTGAGGGTATATTTGGGCCTAAAGGTTAACGGCAGGGGTATATCTGGCCCTAAAGTTTAACGAAGGGTATTTTTAAACCCTTTCTAATAGGTTAATGATATTTTTTACCATTTACCGTTAAATAAATGTTCAAACATAACTTTAACTTTTAAAAATTATTTTCAACTCTAACTTCAAAAATCTCGTCATTTTTCAACCAATCTATGCCCAAACGCTAGCTTCATGTTCAAAAAAGCTATTGCCTGCGAGTACTTTTTGGCCGACAGGATATAAATGGAGTACAAATAAATTGGGTTCAATGGTCATGGTCCATTAGAAATGTTCAAATAGCGCAATGATAAAAGAGTTTTAGTTGCATATTAAAAAAATTTACACTATCAATTTAACCTCAAACAAACAATCAATTGCGTACTATTTTTATTAGGTCACTAGTTAATACTCATAATAAAATTTTATCAGTAATCAATTTATATGTGACATGATTTGTAACTATGTTAATGCATTGTTCTTATAATGAAAGTTGAGAAGGGTTTCTTTATTGAAAAAATCCATAAATTTTAACCGTATGATCAAAGTAACAAATTACTGAAATTATATTGTCAACAACATGAGTTGATTATCGAAAATACTGCAACTTAGAAACTCAACAAAAACAGAATAAGGAAAAGAAAATAACAAAATCTTTATGTATAGGATAATAAGATCCTTGTATTACAACTTGGAATTATTCATAAGGGTCCATATTAAGATCAAAATCCTTATGTTCTTCAACACCCTCCCCTTTCCTATAATCTTCATCATCACTGACAAATTCGTCGGAACACTTCTTGTCAATTTCGTGCGTCGTTTTCCGGCAATAACTGCTGCTAGCTCCATCAGCTTTACTGAAATACTTAACAGCAACTTGTATTCTTCTTAATATAGCGAAAAATTCTTCAACTTCTTGATCCTCAGCTACCTCAAGTGTCTCATCCCTCGGCTTCTTCTTTGAACAATTATTATTCTCTGGCTTTCTTTTTTCTCCATGTTCCATTGTTGGTAAATATGTTGAATAAACTTTTATTCAATGAGTCTTCTTTTATGTTGCTTATAAGTAACGGGTCAGACATTATTATCTAGACGTCACCGACAAATGATTTTTTCTTTCTTATATAGTCGGAGATATTATTTTAATTACTTTAATGATATGACGCAAAATTATTCTTATGGATGACGTATGGCGGATCATTTTGGAGAAGGATAGCGAAGTAATAACATAATTGAAAGTAGGGCTGTTCATTTTTCGGTTTAAACCGATAAAGCGAACCGATAAAAAATTAATGGTTTATAAATATTGGGTTATCGGGTTATCGGTTATTTAATGGTTAGCAAATTTTTTTTATTGGGTTATCGGTTCGGTTGTCGGTTTTGTACATTTTCTTATTGGTTAAACCGATAACCCAATAAGATTTTCAAATTTACTATATTGCGCTTATGTGCATAAAAATAGTATACTTAATTACTACTATTAGTTGGAACTTGGAATCCTCAAACTCTAGTCTTCTTTTACTTGTGTAACTTTCAAGTCTCCCCATCCATTTCAACCACCGATTTACTATTTCACTCCTTGCCTCCTCCATTAGTTTATAGAATAATGAAGTATATTTGAATCTATTGTTGGTTGTTTTTTTGAATATGGCGAATGCTATAAAAGGCATTTGAATTCACTGTGAAAATAAAGCCGATTTTGTATTGGATGCAATCGTTTAAGAGGTTTTTTTTTTTTTACACTTGTTAGACCTAAGTTTCTTAATGGTTAAACCGAAAATCGAACCGATAAGAACCTAACACCGATAACCCGAAAATCGATAAACAATAGCTTATTGGTTCGGTTATTGGTTTAGCACTTTTAAAAACCGAAAACCGATAGTCCAAACCGATAAGGTGCAAAACCGAACCGAACCGACCGATAAACACCCCTAATTGAAAGCACTGTGTGAGGATGATAGTGAGAATTTTCTATAGACTGAATTAATTTTCAGTGCAGAGAAATATTTAGAAGCATTTGGCAATTTCAAGTACACGTGTTTCGCGACAACTATTCGTCACAAGTTTTGTGGAAGTCAGATAAAAATGCTACAACAACAATATTCCACAATTAGGGTTTGGGAAATGTGTGGTGGTATACTCAGATTTATTGAGTGAGATAGAGAGACTAATATATTAAAAATGAGTATAGAAAAAAGAAAAAATAAAAATTCAGATGAAATTCATACATAAATTTAACACTTCATATCGGGCAAAATAGAAATTGTACTACTGATGAACAATTCAACTTTTGCTATAAATTTATGATGAAGATTGTCCACAAATTAAACTGGATACCGCTCTGAGCAAAAACAAAACATCTTATTTTGCTTTGTTACAAGTCACTTTCAATCAAGGAGGTATCCGAGGGAAAGAAAATACTACTACTTGTCTAAAACCACATACATACTCCTTAGCAAGAAATGTTTTAGGTACTTATCAATTTTCTCTAGATTATTCTTTTTCAATTACTTTACATATCCAAATCGTTCTATAGTTTCCTGATCGTATGAAGTCAATTATTAGAGATATTCTGGCTAGCAAAACAGAGCCAGTTCAAACCACATTATTAGAGGTTGCTAAAAGTGATGCTGTGACACTAAAAGATCATTAATATCTCAGAACTCATATGAGCGCCAAAAGTAAAAGAAATAGTAAAGGGTAAAAACAGAAAAAGAAAGATTCCAGTCAAATCAGCTTTTGGTCCCCTTAAAAATATTCTTATTTTAGATTCTTAAAAGAAAAGAAAAAAAAAGTCTTTATTCTACTGGCTAACATCATTTCGTACGTCAAAAACTTGTAAGATGCTTAGCAAGCTTGTTTTCATTTCAGATTTTAGTTACCAGCAAAAAAAAATACCTAGACTAGTATGTCCAATCAACCAAAAATGTACTGTACTAGCTAGTTTTTGGTTATCCTAATTCAGTAACTTTAGCTTGTGCTCCATATGTGTTTAAAAATTTACTCATTAAATACAAATAGTACAATACATGTCAAACTAAGTAGATTGAATAAGTTGTGCAGCGTATTTATGAAGTTTTTGGACGGCTATTCTGGTAAGTACATGAAGGTTGTTGGATGCTTGTTATTGCGCACTTTTTTTTTTTTTTGAAGATTCTTACATAAGAACAGTTGACTGTTCAATGAATAGTTTTGGGGTAAAGTCAAGTATTTTTACCACTTTGAGTTTATTCCAACCAATGGGTCCCATAAATTGGTAGGCGAAAGGTCGCCTATTAAGGCCATTGTGTAACTCAACTGAAATTGAAGACCAGAAAAAGCTGAAGATAACAAAGCATTTGGCTTTTTTCAAAAAAATGTGGAAAAAAAATTTTTGGCATATGAAAATTATCAGTTTCTTGAGATTTTTTGAAAAACCGTTTTTCAAAAATAAAAAAGTGAAAGCAATTCTCTCCACTCACAATTTTTTTTCAAATAAAATACATGTTCAAATACTTTTCAATAGATTAATAGTAAAAAATTTCAATTCAACTTCAAAAACTCTTTTTCAATTTTTTTTTATATTTATGGCCAAAAGGCAACTTATTTCTTCAAGTTTTTATTTCATGCTTTTCAGATAAAGTTGGCATCCATTTTAATAAGATTGGGTTAATGGTTCATTTTGATAAAAGTGGCCACCGGGCGCCCACCCACCCGGGCACACCAACACATTCGGGCGTCCAAATAAGGTTGGATCTAACTCACATCCCAAAAGCTAGCCGAAGGAGTGGAGGATTGTCCAAAGCTTATAATGGCATCTTGCCCCCTCTCTCTCACCGATGTGGGACTTTTCTCATATTCCAACACCCCTCCCTCACACACGACCAACCATACCCACATAGGTGGCTGGTGAACCACGTGCTCAAAGGGGAGCCAGTGTCTTTCCCTGATTTCGATACCATGATAAAACTGGGTATTGGGCAACAGGCGCCACCCACCCAAGCACACCAACACATTCGGGCGCCAAATAAGGTTTGACCTAACTTACACCCCAAAAGCTAGCTCAGGAGGTGGAGGACTGCCTAAAGCTTATAAAGGTATCTTGCTCCCTCTCTCTCACCGATGTGAGACTCTTCCCACATTCCAACACGTTTCATAAGAGATCGGTATGATTAGAAAAAATAAAGTAGGAAATCAGTAGTAAAACACATGAAAAAATTGTGTGTTATTTACTTTTAAAGTAAAATCTACTAAACCCCCTTATTCTTTAAATTTTGAAAAAATAATATCCCCTCCACTTATTGAACAGGACAAATTACCCACTTAAGTAATATTTCCGATGAGCTATGAATTTTCTACTGAAAAGAAATATCAGTAAAAACCCGTTTGGCCAGAGTTTTGGGAAGTCAAAAATATTTACCTTTTACTCCCTCCATCCCAAATTAGTTGTCGCCTTTAGCTTCTTCACGCCCATTAAGAAAATCATTAAATAGAGTGTGTGTTTTACTATATTACCCCTTTTTAATGTTTGACTATTAAATTTTGTTGAGAATTTTTTTAATTATTAAGGGTATAGTTGGAAAAGACTAACAATTTTTGTCTTGAAATCCTAAAGCGACAATTAATTTGGAACACATCATTTTTCCTAAAACGACAACTAATTTGGGACGGAGGGAGTATCTTTTTAAAATAAAAGTTGTTTGTTTTGGAAAATTGAGATATTTGACGAAGCTATTAGAAAAATAACAAGTGTTTTTTGAGTGGCATCACAAAGGGTTTCTTTGTTGCAGAGAAAGAAGCTAAAAGAAAAACATCCCTAAATCAAATACTCCGTATTAATCACCTGTATAGATATTGTCATTGACATTAAGTAAATTCAAACAGTTTATTAGTAGATGTGATCAATATATGATTCGAAAAAATCTAATTATGATTTATGTCAGTACATTTACTAGAGCAATCAGATCCATTCTATCATCACAACCCATCTGGATCAGTTGTTAAGATCCAAACTCACATTATCCTCCACTCTTTCTTCCTTTTTAACGCAGTCAACTACTTGAAAATCTTCTTGCCGGAAAGCTAGATTCCACGGCGTCTCCGCTGTTGTCTTTCTCCCGGAAACACCACCGTCGGTGTTAACGTTATCCTTCTCGAAATACTTCACAGCTACACGTATTCTCCTCAATATTGCATAGAACTCCTCCACTTCTTCATCGTTCTCTACGTTGTTGCCCTCATCTTTCACTATTATCTTTTGCTTCTTTACTTCCATTTCTCCTTCATCTTTACATTTCCTTTTCTTGATATCCATAACAAATTAATTTGCAACAATGCTGAGCTTAATATTGATTAAATAGGGAGACAAAATGGTGGAAATGACTGCAATTTACAGTTGGAATTTTAATGGATTATTAATGGAGTGGTTTACGTGTTATTTTATAGTAGGAAGACATCATGAGTTCAACGCTTGTGATATACTACTAATGATGTCTTAAGGCTGTCGTAAGCAATGTGGCTTATGCCAACGTATGCTATTAATGACTTTAATTTATTTGTCCCTATTGCAGAATTAAATACATAGAAAAGTTGTCATCTGCCAATAAATGTAATGCTAGTGGGTTCTATCTTGCATTTGCCTTTCCCCCAGTATGTTTCAGTAGTATCTCTCGTTAGAAAACCTGTACTCGAATAAATAATTTGAACAAAAATAGAACAGAAGAAGAAAGGAGAAGAACGATTAACAAATGCGAGCTTACTGACTTCATATTAATTAGCTCTTTAAGGAACGTAATCCCTTCAAAACAAATTACACGATATGATACTTTATTTTGTTATAAATTAATGCAAAGAAGAGAAAAAATTATTTTAGGAGTAATTTTCTATTATAGTGTGTAAAATTTAAAGCAAGACCTCAATATTTATAATTAAAAAATTGGTATGATGAAAAGGTACGAAACATTTTCAATAAGAAGGTGGGGTTGATTGGCATGCGACAATTGCATGTAGAATTGTGAATGAACAAAATTAAGTGGTTTTATAGCTTCTGTTACTAACGAGAAAACTCCTTTTGAATGTTTGATTGCCCGAGAAAATAAATCAGAAGATTGATGTTGATCGCAAAAGTGGAATTAGAGTAGCCAACAACTCATTCCTAGAGGAATTGGTCCCTTCTTGACAGATAAATATACGACTTAAGATAAAAATTAAATACCTAAAGCAATAAATCTCAATCTAGGTGAAGTCTGCAATCATACATTTGTAATCTAAAAAGATTCTAAGACATGGGAATATGTGACGCTCCTGAACGGAGGGCAGACTAAATGAGGACAGGTCAAGCAGGACTGACAAATTTCTATGTTGGCAGGCTTCTGAATGGAGTGTACATGAAAGCTTAGGCGAATCCCACATCAGAATGAGAGAGTAAAGTGAAGGATTGTATAAGGAATAGCACAAGTTCATATGGTACGTGCGCTTTAAGGGATCAAGGTGGTGTAGCCCAAACAACAAATTCGTGCGGGCGCAGGCCCAAAGCAGATAATACGTACTATGAAGTTGAGTCGTAACAAATATGGTATCAGAGCCGGAACTCCTTCGTTACGATGGTGGGGCAAACCTCAGTGAGGACAGTGTGTCACTAAGGGAGGTGATAGTGACGCCCCTGAACGAAGGGCCGGTCAAGCAGGACAGGAAGGCTTCTAAGCTGGCAGGCTTCTGAATAGGGTGCAAATGAGACCTTACATTCAGATTAAGTGATAACCTTTTATCCCAAAGTATTATATGACCGCATGTATATGTATCCACTAGTAGCATCGTGTAACATATAATTTTATACGCTTTTTTTTTTTTACTAGGGAACCCGTAGCAGCTAGTTATTGGGTGCGCTCTGGGTAAACCTTGCTCCTTGTGCAATATCTCGCAAACCACATAGGAGAGGTAAAACGCACTACGCAAGCCCCGTGCGACGAGTTCAAACCGAGAAGGCTTTTGGCGAGGGAGATTGATCCTAGGTCTCCTGAAAACCACTCACCCAACCAACTCAGCTACTCTTGCGGATTTTATAC
Organism: Petunia x hybrida; assembly: GCA_037355625.1. NCBI lineage: Eukaryota > Viridiplantae > Streptophyta > Magnoliopsida > Solanales > Solanaceae > Petunia > Petunia x hybrida. Next base: position 5,946,456 of record JBBBVM010000013.1, read on the forward strand.
GCTTCTTTCAATATTATATTTGTGGTGAAATTCCCCTTAATTACTAGAATATATAACAGGTCTATCTCTCATCTATTTAAGATCTTGTGTTTGAAATTACTTGAATTAGAGGAATCCGATTCCTCTCCATTTTTTATTATCTCCATTTCTCCAAATTCTTGAATGGAGAACGCTTGTCATAGCTTATAAAATTGAATGTTAGTAGTTTTACATTATTCAATTGTGCTATTGGATTCTTAAATACAAAAATAAAAAAGACAGTGTTTCTACAAGTCATAATCATCGGTACCAATATTTTTGGGACCGGATTAGAAAATTGGTATTTAGAGCACTAGCACCACCGATGTGATTTTCGACATCTGTACGCACCTTACAGCTTAGTGCCTAATCCTCCCAACCAGTCATTATTGGACAAACAAGAAAATCCATTTTCTCACTCTTTCGTCATATATATGACGTTCAACACTCTCTGTATTATGTTTATGAGTTTAAATTTGGTGCACTGTACCAAATTAATATATTAATTATATTTAAATAATTTATTTTTCTTATTTAATAAAATTAAAAATAGAAAAAAATATATTAACCTTAAAGCTAGGAAAGTCCAATCCAGCTGTAACGCTAACTAAAAATTTTTCCTAGCTTAATGGGTGGCGAAAATTTTCCTTTTCCAACATATTTGACTAATTTACAATACTTCTGATTAATTTTTCTCTCTATCATCGTTGTGAACCCTTCAAAATTTAATTCATAAGCTCCTCAAATATTTTGAACTTTGTAATCGAGATGGGTTAGTAAATTTATCAAATTTTATTAAGGATTATCCATGATTTCATTTTAAGAACATTTAAGTAGTAGAAAGATTTTAATCTAGTACTGATACTTTTCACTGTAAATTCCTATTTGCAAGGAATTCCATGTTATAGGTCTTTAATTCTAGTAGCTTTTAGTTTAGCTTGTATTCAACTTTATTTTTGTTTCTGGCAATGAATGAGTTGCTTCTTCCAATATGTTGCTGATGGTGTAAGAAAATGGTACACCGATAATACACCAAATTTAAACTCTATATTTATATAGTTCCCTTTTTTAATTTATTTGTGCCCCTTAGTTAGAAATATAAAAATAATAATCTGAAACTGATAGAAGCTTGATAATTAGTTGATAAGATGTGAAATAACATGAAGTAGTTTAATTGTATACTAATTTCATTAGAATGAGTAATGTAATTTATTCAACACGAAATCAAGTTTTTTAGACAAACAAAAAAGAAACTAACATCTGGCCTATTGGGTCGATAGACGAAGTGAGTCGTACTAAAATAATTGAAGTATAATTTGATTGAGAAAGTATTACATTAAAGTTCAAATTTACTTGATTTAATAAATCTAAACTCTGAAATTTGTAATAAGTAAATAGGATATCTTTAATATAATGTAGGATCGAATGAGCATCATCAACGACCAAAAAAAAAAAAAACATTCCTCTATTTTAAATATACTGGTTAGTCTGTGACATGCTATTTTCTGTTCTTTTGACAAATATACTTCCATCATTTTGACAAAAAAAGTAATTAACAGGTAAACTTTAGTAAAGCAGGATATATGCATAAATAATTGTATTGTTAAGCAGGTAAACGTAAAATTAAAATTTTCCGAAAGAATTTGTAGGCGTTTGAACAATATTTTGAAAATTGAAGGAAAAAATACTTGTATTTGAACCTGGAAATACATATTTAAGAGTTTTAACTATCTTTTCGTTATTGTCAAACAAATGTATAGAAGTTAAAAAGGCGAACTCGAAGTCAAGGTCTTTGAAAGTAGACATAGAGGTATCTGCTAATTGCCAAAATGGATACTGCTGAGTCAGGGTCTTTTAAACTAGACACAGAGGTTGCTGCTAATTGCCCAATAATGTCAATGGTAAAAGTGAGATGTAGTGTAAAAATTCTTTATATTGCAATTTAATCTATAGTTTTTAAGAATCTTCAACCCTAGCATTCGTTTTTCACTAAAGTTTAGATCTACTCTTCCACATAAATAATGGTCTTTCTTTAGGGGGTCTTTCTTTAGGGTTCTACTTTAAGTTTAAGTCTCCAGATTTATTTAAAAAATCTTCAATATATTCTAAAATGGTCTTTCTTCTAGGTTATAGATGCGTATTTTGTTCGTTTTGTCAAATTACTAATAATGCATAAGAATATTTAGTGGTTATGGACTTAAAGTGGGATTAGAAAACGGCATATCCTATAGCATCGATTTTTATTAGAAACATGAAGACAATTAATTCTATGGTTGTTTAAGCTAGACCATGTGTTTTTATTATATTTGATTCGGTACAACTTCAAAAGATTCGGGTAGTAGTGCTTAAAGAGTATGATGGAGGTAAAGTAAGATAATCATTTGGATTTGAATATCAGATTCATTTTGATATTGGGTATTCAATGGAGAAATGGAGTGTAAAAGTGGAAGGGCAACCTTCAATTATAGTAATTATTGTTTGGGAATTTTTCAACTCCAAAAAAAAAAAAAATTATAAATGAGGGTCATATTTTTCTTTTCATATATGCATAGCAAAATTTCTATTTTTCACATTTAGGCACTCCTTCAAAATAAAAAACCCTACTTGCAACTTTCCTCCTCTCCTGTCATTGACCCGCCGGCAGAGACCTTCTTCTGCTGGCGGCGACGTTACTTTTTTTTGTTTTACTGAAGTAATTTTTGTTGATGTTGTTTATATCATTGCTTTGACAAGTTTATACACACAAATCTACTCTTTAAAAATAAATTATATATAAATATATATAGATAAATGCGTAGACAAAAAGAGTACAAAAATATACAAAAAAAACTAAAACTTTATATAAACATCCACAACACTGCAGAAGCCTAAAAATTTAAACAACTTTATTCATTTGTACATACACATTTATACATATTTATACGAATTTATACACATTTATAGAAGTGTATAAATTTGTATAAACTAGCAGGGGACTGCTATTTTTAATAATTGATGCCATCTCGGGTAAGAATCACAAATAAGGGCTATTTTCGATAATTTTTGTGTGTTGCTCGTCAACTAGTGTAGTTTTGCACTAATAGGCAAGAAACCACAAAAATAACCCATATGAGCCCTTATTTTTATACCTTTACTGAAATGGCCACTTGTGCCATTTTATGGAACAAAAATTACAATCCTAGCACTACATTAGTTTCTCCTCCTTCTCCAGAGAAAAACCCTAGCCTTCCTTTCTCTTTTGGCCATTTCCTTTTTAAGAGAAAAGCCATATAGTTCCACCGCCTCCTTTCACCCTTCTTACAGTGAAAATTGTCCCAACCACTGTTGTCGCTACTTCTTCGTCGTCGTTGCCACTGCCGCCTCTCGCCGTTGCTTCTGTTCTTCTTCTTTTCTTTCAAAAACTCCAGCATAAATCTCTTCTTCTATGTTTTTAATTTAGTTTTATTAGATCCATGATTATTATATTGAGATATATATATATATATATTTCATTTGTAGATCTATGTTTTCCTTTAAGAATTTGTAGATGTAGTATTTTTCATTAAAAAATTGCATAGATCTGGTATTTTTCTTTTAAATATTTGTTCAGATCTGGTGTTATTTTTTTAGGTTCCGCGTGGATCTACCAAAATACATATAAATACTATTATATGTGTTTATACACTTTTATACTTGATTATACAAATTTATACACTGAGTAAATACTGTATTAAAATTGTATAAACATGTATATGAAATGTGTAAAAGTCTACAAATTTACAGATTTGTGTATTATTATGGATAGTCATATAAATATTTCAATTTTTGGTGTATTTTTCCATATTACTCTCCTTGTATACATATTTCTCAAGTAGTTTTTCTATTTATAAGTTCTTTTGCTCAAGGTTAGCAGCTGTACTTCTGAAAATTTGGTCAGGACCAGCACTTACATTTTGTGGCTTTTTCAGTATGAATTAAATAGAGTTAAAATCTAAAATGGTCACTTAATTTTGGGAAATTAACCATCAAAGTCACTTTGCTTTGGTTTGTCCCAAAATGGTCACTCAATTTAGAGAAAATATCTCCAAAAGTAATTCTGGTTAGTTTTTGCACCGTCACCCACCGGAAATCTGACGTGGATTTTTCAAATATTTTTATATACCCGTATGTCTTACTTTCTTTGCCATGTAGGACTTTTTTACTAGTTATTAGTTTTCTGTCACGTGCAATGCACGTGTATTTTTAATAATTAGTACCAAATTTATAAAATTTTGTAATAAGCATGTATAATTGCTCGTAAATTAAAGAAAAAAATTGTAAGTTCAAAGTAGTGATATATCGAATCTTTTCCGATCGATATTTTTTCTTTTCGAAATACGTAATCATACTAAAAATTACTATTGTACGAAGGCAATATTTGAACGATTTTAGTAATGCAAATTTTATAATATATTAAGTGCGAATGTCAAATAATTATTTGTCATACTACTAATTCCTACTGCATAATAATTGTTTGCCATTAGCACAAAAAAATACCAAGAAAAGATATTGATATCAAGATGAATACTTGATATATTATAAATTTTGCATGATTAAAATTGTTCAAATATTAATTAATGGCCTTCTTACAATAGTAATTTTAAGTATGATTATGTATTACGAAAACAAAAATATCGATCAGAAAGGATTCGATATATCAGTACTTTGAATTTACAATTTTTTTTAATTTACGAGCAACTATACATGCTTATTAAAAAATATTTATAAATTTTGTACTAATTATTAAAAATATATGTGCATTACACATGATAGAAAACTAGTAACTAGTAATAAAGTCATACACGGTAAAGAAAGTAGGACCTATGGGTATATAAAAATATTTTAAAAAGCCACATCAAATTTTCGATGTGTGACTGTGCAAAAGCCGGCCAAAATTCTTTTAGAGATATTTTCCCTAAGTTGAGTGACCATTTTCGGACCAACCAAAATAAAATGACTTTGGTGGTTAATTTACCAAAGTTGAGTGACCATTTGAGATTTTAACTCGAATTAAATATGTTGATTGGTGTTGAAGTAAAACGTTTGTACTTGTATTTTGGTTGTAGTTTGTTCAGTCATACCATATAAAAGAATTACTTGGTGTCCTTAATTAATAACCATTAATATAATACACAGTAGAATGTATTGATAAAAAAGTGAATTTTTACAGAATATAAAAGTACCAGTTAGCAAGTACAACATCAAAATAAGATACAATAGATTAAATTTTCTAAATAAAAGAAACTACGTACATGGCTAATGGTGGATCTCACCTAGAATAGAGTAATTTTAGCTAGCGTTTGTTTATAGTTTTTGGGAGTGTTTTTGGGGTATTTTTTGGAGATTCCAGTTTTTGGAATTTTTTGGGAAATCCCCTCACAAACTTCAAATATTGTTCCAAATAAAATGCATGTCCAAACAAAATTTCAATTTCCCAAGTTCCAAATTCCAAATCCCAAATCATATCCAAACGGGAGCTTAGTTGTTACAAAATAAAAATAAAGTAACTTTAGTACATAATTTAAAAAATTAGGTATATAGTTTCTATCTCACCAAATAACGTTCCCTCTTCAACATTTTTTGGTTCTACCAATATTTTTCATGACTTTTACTCTCCCTTAAAGTTTTCATAGTAAAGCTTTAAAATAAAAACCCTATTCTCACTTGTTTGCTGCTCGCTCCATTTTAAAAAAGGACGAATCAATTGCACAGAGTTTAATAAAGAATGGAAGACTTTTGAAACTTGTCTAAAATAAGTTATCGATTTTTGTGTGGCTAATCATCTCATTAAAGGTAAAAATGAAAATTTATTTTCAAATTTAAAAAGAAGTCATTCTTTTTTTAAACGGATTAAAAATGAAATAGATTTATCTTTTTTAAAATGTGGGGATATTTTATGATTCTTGTAAATTTGAGTATTTTAAATTCTATTGTAATTAGATAGCATGCAATAAGTTTTAGGGTTTTTTAAACTATAACCCATAAAATTCAAAGTATTTTCAATCCCTACCTATTAAAAATTACATTATCCATGAAATTAAAAATATTTACCCAACCTTCCCATTTATTACTATATACATTTGTTATACCTTATGAGTGTATACTTTTAAGGTATACTGCATAAATAATAGTATACAAGTTTAGGTATGGGTAGATACCTTTAAGGTATACTACATAAATAATGGTATATGAGTCTAGATGGATAGGACATGTAAATTGTTTATAGGTAGGACTTGTAAATATGAAATTTATGAATAAAAATGGATAAGTATTTTGATTTTAATGGATATTTTCGTAAACCTCCCTAAGTTTTATCTTTTTAGTAACTTTTGCTGTGGAATGGTCTACCTTTACCCTCCCTCGCAAATTTGTGACCTCCCTTTGGAAGACATTTATATTTACCCTTATTTGTCCTACATTTTTAACTAGAACATGACCATATACTCACTATCTAGTATGGCTAACAACATCATTTCATCATTCATAACGCTGCAGCTTAGATATAAGAAATCAAACTTACAATTTTATTCCAGAATAAAGAAAAAAAATTTACACTGGCAACACTTCATTCAACTTGAATTATTTTCGGGATCACAAGGGTCCATATTAAGATCAAAACCCTTATTTTCTTCAATAGTTTTCTCTTTTCCATCTTCATTATTATCACCAACAATTTCGTCGGAGCACTTCTTATCAATATCTTGCGTTGTTTTTCTGCCACCACTGCTGCTAGCTCCATCAACTTTATTGAAATACTTAACGGCAACTTGTATTCTTCGTAATATGGCAAAAAATTCTTCAACTTCCTCTTCAGCTGGTTCATCAGTTTTCACGTCCTCTTTAGGCTTCTTCTTCTTTGCAGATTCTAGAATAGCATCGTTATATTCTGGCTTTCTTTTTTCTCCTTCTTCTTCTTCTTCCATTGACTATTATGTCGAAGACCCAAAACACAAGTCTTTGGTTATAGAAAAAGAGAAAAATTTAGATGCTTTTAACTTAAAGTGACGGGACCGTGGCAGTTAATTAAGATGTCACGGACGAATAAGTATTTGAGAATTTTGAGGTTTGTTAGTATATGCTACAGCACTACCCTTGATTTCTTTTTATAGAAGTGTGGTGGGGGTACTTGGAACTTTTAGTGATGTAGTCATATGACGCCGAAATATTCCATGCATGACGTGTGGTTGTTGGTGAATGATGAGAACGCTCAAATTAGAGGCGGACTCAAAATTTGAGAGTGACATGAATAACATTATCTTTAATATAAGATATACTAAATAATTATAGAAGTATATAAATTTTGAAAATATATATAGTTTTATATATAATATGGAGTATTACTTTTTCAAAGTTAATAGGTGCCAGTGACCCACAAGAAATAAGGTAGGTCCGCCTCTGCTGCAAAGTGTTTTGAAAGCACTGTGAGGTTGTACTTCAGAGAAAATTTTAGTGTATATTCTAAGGGTGAAGACAATTGAAGTAACATGCGTGAATGGCCATGTTAGATAGCAAGAAATCAGAATACTCCTCCCATTATTTGTTACAACGGGGTTTGGACGAACTTTTGCAGCGTAACTTTTACCTATTGTTTACACCTATGATGAAATGATCAAAGGTTACTGGTCTATTATTGAACGAGTTAATCTAAAAGTTAAGGGTTCTGTCAGGCACATTATACGCCAAGGTAACGTCAGGAATGCAATGCAGTTAATCTTTTTCTATGATCTTGGATGAATTATCTCCAACACATATAGCTTTGCAACTTCCATTGCAAGCTTATTTATCTTCTCTTACCACTTGAACATAATCAGGCATTCTGCACATCTAACTTAAATAGATTAATAACAATCAGTTTTCGATTACATTATGTAGAATCTACTAAAGAGGGCGTTTACGCGAAATTTCTCCATCGTTGGCCCAGTAAAAGAGCTATATATCTAGTTATCTACACACGACACATGTGCCTCTGCTGCATCTATAGGAACATCAAATATTTCTAGTTAGTTCATATTCATCTTTAGATTAATTGATTGACAATAGTTACGTTCCCTACTAAACTAGCTGACGCTTTGATCTATTTTTGTGGGGGGCCATTGCAAAGCGTTACGCAAAAGCAAGTGATTGACTATATACCAATAGGGACAAAGCAAAGTTCTTGGTAAAAAATATCTTCTCCTGCTTTTTATAAATTGGTAAGATAATTGAAATCTTTCCATCCGTAACCATAAAGTTTAAGATCGAACCCTAAAAATAAAGAAAATCTTGGTCGGGAGCACTTTACTCTATTTGAGGGCCTACCGGGGCTTATTTAAATAGTCTTACCATTAAATTTTACGAATATTAAATAATAATAATAATAATAATAATAATAATAATTAATAAAAGAGGCATCCGAAGGAAAAATTTCAACAAAGGGATATCTGAAAGCAGCAATAACGCGTCAAAGACTCATATAATTTCAATCTTTTCAAAATTACTTCCTTTATATATTCGAACGGCTTAAAGTTTTGTAGATAGAAAGTTAACTAAATTGTGCATTGTGTAGAGAATAGCAGAAGAAAATGTTAGTGTTGGAAACCTTCTGCTAGCCCAAGATCGTTAGCAAGATATAGGAAGATTCAACTAAAGAAGAGGAAGCTTTTGAAAAGAAGAAGGAAAGTTGGAAGAAAGAACTTTGTAAACTAGAAATGTTTTCTTGATTTGCTTGGTTACAAATGAGTAAGACCACCCTTATTTATACTTGACAAGGGATGGTTCTAGATGCATTTCTAGATACATCCATAAGAGTATTCAAGCTATCCAAGACTCTAGAATATCTAGAATATATCTAGATATTTCTTTCCTCTAAAATATCTATACTATGCACTTAATATTCTACACTAGATTATTCTAGAATATCTTGATATTTCTTCCATCCAAGATACTACTCTACATTATTCTAGAACCTCTCCAAAAAATCTACTTTACTATTTTTCACACTCCCCCTTAAAGTAATTTTTTGGAAACTACTCCAAGTAGGGGTGGGCGTTCGGTTGTTCGGTTGTTCGGTTCGGTTTTTAGAAGTAGGAGTCCGTTACTTCGATCTTCGGTTCGGTTTGAAGTGTAGAAAAATCCGTAATTTTTATACTTCGGTTCGGTTCGGTTTTTTAGTTTGGTACTTCGGTTCGGTGCATCGGTGTTTCGGTTTAAACCAAAGTTTATAGTTTAAAAAAAAATCAGCATATTTGCACTAGAAAATCAGCCCAAAACAGCATTAAAATAGAAGCAAAATAGCATCGAAACAGCCCCCTAAAATGCAGTAATATTAAAGTACAAAAATAGCAGCGAAACAGCTGCGTTTCAGCATGAAAACAGCTGCGGAACAGCCCCAAAACAGCAGTAAATAGCAGCGAAACAGCCCCTAAAATGCAGTAATATTACAGCGCAAAAACAGCAGTGAAACAGCTGCGTTTCAGCATGAAAACAGCTGCGAAACAGCCCCCAAAACAGCAGCGAAAAAGCCCCTAAAATGCAGCAATATTACAGCGCAAAAACAGCAGTGAAACAGCTGCGTTTCAGCATGAAAACAGCTGCGAAACAGCCCCCAAAACAGCAGCGAAACAGGCCCCAAAACAGCAACGAAACAGCCCCTAAAATGCAGCAATATTACAGCGCAAAAACAGCAGTGAAACAGCTGCGTTTCAGCATGAAAACAGCTGCGAAATAGTAGCAAAACAGCCCCTAAAATGCAGTAACATTACAACACAAAAACAGCAGCGGAACAGCTGCGTTTCAGCAAGAAAAGAGCAGCGAAACAGCCCCAAAACAACAGCAAAATAGCAGCAAAAACAACCCCAAAAAAGCACTAAAAAAACACCGAATTTAACAAGTTCAAACAACTTTAAATAAGCGGGACAATCCATACAAAAGTGAGTACGATATGAGCATTTAACAAGCTCAATACTTGACAACAAGTCAATAACAAGTAGCCACACGGACCACACAAAGTCAAGTCCTAAATAAATAAGTACCAACACAATATAACAAAATGCGGATTACTCCTTCATTTTCTTCAATCACTTCAAGATAGAACCAAAGCGATGATCGACATTTAGTTGCACGACGCCTCTTGGTTGAACTTGAACTTGGACCTAATTACCAACAAGTTAGAATACAATAAATAATAAACTACCAAATTATATATTTAATTACTTACCACAAGAAAATGATGCAACTATACATCAACAATGCAAGAATCTCGTGCATAGTCGGCCATTTCTAAATATAATAGCAAATTAACAACAATTAGTCATACAACTCAAAACCAAGTAAACTTAATATAATAAACTAACAAGGCACCATAACCTTACCGAGTTCAATTTGCTCAAGATAATCCAAATCTTCATCAATGCTAATCGGAATAGGCTCACTTCTTAGCCAATCTTGAACACAAATAAGGGTTTGCATACATTTAGGAGTCAATGAACTCCTAAATGAATCAAGAATGCGGCCACCCGTACTAAATGCACACTCGGATGCCACACTAGATATAGGAATAGCCAAGACATCACGAGCCAACTATGAAAGAATAGGAAATCTAGGGGCATTCATTTCCACCAACGTAAAACATCAAAATTCTCAACAGCGGGCTCTTGATCTTCACTAAGATACTTCTCAAGCTCTGATTTAGCACCTACACTTCCACTATCTTCTTTTTGTCTCTTCAAGTGAAGCTTATTTCTCACTACATTTCCACTAAGTGAATCAGTCGAAAGCTCACTAGATGAAGTGGATGATGAAGGAGAATGTGAACCCACTGTTCCACTTGAATATTTTCCGGCATAATCAGCATACAAAGAAGCCAAATAAGTTTTAACTTCAGCTTCAATTTTATCACCTATGATCTTTCCATACATCTCCTCAAGTGCAAAATCAACATACACAAACTTGTTACGAGGATCCAACACAGATGCAATAAAAATCATTTTGTTCATGTTGAAAGGATTACCCCAGTACTTCTCAAATTTCTTTTTCATTTCATCAGCCATCGTAGAAAGCTCTAAGTCATCACTAAGTACACACATTTTCAAATACACATAAAGCTCACATATCTCCTCAAAATGTGAATTAGCAGTGACATAAAGAGAACCCGAAACTTTAACAGTGAGGTCATAAAATCTAGCAAGAAACTTTATCACATTCCTCACATTCACCCAATCTTTACTTTCTAGTCCACCTGCAACACTTCCATCTTCACAAACATGAGAAGAAAGATAAGTAGACAATACCTTTTCAGGGCCTGCATCAAACCTGTCAAAAGCCGACTCATAATGTTGTGCTACTTCCAACATCAAGTAGGTGGAATTCCACCTAGTCGGAACATCTAAAACCAATGCTCTATTATAGTCGATCTTTTTACGTTCAACACACTCCTTGAACTTTCTAAGCCTGGCAGGAGATTGCCTAACATACCTCACAACCTGTCTAACACGTTTCACAGAAGGGCCAATTTCTTTCAAACCATCTTGCACAATGAGATTAAGAATGTGAGCAGTACATCTAACATGAAGGTGTTTACCTTCCATCAAATTAGTTCCCCAGTCAGTCAATTGTTTAGACACTTCTCTAACTGTGACATCATTTGAACCAGCATTATCCACAGTAAGAGTGAACACCTTCTCCAAGCGCCAATCAAGCAAACAATTACTTATCACTTCTGCCATATCCTCCCCTTTATGACTAGTGATTGGACAAAAGTTAAGAATACTTTTATGCAACACCCAATCTCTATCAATAAAGTAGGCCGTCAAACACATATAATTAATTCTTTGGACAGAAGTCCAAGTATCAGTAGTAAGGCAAACCTTTGGTCCTACTTCTCTAAAACACTTCTTCAAATTATTTTTATGTTCATTATAAATTTTATAACAATCTCTTGTCACAGTCCTACGAGAAGGAATATGAAACATAGGTTGTGCCACACTCAAAAACTTCTTAAAGCCTTCTTTCTCGACAAAACTAAAGGGTAATTCATCTACAATTATCATCTCAACTAAAGCCCTTCTAACTTCCTCTTGATCAAATTTCCAATCGGATCTGTCCGATGGGATAGCTTTAAAGGGTAATTTTGATTGAGAACTATCAGGTTTCTTAATAGGTGCATATACAGTGCACCTACCTAAATGACCATTCAATCCAGATGTTCCACCAGTAGTTTGAGCAGCATAAAGTCTCTTACAATAATTACATTTTGCCTTTGAAAGTACTCCATTCTCAAAACACTTTTTCAAAATGATCCCAAACCTTTGATCTATATTGAATGGCTTTTCTTTTTTTCGTACCTTGAGTGTCGATAGACATATCTTCACTTTTAGATTCAGGTTCAGGTACACCATCAGTCGAGGCAACTTCATCACTAACTCTACTTTCATCCGCCATCTATGAACAAATACAAATACACAATATTTTAGACAAGAGATATATACTAAATTGCAAGAAAGAACAAGCCAAACAATTGCAATATAGAAGGAGGCAGCAATCAGAAATGCAGCAATCAGCAATCAGAAATGCAGCTACAAGGGACTGATCATTTCAGCTAGAACCAGATTAATGTATTTACATGCATGACTACAAGGGACCAAGTGATTTGGGCTGAATACCTCATGCAGCATTCTCTTGGAGTGTAAACTAGTGACAACTACCACAGGGAACTCAGAGCTGAAGTGCACATTTTAACCACCATCCATTAGAAGAAAGAAGTTACCACTTACCATACTCTGAGCTGTCCTTGACATTTTCTAAAATTACGCGTTAGTGTTGCAAGTAAAGAAATTTCATTTGTTTCATTTTATTGGTCTCCTTTTATATTCTTTTTCAGTTAGGAACATAATTTTGGCACTGTGAATTGTGATTGTACTCTCATTTCGAATATTAACTTGAGAAGTGACCCAAAAAGGAGTGATTGCTTTCGTGAACGTCCGTCTTCTTCTTATAATCTGTTTCTCCATCATAGGAACGTATTAAAACTTGGCAATTTATGCTGCAAAGTAGAAAATTTCTTAATGAACTAAATAATGCAGCAGGGAACTGATCAATTAAAACTGGAAAAGGAAAGACCAAAATCAATAGATGAGCTCAACAGAGCAAAAACGACAAGGAAAACTGCTAAGAGTGCTAGTAAAACTGTTTCTATTTTGGATCTTGCATGCTTTAGTTAGACGCTGCCCCTTTAAATTTCAGATATTGTTAAAACTTAAAAGAAACATAGATGCACACATTCATATTTTTACATTATTCATCTTCCTTGCTACGAATAAATTAAACTGGTAACCTTTCATCTGTTCTTTGTAATCTCTACTTTTAAGATAAGCATCAATAACAGATCGGCCGATTGGAAACTAACCTTCAGTTCTCAGTTGCGAGTTGCGACTCCGACTTCCAATCTCAGTTCTCAGTTGCGAGTTATTTGCAATTGCGGCTGCTGGGCGCTGGCTAGGGACTAGGGTATTGTAAGTGTAAAGAGTTAAAGTCAAAGTGTAACAGTGGGGTAATTTTCGGATTTTTACATAAGGTTTAAAATTTCGGGTTTTCGGGACCCGAAGTTTTGGGTTGCCCGAAACCGAAGACCGAACCGAAAACCGAAATTTCAAATTTTTCAAGACCGAATCCGAACCGAAAAACCGAAGTACCGAACCGAAAAAACCAAACTAATTCGGTTCGGTTCGGTTCGGTTCGGTTTTTCGGTTTTTTCGATTTTATGCCCACCCTTAACTCCAAGCTTGTCACGGAGGAACTCAAACGAACCTTTGGAAAGTGACTTCGTGAAGATATCAGCGATATTTTCCTGACTCCGCACCTCCAACGTAGTTACTGTACCATCAAGAACCTTTTTTCGGATAAAGTGATGTTCTACCTCAATGTGTTTAGTTCTTGCATGGAACACTGGATTATTTGCCAGCTTGATTGCACTTTGGTTGTCTCCAAAAATTGCCGTTGGTTTTGATATCGGTATGTGCAAGTCTTCAACGAGTCTTTGGAGCCATACACATTCTTGAGCAGCAAGAGCAGCTGCTTTATATTCCGCCTCCGTGGTTGATAAAGAAACCGAGTCTTGCTTCTTGCTTAGCCAAGAAACACTTGTTCCACCGCAGAGAAAGTTATAGCCTGATGTTGATCTTCGATCATCCAAATCACCAGCAAAATCTGCATCCGTGTATCCAATTAATACCAAATCGTTCTTCTTCTGGAAGAATAAGCCCAAATCTGGTGTTGAGTTGATATACTTCAGAATCCTCTTTGCAGCTTCCCAGTGAGGCTTTCTTGGTGACTGCATAAACCTGCTGACATATCCAACAGAGAAAGCAATATCTGGCCTCGTAATAGTCAAATATAGAAGACTGCCGACAAGAGCTCGAAAAAGCCTGGGGTCTGCAAGATGTGAGCCTTCTTCGCGCCTTAACCTTGTGTTTATCTCAAGAGGAGTAGAACACTTTTTGCTTTGTTTCATCCCAAACCTATCAATAAGTTTCTTGGCATATCCTTCTTGGGTGACAAAAATTCCTTTATCCGTGTTTGTCACCTCTAAGCCAAGAAAATGATGTAGCTCTCCCAACTTCTTGATGTCAAATCTTATAGCAAGCTCCTCTTGAAGCTTTGAAACTTCATCTTCATTGTTTCCTGTTATTATCATATCATCCACATATAACAGAACAACCATATGCAGATCCCCTTGTTTCTTAACAAACAAGCTAGGATCCGAATATGACGCAGCATAACCATAGAAATATAGATATTGTGCAATTTTCCCATACCATGCTCGTGGAGCTTGTTTGAGTCCATAAAGAGCCTTTTTAATTTTGCAGACATAATCAGGATGTAGATTAGATACATACCCGGGTGGCTGCTCCATATAAATATCTTTGTCAAGCTCACCATACAAGAAAGCATTCTTCACGTCGAGTTGCCATAATCTCCAATTACGCGAGGCTGCCAGTGCTAGCACAACTCGGACTGAGATCATCTTTGCTACGGGACTGAAAGTTTCTTCATAGTATTCTCCGTACTTCTGAGAAAATCCTCGAGCAACCAGCCTTGCCTTGTATCTATCGATGCTACCATCTGCCTTTCTTTTAATCTTGTAAACCCATTTACAAGAAATGGGTTTCACATCCTTAAGCTTCGGTACGAGACTCCAAGTTTGATTTTTCATTAGAGCCTCCATCTCCTCATCCATTGCAAGCTCCCACTGCTTGACTCCTTTTGCTTCTTCAAATGATGAAGGTTCTTCGTCATCTATTGGTCCTGCAAGGAAGCAGGAATATGTACTGACAAGATTCTCATCTCTGTAGCGGGTTGGCTTCCTGATAACTCTTTTTGGCCGTTGTGAACTCCGTGAATCGTCTATTTGTTGGGATTCACATTGTGGAGTTCCTGGACTCCCCCTTTCAATTAGCTCCTCGTCAGCTGTATTATCTGGAGAAACATCTATGACAGGCAAGCTCGAAGCTTCAGGGTTCAGTGTGCTAGAACCCGCTCCTTCTGACTCGGCTCCATAATATAAAGAAACTTCATCAAATATGACATCCCTCGAAACAACGAAGCGATGAGTTTCTGGATCCATGCACTTCCAGCCTTTCTTTCTTTCATCATATCCGACAAAGATGCACTTCCTGGCTTTGGCATCCAACTTGCTTCGCTGAGAATCTGGGATATGAACATAACATATGGAGCCAAACACTCTAAGATGCTTGACACTTGGCTTTTCTCCAAACATCAGTTCATAGGGCGACTTCATGTTGTTTGGAGAAAGTGGCATCCTGTTAATCACATATGCTGCACAATTCATACCTTCAGCCCATAGTGCTTTGGGTAAATTTTTGGCATGAAGCCAACTCTTACAAGTCTCTGTTAAGTGCCGAATCTTCCGTTCCGCCACTCCATTTTGTTGTGGCGTATAAACACAGGTGAGTTCTCTCTTAATCCCATGTTGATGACAAAATAAGAGGAACTGTTCTGAAGTAAACTCACCGCCATTATCGGTTCGCAACCTCCTTATTCTGGAACCAAGCTCGCCTTCAACTATTTCCTTGAATTCCATAAACTTGTTGAAGACTTCTGACTTATTTTTCACGAAATAAACCCACGTGAATCTAGTAAAATCATCAATAAAAATTAGCATATAAGAGTACCCAGAGAATGAAGGAGTTCTTGTTGGCCCCATCAAATCACTGTGAATTAGTTCTAGTGGAGCATTGCACCTTGACAAGGATTTGTCAAACGGAAGTCGATGTGACTTTCCGTATTGACATCCCTCGCAAATCTCCCCTCCACCAAAGTTTCTTAAGTTAGTCAAACCTTTTACTAGATTAAATTTCACCATGGTTTTTAATTTATCCATGTTAACATGTCCAAGTCTAGCGTGCCATAGATGCGCATTATCATTGCTACTCATTTTCTCAACATATGAATCAGAGGCAGATAAAACATATAGATTATTAACTCTCTTACCGGTGTGAATAATATCCGCCTTGAGTTCCTTGATATTTCGAAGGAACTTCACGTCACGTGGGCCAAATAGTAGGTAGCTTCCAGCATCTACAGCATTTGCAACTGAGAAGAGATTTTTCTTCATACCTGGAACATGGAAGACGCTGGTGAGAGTGATAGGGCCTTCTAGCTTCTCGTTGATGACCACAGTGCCTTCCTTCTCCACCTGATGGACTGTATTATCTGCCGTTACAATGACGTCATGGCCATTGTAATCTCGAAGGGTGGAAAACTTGGATTGGTCACCAGTAAGATGATGCCCACATCCTGAATCCACGATCCAATCTTTTTCAAAGTTGATGGAAGCCATGGCATCTACTGATCGTGTTTCAGCCATGAAGCACTTCCCCCAGTCTTCTTCTACCTCAGCGGCTTTTTCAGTTCGAGCTATATTGCCTTCTTTGACCCGGCAATATCTTTTTATATGCCCTACTTTGCCACACCGGTAGCACTTAAAAGTCTTCTTACCAAAATTATGAGAAGACCCTTCTTTCTTCTCGAGCGAGCTTGAATCACCTTGGGATTGAGAGTGTGGCCTCTCACTTGAGCCACCTTGCTTTTGCTTTCCTCTAAAATTCCTCTTGTTTGCTACAAGAGCACTTCCTTCTCCTTCTTTGATCGATACACCAGCCATTTGTTTGGCTAGTAGCTCCTGTGATGACAACAAATTCTCAAACTCCTCCAAGGATGGTTGTTGGGCCCATCCTTGAATTGATGTAACAAAGGAAATATATTCGGGCTTCAATCCACGAATGATAGTTCTTCTCATTCGTGCTTCGGAGATAGCCTCGTCCGGATTTAATAGAGAAATTTCGGAACATAAATTTTTAATCTTCAAAAAATACTCGGCGATGGAAAGATTACCTTGAGTTGTGTTAGCCAATTCATTCTCCAATATCTGTAGCCGAGCTTCGTCCTTCTTGTTGAACAACCGGTCGAGGGTACTCCATATTTCATGAGCCGACTTGCACCTTATAATATGGTCAAACAAATTGTGAGATATTGACCTCTTTAGAATGAACTCCGCCTTAGCATTCGTCTGCCTCCACTTCTTGAGTGCATTGCTATTTTCCGGCTTGTCGGCAGGAGGATTTGTGTTACTACCATTGACAACTTCCCACAAATCCTCGCCAACAAGGTAAGACTCCATACAAGTCTTCCAAACTTTGTAGTTGGATTGGTTCAATAATTCCATCCCCAATCCACCAACACGACCACTAAAATCCATTTAAATAAACCAGTTGAATCTACCACCAAAACCCGATCTTGAAAAATACTCTAGATGCCAACCTATGGCTCTGATACCATGTAGAGAATAGCAGAAGAAAAAGTTAGTGTTGGAAACCTTCTGCTAGCCCAAGATCGTTAGCAAGATATAGGAAGATTCAACTAAAGAAGAGGAAGCTTTTAAAAAGAAGAAGGAAAGTTGGAAGAAAGAACTTTGTAAACTAGAAATGTTTTCTTGATTTGCTTGGTTACAAATGAGTAAGACCACCCTTATTTATACTTGACAAGGGATGGTTCTAGATGCATTTCTAGATACATCCATAAGAGTATTCAAGCTATCCAAGACTCTAGAATATCTAAAATATATCTAGATATTTCTTTCCTCTAAAATATCTATACTATGCACTTAATATTCTACACTAGATTATTCTAGAGTATCTTAATATTTCTTCAATCCAAGATAGCACTCTATATTATTCTAGAACCTCTCCAAAAAATCTACTTTACTATTTTTCACACATAGCATATTCTCATCAAATTTGAGGCAAAATTGTTCGATTTAAGTTTGCGTTCGTAAACACTTAAACAACCATTAACATAAATAAGTATGTAAATTAATAAATACGTAAATAAATAAATAATCTAGGAAGGATGGATTAAAGTTTTTGCGCAAAATAGACTCATTTGGCAATGTTGTCACAAGTTTTAACCCAAGATATTAAGTCTTACATTTTCACTCCCATGACGAAACGTTCCTGACGATCGCTAGAAAGAAATTCCTGGTAACCACCATGAGTTTCCCATGGTGATTTCTGGTAATTTTCAATAACCGTTTTACCGAGCAAAAAAGTAAGAATTTTCTTATAAGGACCAAATCTGTGACGAAACATTATAAATGTTCTATTCCGTAATTTTTCGGAAGGATTTTGATTCAAGTTTTTTGTACGAAATGAATAGAGTTAGTGCCGCTATCATACTTTTGGCGGCCGTAAGAACTGTCTTATATATATATTTTTTTTGTCTGAAAAAGTTTACGGCTATCGCTAAAAGTCACCAGGGAGAAACTCATGTTGACCACCATGTCCCACTGCTAGTAAAATGTGGCAATCGCCAGGAACTTTTTTTCTGATAGGAGCGAAAAATGTAACATTTCTTACGAAGGCTAAAGTTGTGAAGGGGCACCGGAAGTTTCCTATTTCTATAGACCTTCCATTTTAATTGGATGGATTGAAAAGATCAGGAGTTAGAGCCTGTTTGGCATTGCTGCGAAAACTGCTTATTTCGAAAAGTACTTTTGATATAAGTACTTTTCAAAGAAGTACTTTTAGATAATAAGCAGTTTGTGTTTGGACAACTCATTGAAAAAGTACTTTTGATAAATAATTTGTGTCTGGCTAATCTGTACGAAAATTGAGTGTCAAATTACGAAAAAAACATCCAAGTTCATTTTACATTTGGATTAATAGAAACAAAAAAATAATTTTAAATATTTATCATAAAAGACTTTAATTAAAAAAAATATTTAGCTAAAATGTAAAACATAAAGTAAAAGATATAAATTTAAGCTATTGAACAACATAAAATATAGTTAAATCAAAGTGATAACGGAATTAAGAATTTCTTATAATTACTTACTTTTAAAAGATGGTTTAAAGAATAAGAGATCCTATATATGGTTGATAGAAATACTTAAAAATAAAAACTACTGCTAAGAAGGAGAAGATTTGTAAAAGTACATAGTAGAAAAAAATAGAAAAAAGAGAAATGTAATTTTAATTTGAGAGATATGGTTAATTAATGAGGAATAATTTGGTAAATATAAACTTTTTGTAAGGATATTTTTGTGTTGAAAAAATGAATAAACTGCTTATGCTTCGTGGAAGAAGCAAGTATTTGTAGCTTCTCCCTAAAAGCCCAGAAACAGTACTGCTTCTGCTTCTACCTAAAAGTACTTTTTTTTTTTTTTTGCATTCTGTAATGATTCCTAATATACTTTCTCGATAAATTCTATCCTCACTTGCGTGCTTAAACTAATATTCTCATACGTAATAGATTGAACAGTTTGGGATGAAAATATTTTCTAGGCGAATCAATTTGAGCACACCTCAATTCATATAAGAAATTAAATTAATTTAGGCTTAACATATAATCTAAAGAGACGCATAAAAAACCTTGGCAAACACTACTAAAAATTAAGGCTTTTCAGACCGTAAATTTTCCACCGAAACTCGATCGGAACAGTCTATCCGACCGAATCGGTGAGACAATTCAGTTAATTTATATTAAATAGTTTTTTTATGTTATCCGACCAAAACGGTCCAAACCTAATTAAATAATTTTTATTTTATTCTAGTTGACCGAAGCGGTCGGAGAACCAGAAAATATACCCCCGACTCCCTCCCTATTTCAGCTCATCTCTCTCTCTCTCTAAAAAGACCCGTCCCCCAACCCACAAATACACAAATCCATCAGTCCATAAATCCCCAACCCCCAAATACTCATAACCACCAATTTCTCCATCAAATCTCCTATTCTATATTGGTAAGTTTTTTCCAATTTCACTATCTTCTTTAATTTTTTTTCTTTAATTTCACAAACTGTAACCCCCAATTTTTATTTTTTTCACAAACACACAAATCCGGGGCCACCTCAGGCAGCAGCACCGTCGGCTACTCAGGCCGACAGTGAACCGCCACCTAAGGTAGCGCTTCTCATCAGGTTAGATTTTAATTTTTTTTTGATTTTTTTTTTTAAAACACCCATAAATAGTAGTGTTGTTTTGTGTTGTTGCTGCCTATGGTATATGATATTATACGTATACATTGGATATGGATTACGTGACCAACAATTGAATTTGTGAAAAGATGAGAATTTGAGGCTTTATCTTGTTAATTTAGTAGTGTTGTTGTTGTTGTTGAATGTTATTAATGGTGTGTAGTAGTGTTGTTTTTGTTGTTCTTGGATTAGTTGTAAATTATTGTTTTGTATTTTGATTTGGCTCGGAGAAAATGGAGTGATAAACATTGATACTTGGGTTTTAGTGAGGTTATGATAATTTAGCATTTGGAGTTGGTCCTTTGTGATAAGATAACATGTAGAAGATAATTTAGCCTTCTTTATAATTTAGTTATTTGGTGGTTATATGTGAGGAGGCTATTGTAGTGAACAAGTTGATGTTCCATGGGGTAAGAGTCAAGAAAAGATATTATAGTTGTATTGCTTTGAGAAAGAATTGATGGTGTGTAGTGTAGTTTGGTAGTTAGATTATTTGAGGCATTTCATCAAATAAGTGGTGAGCAATAAAGACATAATAGGAACTAGACATAATAGTTAGACATGCTCTA
Organism: Petunia x hybrida; assembly: GCA_037355625.1. NCBI lineage: Eukaryota > Viridiplantae > Streptophyta > Magnoliopsida > Solanales > Solanaceae > Petunia > Petunia x hybrida. Next base: position 5,967,587 of record JBBBVM010000013.1, read on the forward strand.
GTCTAGTGAATAAAAAATAAGTATTAGGTCTAGAACTAGAATTCAAAAATTGAAAATAATTAAATATGATAATTTTAAGATTATTTTATTTTTGGGTAATTAGTAATATGAATATTTTATGTAGTGATCAATAATGTATGATTTATTTATATTATATTATATTATATTTTAAGAGTCATTAGTTATAAATAATATAGTAGCTAAACAACTTAAAATATTTTATTTTGTAAATTGATTTGAATGAAATAAATTATTTGCAAAATATACATTTTGTAATCTTTGATTCTATTTCATTTGATCCTTCAAATATTGGATTTTGAATTACTCCAACAAACTATAGATAAGTAAATAGTTTTATCATTTTGAATAAATAGATATAAGTTGCAAATGAGAAGTATTATTAATTACTAAATGATAATCTTAGAAAACAAATTAGTTAGTAATATAAAAGTAATTGACTTAGAAAATTATACAATTACTTAATCTTATGAAAATTGGTAGAGTATCAAAGTAATTTTTTTTTTAATCTTTGCAATTTAATATGTATCTAAAACTTGTAATTTTTTGTGTAGATATGGAATATGAAAGTCGTAGTTAGATGTATAATAGAAATAAGCGAGGAAGAAGAAATATCCAATGACCTTGACGCGAATGATGATGATTGACATGTTTGTAGCTTGTTGTTGTTACTTTACTACAATTATTTATACTACTTTATTAATGTATTCCATATAAATTTATAATTTGCTTATATTGTGCTAATTTATTGTGCTTATTTTACAGATATGTCATCTACGGAGAAGGCTAGGGGAAAGAAAATGTTCAAAGTACCTATCCTGCTTCAGGTTATACACCTCCTCCTGCACATGTACCTCATATGCTTCCTACATATCCTCCGTCTACATAGGCTCCAGGTTTTTTCACTCATCCCGCTACCTTTCCCCCCGGCATGCCACTTCGTACATCTCATGGTTATGTTGTTCGTCCGCATGGCATGAGTTCATCGTCCATGCCTTCACCATCTTCCAGTCCATCACCATCCCCTTCATTATCTACTCCTTGTGGATCTACTGTACCACCTTCTGATCCGAGCTCGGTGGGCGCTTCGGTACCACCTATTGTACCACATTATGATCCGAGCTCACCTTTTTACATTGGTGCTCCAGGATCATATGTTGATGATGGGAGGGTGAGGATGTATCCTGAGGGTAGTCGTGGGTAAGTATTCTTTTTTAACTATTTAATACTACGATAAAGTTTAATTTTTTAGTATATTTATGAACACTAATGATTTTTATCTAGTCTTACTTCCTCGCACATGGCTACTCCCTTAGTCACATTATGCATTAAATCTAGATGGAGTGAACCATGGCCATCCTGGGGTAACGTACCCTTCCTCGTAAAGCTGTCCATGTTTGACGATTTTAAGGTAATAACTATGTTTTATTTTTTAATAATTTAGTTAAATGTCACTTTTTTAAAAATATAATATTTTTAATTATTTCAGACAGAGTGTAAGTGGCATCCTGCCTTTGATAGCTTTGCCTGAAGCAATTTTCTTGGAAAATGCGCAAATAGAGTCAAAGGTAACCTGTATGATAGTCAGGCCAAAAGAAAGAATCCCCCGAATGGATATACGATCACGTTTGGGTAAAATATCTGGAATATTGGGATAGTGATGAGTTTAAGAAGAGGAGTGCCCAAGTAAAAGCCGCATGAGCCTCCGAAAAGGGTGGATCGCTGCATACCGGGGGTTCGATTAGCGCAGGGACTCAGCGGATGCTATTGGTAACTTATTAATTATTATATGTATTGTTTTATGTAACTCACATTAATTTTCTATCTAACTTGTCATCTTTTTAATTTTCTAGGACAAGGAAAAGGGGCGGCCAGTACGTGTGCCTGAAATCTTTAAGAAGAGGCATATATACAGAAATAAAAAAGGAGAAGAAGTGTGGGTCGAGGAGCGTGCTAGAGAGCTATATGTAAGTTATTAAATTCAATCTTTTAAAGTTATTAAATCCGTCAATATTTGTAAATCTAATTCTTGTTATTAAATTTTTTTCAGGAAAAGGCAATTGCGGCTTATGAAGAAAGGATAGCAAGTCAGGCATCCGAGTGTGGTAGCAGTACCCTAGCTCAAATGACACTAGAGGAGGAAACCACACTATGGTTGGAGGTGAATGGCGGGGTAAAGAAGGGAAGTGCTTACGGCCTGGGATCGCAGTATGCCTCGGAACGTTTAAATCCAGGTTTCTTTGGCACTTACACTCCTCCTACTAGTTCAATTAATCCCTCAGTGCAAGTCTCGTTGTGCAATGAAATCGAAGAGCTTAAGAGAAAGAGTGAAGAAGATCGTTTGCGCAATGAGGAAAATATGAGAGTCATGCGGGAAATGATGCAGAACATTGTGTGCGGTAGTGCGGACAAGGGAAAGAAGGGCAAGGGCAAGGGCAAGAGCAAGACCAAGAGCAAGAGCAAGAGCAAGAGCAAGAGCAAGAGCCGGAGGAAAGGCAAGATCAAACGTCAATACAGCTCGTCGTCTGAGTCTAGTTCTGAGTCAACAGAGCAGTAATAATGGATTATTGATGTTTTAGACATGTATTAGACTTGTGGTTGGTTTTTGATAAACTTTTTAGACTTGTTGTATTTAAGTTTAACTTGTTTGAATCTTTATTAATTATTGATGTTATTTAAATTGTTAAAGTTTTAGTTAAAGGCAATAAGCCTTGTTTAGAAAAAAATTAAGGCTTGTAGAAGCCTAATCTTCTTCTCAGTGCTGTTTTTACTGTTTTTAGAGGTGGTGGAGCTCTAATTACAAGTTTTATATTGCATATTTTACCCAGAATTCCGAACAAATCGGTCCGAAATCTAGGTATTTTTTTGCCCAGAAATTACAATATCCGACTGCATCGGTCGCCTGACTCAAGAAATTTTTTTCCAAATTTTTGCAACCTCGGACTGATTCGGTCGCCTGGTTCAATAAATTTTATTCCAGAAATTATAATGTGCGATCTGTGTCCGACCGATTTACGGTCAGAATATCGGACCGAGTCGGCCGGATACCCTTGTGTGATCACTCATTACTCGACCGTCTCGTTTGGTCGGAAAACAACTTTTTTCTAGTAGTGAAAATATTTTTCTAAAAGAACTTTTTTATTTGATATAATTTCTATTGTCTTAACAAAAATAAGTTATTATAGTTTGACAATTTAAAAGGTCATTAGAAAAACTGGAAAGGAAAAAACTTCACAAGAGTTGATTGGTCGCACTACGCCATTATCTACCTATTTTGATTCAATTCAATTTAATTCTTTCGAGCGGCGGATCTAGTGTGTTGCGATCGGATTCGGCAGAACTCAGTAGTTTTATTTCATAAATTCTATTTGTCTTAAGAAATTTCTATAATATGTACAAATTGTTAATTTATATCCCAGTAACTTAACAAAATCAGAATCCAGAAAAGTCAAATCTTGGCTCCGCCTCTGTACCAATTCTAGTAAAACTTGGACGGATTTATCAGCCAACCTCATTTTAAACCATCTAAATTTAGTCCAACCCACCTATATTTCAACATTACTAAGAACGCATATTTTACTTATCGACTTCATTCAAGATGTCGAACACTAAGTTCTTCTCCCCTTTAAATATTCTTAGCTTAGCTTTATTCTACTTATCGACTTAATTCATTCAAGATGTCATAAACTTACAAGAGGTTTCGCAAGCTTGTTTACTCGTCTTAGATTTTTGCTTCTGCACATCAAGGTTGGCTAAGATAATCCACTTTCAGAAATTTTCATTCATTTAGTACAACCATTTACAAATTAAATCTCAAGAGTCTAGACTCTAGAGCCAGCATATATGTAAAGTAACAAATCTTACTAGTACATCTAAATCCCAATTAGTTGAAGTTGTTTACATGAATTATTTTTGTTAATTGTGGTCCATTACGTCCATCTTGTTCACCCATGCAACAAATTGTCTTAACAGAAAAATTGGAGGTCTCCTAAATTGGAACTTCTCTGAATCCTACATCAATATATAGACCCAAATTAAAATACAATTAGCGGAAAAAAGCATATGTCGTCCAGATTTTCCATTATTATTAGTGGGAGAAAAGCACATCATATTGGACTTGGGAAGTGCACCAAAGGCCACTTTTAGCAGTGGTCTTTTGTTTGAGACCATTTTTTTATTGGTTTTACATGAGATGCCACTTTTTGGAACTTCAATTCTTTTGGGTTGAACTTCACACAAGTTCAGCCCACAAGGATTGAAGTTCAACTTCAGCCCACACGGGTTGAAGTTTACGCAACTATACCTAAAAGTTCAGCCCTTACAGATTGAAGTTGAAACTTCATAATTTAGGCATGAAGTTCAACCCACAAGGTTTGAACTTCAACCCACAAAGATTGAAGTTCCAAAAAGTGGCCTCTCAACTTCAGCCCACACGGGTTGAAGTTTACGCATCTATACCTAAAAGTTCAGCCCTTACAAATTGAAGTTGAAACTTCATAATTTAGGCATGAAGTTCAACCCACAAGGTTTAAACTTCAACCCACAAAGATTGAAGTTCCAAAAAGTGGCCTCTCATGTAAGACCATTAACAAAAGTGGCTTCAAACTAAATATCAGTGACAAAGGTGGCATGTGGGTGAAAATTTTACATTGGACTTACGCGTTGATTGGCCCAAATGCGTCAGTTTTCGGTGCAAAGTTACAAAAATAATAAGAGAAATTTTCAAAAATAGGCAGCCCACTACCCAAAATTACATACAGGAGGCTAATTTTTTTTTTTTTTTTTTTTGTGCATATCACACAACCCTAAAATTATAAATTTTAACACTCCTTCATGATAAAACCATCCTAGCTACCAAATCTCCCCTCCCAGCCACTAAGCCGCCGGCAGCCACCCTCCCCCGCCAGTGGCGTCGTTACTTTTTATGTATTTTACTGAATTTATGTTGTTTATTATGTCTAAACCATTGCTTTGGACAAGTTTATACACACAAATTTCCCCCCAAAAAATTAATTATATATGAATATACATAGATAAATGCGTAGCAAATGAGAAAAATACAAAAACATACACACAAAAAAGTAATTTTTTTTTGGTAATTAAATTTATTATAATCACCATGTGTGTTCATTACAAAGCAAAGCCATCCAACTCAACTAGCTATCTTAAACTTAGCTCAATACCTCTAGACCTAACTAACATTCACTAACAATCAATTCTATCTATTACAAGTTTTAGAAACAAAACTGATCTAGCAGCTCCTTGAGGGTTCCCATAGCTCGAACATGGCATGTGTAGGCAATATCCTTTGCTAGTTGGAGAAACTGGTGCTCCTTTGCTTGAAATATTCTCTGATTCCTCTCAGTCCATATAGCATAAATAAACTCTGTATATAGCATTTTCATCAAGAGAGCCTGTCTCGATCTTCCCTTTACCCACTGTAAAATGAGTTGTTGCTGCTGTACTTGCTCCTGTCCCAGCTCCAAGGCCTTTGAGTCCATCTCAGCAGTCTGTGCCACAGATCTTTAGCATACTGGCATTCCCTAAAAAGGTGATCATTTGATTCTAGAGCAGCTTTGCACATTACACATGTAGGATAAATGTATATCTTCCACTTTAAGAGCCGATCAGAAGTGAGTAGCTTTCCTTGCACCTGCAACGAGAGTATAAAAATAGCTTTTGGCTTGGCTTGATTGTAGTACATTAGATTTTTCCAAGATACAGTTTGAATATCCCCCAGCAGCTGATAGTAAATCCTACCTATCATACTTCCTGTCCCTCTAGCAGCCTCCTTAGCAAGATTCAGTTTGTCCTTAGAGCTCAGGATTTTCCTCAACATCCAGCATGCCTGTGTTGGGATATGATCCAGCTCCATCACACTTTTTTGCTTCAAATAATAAGCATGAACCCATCTAATCCACAGTTTATCAGTTTTGTTGGCCAAATCTCAGCTTGTCTTAGTAATGGCAACCTTGTTCTACAGACTTAGGTTAATAAGATTGTACCCTCCAGTGGACTTTGGCTGACACATTTTCTCCAAGCAACAAGAGCTTTCTTTGTAATGTCATTAGCACCAGACCAAATATAGGAGCAACATTAAGCTTCTATCATCTTGACCACCTTTGCAGGAAGAACAAATAGTTGTGCCCAATAGGCTTGGATGCTAAATATCACTGTTTTAACCAGCTGAATTCTACATGCATTTGAATGTTTTTTTGCAGTCCATGTAGTAATTCTTGCTATAATTTTCTCTATAATTTTCTCAACTAAGGGCTGCCACTGGGAGCTTTTAAGCTTCTTAGTGTCCAGGGGTACCAAGATACTTAAAAGGAAGTTTTCCTTGTGCATACCCCAGATACTGCAGAATTCTATACCTTTCCAGAGTTTCAACACCTCCAAAGTACACAGAGCTTTTGGTAATATTGGCCTGAAGCCCTGGAGCGTCTAAGAACTTCTTGTAAGCTTCATGTAATAGCTGAACAGACTTCATATCACCTCTCGCAAACAGGAGGAGGTCATCAGCAAAACTCAAATTAGTTAAGCTCATCCTAGCACACTTGGGGTGAAAGTTTAAATCAGGATCCTCCTTAAGCAGGTTCAAACATATACTCAAATACTCCATTGCGATGGCAAAAAGGAATGGAGAGATAGGATCTCCTTGTCTCAATCCTTTTGCAGCATCAAAAGGGGGGGGGGGGGTATACTCTCTATTTATAATGATAGAGTAATTGACTGTAGTGACACAGCCAAAAATCCACTTGATAAACTGAGCAAGAAAGCTTAAACTCTCCATAACTTGCCTGAGATATCCCCATTCAACTGAGTCATATGCTTTTTGCAGGTCCACCTTTATCATTACTCTAGGAGATATAGCATTTCTAGAGTAGGCTCTCACAAGCTCATGAGCCATTATGATGTTGTCTGCAATTTTCCTTCCAGGAATGAACCCAGATTGAGCCTCACAAATTATATATGGCATCACATTTTGCAATCTAGTAGCTAGTATCTTAGAGATAATTTTATAAAGCACATAACAACAAGCAATAGGTCTGAATTCCTTTATAGTGGCAGGCTTGGCAGTTTTGGGCACTAGTGCAACTGCAGTACAGTTAACTGCTCTATAAAGCTTACCAGTTGCAAAGAACTCCTGGACAGCAGCATACACATCCTGTTTGATAACATTCCAAGTTCTTTTATACAGATTTATTCACTCGCATATACATACTTATACAAATTTATACAATTTTATTAACGTGCATAAATTTGTATAAAATTGTATAAACTTGCGGCAGACTGCTGTTTTGAGAAAAGGGTGACAACTCGGGTAAGAATTGAAAATATGGGTCATTTTTAGTAATTTCGTCTTTTGCTTGTCTTTTAGTGTAATTATTGGGATTTTCACATAAATAGCCCTCAATATATCATATTAACAAGTCACCTATTACTAACATAATCTAGCCACAATATTTATATATAATATTTTATAAGCTCTAAAAATCAATTTTTATTAAACGTTGTGGGTTAATTTTATAGCTAATTAACCAAATAAAAACGTTGTAGCTAGTACCTGAGGTCTTTCAAGTAGTGAACACTGAATTATTTCACGTTTTATCACAAATAATACTGCAATACTTGAAGATAACATTTAGTAGGACACATGCTATTAAACCTTCACATAGGACTTGAGCGTAAAAGTTTCGCGTAGGGGCCTGTTTAGCGCACTAATTGATTTATAGCCATCACAAACAAATTCATTGAGAAATAGTCATCTCCGGACAAGTTCCAGTATAAAATACTGGGGCTTTGAACAAGTTTTGTTCAAAGTCCCCGTATTTTATTATGGGACTTTATATAAAGCTTCAGTAAACTAACCTCAGTATAAAATACGAGGGTTTAAAGCTCCCATTATTTTGTTATGTGACTTTACATATAAAGCTTCAGTCCCATAACAAAATACTGGGGCTTTGAATAAAACTTGTTTGATTTTTCTCCTTTATTCGGTCAGTTAAGACATACTCCTTTATAAAGTCACATAACAAAATAATGGGACCTTTGAACATGTTAGTTCAAGGTTCCATGTGGGACTTTATATATAAAGCTTCAATCCCATAACAAAATAATGGGACCTTTGTTATGGGATAAATACCATTATTTTTTATGGGATAAAGTTCCATAACAAAAAAATGGGGTTTTGAACAAAACTTGTTCAAAGCCCCAGTATTTTGTTATAGAACTGAAGTTTTATATATAAAGTCCCATAACGTTTTGTTCAAAGCCCAGTATAAAATATCGAGTCTACTCTGGGGTATTTTTCAATGCTAATGGAACATAAGTGTGCCCGTGAATTTTTGATTATTTCTCAATTAATTTTGAAACGGTGGATAAAACTCATTGAGCACGTCCAAAAATGGCTACGCATCAAAATTTCACGACTTAAGCTTATAGAGTGGCCCAAATATGTCAACTTCGGCTCAACAATGCTAATGTACCACTAAAACCAGTCAGAAACTAGTGGGCAAAGTGCAGGCATAACCACTTTTTTCAGTGGTCTTTGGTTTGAAGCCATTTTATTTATTGGCTTTGCATGAGAGACCACTTTTGGAACTTTAATTCTTTTAGGTTAAACTTCACACAAGTTAAGCCCATAAGGGTTAAAGTTCAACTTCAGCCCACCACAAGGGTTGAAGTTCACACATCTATGCCTAAAAGTTCAGCCCTTACGGATTGAAGTTGAACTTTTTAACTTAGGCATGAAGTTCAACCTATAAATTTTGAATTTCAGCCTACAAAGATTGAAGTTAAAGTGGCCTCTCATGTAAACTAATAAAAATGTGGCTTCAAATTAAATACCAGCGACAAAAGTGACTTGTGGGAGAAATTCTTACGAAACTAGTGGCAAGCAAGTTGGAGGGTTTACAGAAATAGAAAACTTTAGCATCAGTATTTTTCTTTTTGTCATAGACACTAGAACTTGGAGCAATTCCAAGTGTATAGCCAGAATTTAGAGCCAGTGTTTAATTTTACTCATCAGCACCAAAACTTGGAGCAGTTCCTGACTGATAACACGAATTTTAGTGCAAAAGTTCCTGACGAGTCATTAGCTGGGCCTGAAAGCTAAACATTAGCGGCTGCCAGGGCTACCAGCAAAATATTTAGGGCAATGTCAACTGGGATTCTTATCAAGTAGGCCTTAATTAAATTTCCAATATAAAAGTTCTATATAAATAAAAGAATATAAAATGTTGAATATTTAAGACATGAAGTAATGGATCCTCTGCAGTTAAGTTGCTTTTATGAGAAGGGGGTTTTTTTTTTTGGGAGGGGGTGGGGGGGGGGGGCCATGGGGGCAAGAGCGAAGAGAATGGCGGGGACAAAAAGAAGAGGATAATTTACATAAATATACAATCTGACACTCATTTTTATACAAAAATGCTAATATTATCCTATTTTCAAAACAAATAAATATTTTTTTCAAAATATAGCAAAATACATATAAAAGGGTGATTACCTCTTACTACTGCCCAGCCGCCGCCACCCCATCACTGCTGCTGCCTCCAGCTGCCGCAACGCCGGTTTTTATTTTTTTATTTTTATTTTTTTTGGATCTGTGTGTATTTTCACTATATGTTATGGACAAATGACACAATTTGCATACAGTGAAAATACAGTAGATACACGCATACGATTATTGTATGTTTATATATTCTCTCTATGTTGTATATTCTCCTATGGTTACTGTATGCAAATTGTATGCGTGTTCATTCACCGGAGATACACACCATATACAAATTATAACCCAAAGTACGTGTTGTATATTTATTGTATGACAAGTGTATATTCGTTGTATGTACGATGCATATTTACAGTATATAAAGTGCATACACCACGCATATAATAAGAATATACATGTCTTACATTCCATACATTTCACAAACACCAAACATACACTACCGTAGTTTCACCGTGTCCCATCAGAAAATTTAGAAAAAAAAAATAGAAAAGGTCCAAAGTAGCAGCGTCGCCGGATCCTCACCAAAAAATGTCGGATCTGCTCTGCTGTAACAGATCTGTCGCCACCGGAGCTCAAGCAACGAAGCAGACCGGATCTGGGGGAAGGAACGACAATAACATAACACAACCACGACGGGAACAAAACTTAAGACACGACGGGAACAGAACACCACCACGCCCACGACGGGGCATGGGGGAGGGGACGTCAGTTATGATGGAGGGAGGGGGAGGGACGCCGACTAGGGGAATGGGTGGCAGTGGCAGTAAAAACAGTAGGGGTGGGGAGAAGAGAAATGGAAGAGAGAGAGAAGAGAGGAAAATTAGGATTTTTCTAAAAATAATATGTTTGGTAATATTTTAAAAAATGTTGCTACGTTTCATAAAGTGGTATATATTTTTGAAAAAATTCACTACAATACGGTGGGTGTAATTTATACATAAGAAGACAATAGAAAATGGCAGGCCTAAGCTTAGCCCAGTTAATGGGCTTGGGCCACAATCCTTATCAATAGTGGGTTTTAGAAGTAGTCAACATCCATTTAAGACATTCAACGCCTTAATTTCCCAATCTTTACTTTGCTTGATAGTTAAAAAAAATAGGAAACCCCACTTAGATCGTGAGATTCAAGTTCGTGAGATTACAATTGAAATTGTAGCTTATTATGCTATGTGTTACCCCTTCGTATACAATGTAGTATAGCTTGTCTTGCTTAGAAAACAGAATAACTGGTTTAAAACAATCTTTTACCTAGTGTAGTATTTATAGGCGAAAGATGTTCTACCCGTCTCATAGACTAATACATTGCACTAAGTTCAACTAATGAAATAAGGAACGACGCTTTCCAAGCTAAGTGAAACTTAGCTCCCGTTTGGATATAGTTTTTAGAGGAATTTTTTGGGCCAAAAAGTGTTTGTTTGTGCTTTTTGAGCAAAACTTGTCCAAAAAGCTCAAAAAGTGGCTTTGAGCTGTTTTTGAGCCAAAAACTAACATTTACCCATCAATTTTCATTTTCATAAGAGCTCAAAGGCTCTTTTGAGCCAAAAAATTTGTTTACAAAAAGTATGTCCAAACACTTTTTCATTTTTATATCAAACTTCACCCAAAAAGTATTTTCCAAAAATTATTGGGAATCTATTTCCAAACGCTAGCTTAGTTATTTCACGAAAACGCCATCAAGATTTGTTCGAGGTAATCTTGTCATTTATTTTCATTCTACGGGGAAATTTAGGCATTTTAGTTTAAAGCTAGTCCAACAAAACATCTACCGGAACGTGCAATTTAACTTGGCCTTTCCAAAAAGCAAGGCAACTTTTTAGCCACGCGTAGTAGCTAGGACCAACTTCAATGTCCATGACCATATTATGGTCCTCCTAACTTATCGACATATTTGGACCACTTTCTGATGTCTACGACTTCAATCATTCTACCGTTCTATTTATCTAACATTAGATTGGGAAGTCACTATTTGAAGTGCTAACTGATAAACAGCCTCTGATGTAACAATTGATCTGGAAGCCACTTTTAGAGTGTTAATTGATGAATAGTCTGTTTTTGCCCAAAAAAAAAATGTAGAGGAGATATAAACGCGAAATATTTAATAGATGAATCTGGTCATTCAAAACTCTAGAATAGTGTTTTGGAGTTTGAACTGAACTCCAAGAAATAATCCTAGAGTTCAGAAAAAAATCCTGTAGTTTCAGTTGAGTTTGAAATGTACTACATGAGTTCAAATATCTTGTAGTAATTCAATTCAACCTTGCTGGTGATCCGGCGAGGAGGGTTCAATTGAATCCCCTTTGACAAGGGTGGCTCCACCCCTGCTGATGGTCTATCGGAAATAATTTTTCTACCTCGTTCAACATAGATGTAAGGTTTACGTACACATTATCCACTTCAACCGCAAGTTGTAGGATCATATTAGGTATTTGTTCGATTCAACCTTAATGATTTTTTTATTTTTTGAAATTCAGTTCAAACTCCAAGATAATACGGGACAGTGTCATGGAGCTTTCCCGGTCTACTCTTAAGAACCTTGTCATGTGGCTATCGCTCAACACTTTTACAAATTATGGCTATTATTCCATCGTCACCTATAATAGTAGCTATTTGTCAAAAATTCCCTTAAACTAATTGCAAGATAAAGCTGGAACCCAAAAACAAAAGTTTAAAGGAAAGGAAGCTTAATACTTGATATATTTGAGCGTCTAATGATTATATACTTTCTCTTTGTCTTCCAATCATACTTTTTTTTTTTCCTAGAAAACATATAAATTGAGCGATGCGTCCAAAATCTCTCAAAAGAGTAATGTCTATATTTAGGTTTTAATTTCTTTGGTCATGGTCTATATATAGTAATGAGTCATTCTGCATGTCCAGTGTCCACTAGTCCACTTATCAGTCATCATCTAGCGTAGTTGCTTACAACACCATGTTCAGAATTTAGCCGTTCAAGAATGTGCTGATAGCCAGTTTGAAATTATGTAAAATTAGCTTAGCAGAACCATAAACGGTCCTGATATTATGCAGGGATATCGATTCTATACACCAATCACCACTTGTCCTATATTCGTCTCCTTTTTTAGTGTCATTTTAATCCATAAAAATATGTCAAATTATTTGGGGTAAGTTTCAAAAATCTTTTCTTAAATTAGTTTTGTAGTTGCATTCCTTTTAGTTAAAAATACTCCATCATTTTTACCTTCATTGTAGTTTACAATATTAACTTTTAACTTCTTTATGTTGATTGCTTTGTAACAACTCTTCTAACTTATTTCTTATTAATGTGATTAATAAAAAGAACACTTCTTCAGTTCTACCTTGCTATTAACGAGGTTTAAATTGCTTAATTCTACTCACTTCTCGGTATAGCATCTAATTAGAAAATTATAAGAGTGACTTACTACTAGTAAATTACATAGTTAATTAAGTAATACAGTAAATTAAGTAATATTTTTTGTAGTATATTAATAGACATGTTAAAACCTTAAATTCTACGTCAAATGGAACGAGAGAGTGCTTTCTTTTTAAAAGTTCGATAACCTTCACGACAAGAAGTGAAGCTAGTGGGGTTGTGGGGGGTTGGGTGGTGGGAAGGCAGAGACAAAAATGTTAATCACTGTGGAAGCCTCGAATTATGGTTAAGGTTGGGACAAGCCAAAACACAATGTCCTTGGTTTTGTTTGTGCATGCTGTTTAGCACTAAAAACCATAACTCAAGCTTTAACCTTTAATTTGTGTGCATCGGTGCATGTTGCTTTGCCCGTTCTCTAATGAAAGTAATATTAGAGAAAGCCAAACCCTAGCTTTTGTCTCCCGTGGGGCAGAGCCAAAACTTCATGAAATTCACCGCGATCAGTTTAGTTCATAATAATATAAATATTTTAATGCGCTCAAATTTTGAACAGAGTAGGGTATATATTTATTGGTCAATTTAGCTGACACAAAAGCTTGTCAAAGGATAAAAGAATAAGATTCTTGTGTATGGTTTGTTAAATATGTATAGTCATAAAAGAAAAAAAAAATTACTTTCAGTTTAGGCTGGTTATTAAAAGAACAAACAAATGAAATTGTATTTTTAAGTTAGACTAGTTATATAATCGGTTCTTCTTTGGGTTCAATGTCTGGCCAAATATAAGCGTAGTTGACTATAAAATTTTCCATCTAATAATGAAGGCAAAATCGATGTCAAAAATAAATCATATTACTATAAAAGCATGTCCTCAATATAGCTAAAAGTCATTTTACCAAAATGCCCCTACACAAAACTAGCTTTTTGTAGAAAAAAAAAAAAACTTTTCCAAAAGAACCCAGGAGGAGAGAATTCAGCGACACAACCCTTACTAACACGTTTAACTGGAAGAGATGTGATCCTTCTGATGGGTCCAGATTATGGACTTATACCTCTCGAAAAACCTCATTCTTCTCATCGTTTATCCAATTTTGGGAGTCCCTCTGCAAAATCCAAAGCACTTAATTTTTCCATAACTGTTGGTGGCTAATGACGAAAAGCCATACTCTTATATAGAAAGTTTTTGTCCACAGCAGCCACAATTATCCACTTCGTTCAGTTGGTAGAAATTCTTTTTTTTTTGGGCTATCCAACACACAGAATTTGATAGCTTCAGTATTTCCCACACGTCAAGGTTAGGCCGTGTTAATATATTTCTTGATGTTCTTGTACCTTTATATGAGTTCTCATGATGCACATTGGAATATTTATAAAGTTATGTTCATAGCATAATCCAAGTACATTGTTTAGGGGAGTGAACCATATTTGGAATGTGAATTATATGTTTACGCATGAATAATATATACTTATTATTTTCCTGTTTCATTTTCAGTCCTACTATGTTTTCTGTACCTTTTTCCCAACGACTTTCATGTAACCAAAATGCTGAAAGGAAATTCTCCAGTATTCTTTCTATCAGCACTTACTTTATTTGCAAGTGAAGTGTTAGACACTCTGTTAGTGTTATCCTATAATTACCTTACTTGATTCAATCTGCATGTATATTTTTAATGTTGTAAATTTACTTTGAATATGTTTAAAAAGAACATTGTGTTGGTAAACCAAAAGATCTAACAAGCGAGATAAATAGGAGTATTAGCTATTAGTAGTTCAATTGATTGGATAAGCTATAACGGTGATGAACCATAAAAACATCTCTTCCTCCCAGAGTTAAACTTTCATTTGGTTATTCTCTTTTGTAGGTCCAGATGATTTCCACACATTTTGATAACATATGATCTTCATGTTTAATTCTTGAGTCAAAATTTTGTTATAATAATATTAATTTAAATTTTTTATAACACCACATATTATAAGATTCGGCATTCACATGCAACGCACGTTTCGAGAAACATGAAGATCATCTATTGTAATATTGTGGAAAAGGGATGGAAATTAAAAAGTAGATTAAAGAGTAGAGATGTGTCCGTGTGATTTTTTTATTCCCTACATTATTTGTTCTAATGAAGTAAATATCAGATGTCAAAATTATCATTTAGCATTACGTTTAGGAATGAAACTTCACATATTAGAAAAATCTAATGAAAATGTTACAAACTTAAAAAAATATTTACAATTTTACTTTTATTAAAATCATCAGAATACTCTAACATGAGCGTTTACACTTTGTTTGGATCATTGTTACCCATTGTATTGTATTGTTATTATGATTACAACGTTTGTTTTGGTTGTTACTTTAATTTCATTGTATTGTATTGTTAAGTTGCGTTGTTACCTAACAATGAAAAGACCCACTTTTTGTTACAACCGATTCGGTGGTTTTGCATTGTTACACTTTTACACTTTCCCATCATGTCCTTAATTATAACTTATAATCCTATTTTACCCTCTATCCTATTTTCTTATTTAAATACACCCAAGTAGTTATTTTGACCTCATCTCCGCTCTTCTCAAAATATAGTACGTTCCCTGCCTCTCTTATTACTTTGTACGTACCTGCCTCTTCAGATTCACAAGTCATCTTGTTGTGTGATTACATTAAACGTTTTATCTTAATTTATTTAATGTATAATTCTTAATTTCATTAATTACAAAGCAAAAACGTGAAACTTGAGTTAGTAGATTTCATTAATTACAAGCCATATGTTCTTTTTTTTTTTTTTTTTTGATACAAAATATATGATGACACTTTTGTTAATAACTATTACTATTTGGATAATATGATTGCTTGCATGTCGTTATGGAATATTATTTTTTATAATAGTGTGAACTTATTGTTATGTTTAATATTATTAACTTTTTTTTATTATAATTTGCATGAATATATTTGTTAGGTATAGTTGGTGATAAACTAGTAAATATAAACTGTCTCAAATTATATTTAAAAAAATTGTTACTTAATTTAATATTTAGAACAACTAAGGGTATATTAGTAAACTTATTAGTTACAGTACAATACAATACAATCAAAACAAACAATAACAATGTTACTAAACAACGGGAAACAAAACAATCAATTCAAACATTGTTATTATAATACAGTACGATACAATACAATACAATACAATACATTATGAAACAATAGGTAACAATGATCCAAACAGAGTGTTAGAGTTGTTGACTTTATTTTTCAAAAGAAGTGGATAACATATACGTTAATTCAAGTTTATTAATGTGAATATAATATTTTATAAAAATGATCTTAATGTAGAAACACTAAGTTACCTTTAAGCTCTCAATTCACAATTTGCTTGATAATATTCTTTTGTACGTGCACTTTGCCTTTAAATTTTATTCAATGACTCAACCACATATTTTAATGATTTTGTTAAAAAAAAATACACTTTTTGAGAACGAAATTCACGCGCAGAGTGCGTGCCGAGAGACTAGTAAGTATTAAAAGCGTTAATTAGAAGTTAGAACACAATTTCCGTGGACTAGTCATTACCACATTTCATGCAACTGATGGCGCTAATCACGGCAGTGAAAGGTCTTAATACAAAATCTGTCACAAATAAGATCTATCTCGTGGATTGCCAAGGTTGAGGTTGTAAGAGCCATCAATATTTGGTTTCAAAAACTAACTTTATTGCTGTTAAATTTTTGTTGGAGAGATGTCAAAAATTTACTTCGTATGAAATCGCAGAAGCTTGATTTAATCAAGCCAAGTTGATTAAAAACTTCAACTTTCCTCAGGTTTATGTAAGGCGTCTAGAGCCATACCACCTAACGACCAAAATATGAAAGACCCTACAAAAGGCTTCCCAACAAGAGGTCACGGGAAAAACAAAACCATAACCAAGTTATGGTTTTTCTTCTTTTCCTATTTTTAAAATTTCGATTCTCTTGCATGTCTCAGTTCACTATTTAGTGTCATTTAAGCTATTAATCATTATAGGGAATCACTTATATTTCATGGAACTAATTGTTTTATCAGATATTTAAGACATGACAGCAGATTGAATCGCCGCCCCATCAAACTATGATTGAACTTTTAAGATAACTACAATAAGTTGAGATTCAAGATAACTACAATATGTCGAGATTCAAGATAAGTACTACACTGAGTCGAGACTTTCTGTCAAAATTATAATAGGTCTAAAATTCAATTTGGACTATGCCTAATCACGAGAGCAGTTGCCAACATTCGCGGCAAAAAATCCCAAGAAATGAGGTACACCTTGGCATCTTTTTCCCAAAAAAAAAAAAAAAACAGAATATTAAACGTATCCTGGAAACTTGTGTTTCACTTGAAAACTAAGGGAAGACGAAAAAAGGAAATAAATTTCTAAAGTTGCTGCAACATGCCCTATAGGCTATAATAACAAGCATACACAGAGAAATTTCTGACCTGTCGTTTGTTGATTTATTTATTACCACTGCGGACATAATATTGTGATAGTTTTGCGTGAGTGCCACAACATAATCCAGTAAAATTAGGAGAAACTACTTGTCAGAATTCTTTTTGAAGAAAAGATGAGAATACTCAGGCGGATTAATTAGTTGAACGAAGGGATTAGTAAAATGTGCAGGAAACTCATTTATAAATTTGTAAACAGTATGAATAATTTTTCTTTTATCTAAGAGTAGTGGAGATATTGATCTCTTATTTTCATATCTTTTATTCATTAATTCTTCCATATTTGTGGGTCGAGATATCGTAAACCCATCTACAAGCATTTGATTGCTCCGTTGAGTATTTTACAACCTAAAATGATTCTGACAATATTTAACGCACCCACCAAATTCCTTAATATCATTATTTGGCTTACTTAATATAATGGAAAATCAAGAAGCAAATACAGCACGATAACTTATTTTTGTTTGGAAAATTAACGTGGGAAACAATCAATATGCGCAAGATATATGTGTTTTAATGAAGTTTATCACTTAATAATGATAAATGAATATATACCTTAATTTATCACTTATCAAGATAAATAACATAATTTGATAGGGTCTACATATGTTCTTTTCTCGACCGTCACTTATCTAACAAGCGTGAGGCCTGAGACACATTTGGTAGTGGCTCATATCTTCCATGCTCAATATACTAACGTTACAATATAATCTTTTTTGCTATGGCGTGGATAGTGTTTACATTCAAATTATATGCAAGTTTAGTGGTCACAACTTTTAAATGTGGGTATTTTCCAACTTCCTCCTCTTTTCTCTCTTTAATATGATACCTACCAAGATATAGCAAAGCATAAATCTCGTTCGAAGTGAATAACTAGTTACAACGTGACATGCAAGGTCTTTAAAGGGATGTAAGAACAAACAAGTGCATGATATAAATTTTTACAAAGATTTATCACTTAATAATGAAAATAAATATATGATGTATTTTTATCTTAGTTTTTCACTAAATCATGATAGATTAACATGTTTGATAGGGGCCGTACCCAATGTTCTTTGGGATTTTTACACTCTATACCCATGAAATTTAAAGTATTTACAAGTCATACCCATTAAAAATTACACTACCCATAAAACTAAAAGTATTTACCAATCTACCCATTTATTATTGTATACTTTTGTTATACCTTATAGGTGTATACCTTTAAGGTATACTGCATAAATTATGGTATAAAGGTCTGGAGGGTCATTTATTACTGTATACCTTTGTTATACCTTATAAATTATATGTGTATACCTTTATGGTATACTGCATAAACTATGGTATACAAGTCTGGATGGGTAGAATGGGTAAATAGTTTAGTGGGTAGGTTGAGTAATATTTGAAAGTAGTAGGTAGTGGTTGTAATTATTTTTGGTTTTGTGGGTATTTTTGTAAGTGTCCCATGTTCTTTTCCCTTGCCTCTTATTTAATGAAAGTGAGGCCCAGGACAGGACTATTTGATAGGGGAAAGTGCACGAAAGGCCACTTTTACCACTGGTCTTTGGGCACAGGCCACTAATACTAAAATATTTAGTTTGTGGCCATTTTTGCTTAAAGAGATAGAACTTCAGTCCAGAGGCCGGATTGAAGTTCAGTCCTTAAAGATTGAACTTCAATCCAGGGCCTTATGGACTGAAGTTCAGTCCAGTCCTTAAGATGGAAATGGACTGAAGTTCAATTTCAGTCCATGGCCATACCATGGACTGAAGTTCAGTCCATGGCCATATGGACTGAAAGTTCAGTCCTTAAGAGATGGAACTTCGGTCCAGTGGCCGTATGGACTGAACTTCAGTCAATTATCAGAACTTAAGTCAATATTTATTTAGTAAAGGCTCAAAAGTGACCTCTAGTGTAATACCAAAGAAAATAGTGGCCTCAAACCAAATACCAGTGTTAAAAGTGGCTGCTGGGCGAAATTTTTACCATTTGATATACTAAAGCTCATATTATATCTATCCTCAACAAGCCAACGTTACAACAGAAAGTTAGTGTTTAAACATAACGTTAGATCCAAGATTAAAGTGGTCACAATCACAACTTTTACATATAGTATCTCTTTAAGTTCCTCCTCCTTTTTTGTTTGGGTCTCTTTTGGATGATACCTTCCATGAAATAGAAAAACATAAATATCGCAAAAAGTGATCGAATATCTAATTACTGGAGTGTAACATAGTAAGATGCAAGGTCTTTTAAGGGAGCTCGTACGGTATTGCTTATTTTTAGGATAAGAAATCGATCAGTATGTATTGAATCAATTGCAGAGGTCAGACCTACTAACACAAATAAACAAAAATTGACTTCTCTTTAATTGTTTTAACTTTTTAAACAAGGGACGATTCAACATTAGAGCCACATAAATTTAGTTTATCATGCCACACCTGTCAACTTAATACGTCGTAGCACAATCTAATTGAAAGTAACAATAGGCTTTCAAACAGACCAGTTACACTTACAGTTATATACTCTAATACAATCAAAATGGTCTAATCAGTTACGGAGTCTAGAAGATAAAAATAAGACGAAATATTTTCACCAAACACATAAATTATACACGAGGACCATGGAACTGTCCGAAAAGGACCACCTTTCTCTGTGCTAATTTAATTCGTCTGGAGAACTCAAAATCGCATCTTATTTGTTGCAACCAAAGTCCCCAAATTGAATGCACTCTCAAGCTCGACGGCACGACTCTCATTTTCTATTTGAAAATTCGTTTTCTTGTGCAGAGAGTTGTTAAAAGAAAATCCAAAAAGAAAAAGTATGAATTAACAACTTATAGATCAATCGAATTTTACTTCCTTTTCAAGGAACGAATACGCTCGCAGTAGGAATAATTACCTAAACAGCCGATCAACTCCCCCCTATTACTTTTGAATAATCCTTACTTTTTATAGTCAGTATACACAAAACTAATACACAATGAATACAAATAATGTCAGGGTGCATATAGACGATCTTCTCACGTATATACAGTGTCTACACTCAATTCTGTGGTGTATACAGTGAGATTTATCAGGTATACACAATGTATACAAACACTTTTTTCAAATATATTGTGTGTACGCATTTTTTTTTACAGTATATACACATTCAGTTTTACTTACTATTTATTGTTATAAATGTATAATATGTCACGTATACATTGTTATATAGATAAAATATGTTGTGTATATATTTTTAGTACACTAAATTTTGTATATATTTTGCAATAATACCATATTCAAAAAGGAAAAAAAAAAATAACTAAGAAAGGAGTTACGGCGGCGGAGCAGACCCAAGGTATTACTGCTACATTATCATAGAGACAAATTGGTGGTGTCTTCATATATCAAAAGTAGAAAAAAAGTAAAACACAAATTGTTTAACTCTTTTCAGTGTGAGTGTTTGTTTTGGTTTCTCCGCTTCCTACGGCAGAGTAGTAGCAACTCTTCGGCGAAGTAACAATAGATCTGCAATGAAGCACCGACAAAGCAATGACAGAACAATAGCAGCGACGATGCTAGTTCATCGGAAACATCAGCAACGACGGTGCTGGTTCACCGGAAACTGCAACAGCAACGGCGACGCTCCTGGCTGGCAGGAGGAGGACTGGCCGGATGGGAGAGGAGGAGAAAGGCGGCGGCGGGAAGCTATTAGAAAACCTAGAAAGGGGGAAGAGAAGGAAAGAAGTAGAGGATATAGAAACTCTAGATGTGGCTACAAAAAAAGTTAAGGAGGTTGGTTAAATGTTTATTTAGGGTTATCTTGAAAAAGAAGACTAAAAAATATATAGGAGTTAAATGGACAACTACTGTTATTTTCCTTAAGCAGTATTCTGATTTGCCTCTTATGAAAATGTCGATTAGCTGTCTAAGTCGCCATGTATAATTTGTTATACCCGAACATACACCATATGTTATTTGTATAAGCAATCCATAATTACAGTAACGTGGAACTTAGCGATTTTCATATAAAATAAATATTGTAATTTAGTCAAGAAAGACATACCCAGATCAGCCATTAGATTTTTTGACTGGAGTTGAGCGGAAGCAATTATCCTTCTTTTTGAAAATTGGTTCTTGAAAATAGTTTTTCTCGCTCTTTTCCAGTAGTACTTCTTTTCAGAATTGGTATTGATGGAATGGTATAGAAAGTTATAACAAAAAATAACTCTTCTTAAATAATTAATAGAAATTTAGCTAATTGAATAAATAATCTTACTAAACCAAAAATAGAGGCACGTGGGCCACAATTTACATTCTATCACTTAGCACGCGTCCATTATTCACTTAATGATTTAATAAAAATCTCAATCATGACATGAACGGTTAGTGCTAAATTTAACATCATTCATTGTTATTAAGTATACCAACTAATATGAGTCATGGCAGTTGCACATTACTTTCGACATAGTCCCTTCCAAGTTCCATGTACTACAATATTAATCTATTACCCAGCCCAGCATTTAATACACAATGATCAAACAATAACACTTACAACATCTTTATCTAAGCTAAAATTTGTCATCGTCATTCTCACTTATGTATACAAAAGAAAACAGGTAATACAAAAATATTTACATTAATGAGCTCAAAGTGTCAATTTAATAAACATAAGTCATTACATGAAGGCATACATTGCTATCAATAATGCCTATTCTTTCAACATGTTCTATAAATGCTTTGGTCAGTAATCCTTTTGTCAATGGATCGACAATCATAATTTCTGTACTAATATCTTCAATTGACACTTTATGTTTCTGGACTTGTTCTTTAAAGACAAGGCATTTCAAGTTTTTTTATTTAGCATCCTTCATATACTTGTCGTTCTTAGCAAAGAACATTGTTGAGAAATTATCACAATAAGTTTTCAGTGACATGGCAATACTGCCGACTAGTCCAAGTCTTAAAAAACAGCCACAAAGCTTTAACTGTGGCCTCAAAGCATGTCACAACCATCATAATCTAAATCTGAATATCCAACCATATCAAGATGGTCAGATTTTCTATACGTGAGCATATATTTCATTTGTTTACATCCCAAATTATTATGTGGACATTAATTGAGACGGAATTTGTCTCCCTTCTGAATTGGAATATAACTTGATAAGCAGCTTTCCATTCTATATCTTTCTAACGCTTTATTGATATAGGCTTTCTAAGACAGTACTCTAACATTCTCTGTGATCAATCCCGGAATATTTCTATCCCTATCACATAGGTCGCATCTCCCATATCTTTCATTTCAAAGTTCTTAGAGAGAAATTTCTTGGCGTCATGCATCATACTAAGATCATTTGTAGCAAGCAAGATGTTATCAACATACAAGACTAAAATTATAAACTTACTCCCATTGACTTCAGATATATACACGGGTCAACGATGTTTTCCTTAAATCCAAAGACGACAACAATTTCATGAAACTTAAGATACCGTTGTCGGGAAGTTTGTTTAAGCCCGTATATTGATTTTTTCAGTTTATACACCATGTGTTCCCTTTCTTGAACTTCAAAACCCTCTAGTTGATCCATATAAACTTCTTCGTTTAAACTTCCATTCAGAAAAGCAGATTTTACATCCATTTGATGTAGGTGTAAGTCATAATAAGCCACCAAAGTCAGTATAATTCTAAGTGAATCCTTTTTAAACACATGTGAAAATGTCTTTGTATAGTCAACGTCATGTTTCTGACTGAAACCTTTGGCAACAAGTCTGACCTTGTGACGTTCGATATTACCATTTGAGTCGCGTTTGATCTTGAAAACCCATTTACGTCCGACTCTTTTGCAATCTACAGGCAATTCGACAAGGTCTCAAACTTTATTCAACTCTTTAGATTTTAACTCATCTTTCGTAGCATTTAACTACTTATCAAAATTACTACTTTCAATGGCTTGTGAAAATGAAACTGGTTCATCATCAATTTCCAAATCATCCAAATCAATTTCCATATCAGTTTCAGACTTGTGTAAATATGCCAAAAAATCATCAGAAATAGCATGTCTCCTTTGTCTTTGAGATTTTCTTAATGCTACTTCTTGTAGTACACTTACTGCAGGTTCATCGATTATGTCTTTATTATGAATAGCAGGATCATTAATTTTTTATTCTTGTTGATTGTTAAGCGGTATAACAACTTCAGGAACAACAACTTCAAAAGAAGTACATAGTAAAGGAATTTGCACCCTAACTTCCCTAATTTCCATATTACATGGTTCTTAACTCCCACTAACTTCACCATTCTCAATGAACCTAGCGTTTTCAGTTTCAACAATTCACGTACTATAGTTAGGACAATAAAATCTATACCCCTTTGGTTTTTCTGGCCAGTGAAGAAACCATTGATTGTTCGTGACTTCAGTTTCTTTTCTTGTGGACTGTATATAAATTCTTACTTATGTCGGGCAGCTCCAAATGTATAGGTTTCTTAAACTATGTTTCCTACCAGTCCAAAATTTAAAAGGTGTCTTTAGAACTGCCTTGTTATGAACCATATTTTGTAAGTACACAACAGTTTTCTTCTCTAAGAATGATAGGTAAGTAGTTGCCATTTTCTTAAAAAATGAAACTTGATGTCTTTAAGCTCATCTAACTTAGAATTACGTTTTTCATTGGACCCAGTTACTGCTTCTTGGTTTCCGCCAGTATGTATTGAATCATGTTAGATAGCTTTACTAGTTAAAATTACCCATCAATGCTATTGTGGTAATTATCTCAATCTCGGCATTATTTTGAATGGTTTGCTTAATTTGCAAATGGCTGAACTCTAAATGACTCTGAGTTTTGATCACAAAAGTTGGTCAGATTCTAAAGTTATGAGGAATGTGATTCAATTAAATAGATCCAAATTCACGAGATTTAAGGAAACATTACTTTCAATGTTTATTTGGAATTAATGCAAAAATATGATTCTTAATCATTAAAGTGGTCGAATCTTTAAGAATTATTTAATTCCAAAATTGGTCGAATCTTTAATCACACGTAAGCGTTCAATAATTGCAGGAACGTGGAACTTAGTAATTTTCACATAAACTAAATATTGTAATCTAGTCAAGAAAGACATATCCAAATTAGCCACTAAATTTCTTGACTGGAGTTGAGCGGAATTAATCTCCTTTTTGAAATTGGTTCTTGAAAATAGTTTTTCTCCCTCTTTTCCTATTGTACATTCTTTTCAGAATTGGTATTGATGGAAATACCTTATTCTATAGATAATAGGTAAGAGAGAGAACCAACACTTAATGCATTATCTCACTTTCCATCAGGGTGGGTATAGTAAGTTATATAAAAAAAAATAACTCCTCTTAAATAATTAATAGGAATATAGCCAATTTAATAAATATTTTTATTAAATCTAAAATAGAGGCACATGGGCCACAATCTACAATTTGCAGTAGAATCTTGATCGGAAAAATTACGCCACATAACCGTTGGGAAAGAATAATTACTGTCTTTGTCCACCTTTTGTTGTTTTTTTCTTTTCATAATCATTTTCCCTTTTTAAAATACATTTTAAATATTTTTGGCTATATATTTAATATTATGTATTTCAGATATATATTTAATATATATCTCGGAT
Organism: Petunia x hybrida; assembly: GCA_037355625.1. Lineage (NCBI taxonomy): Eukaryota > Viridiplantae > Streptophyta > Magnoliopsida > Solanales > Solanaceae > Petunia > Petunia x hybrida. The sequence continues at coordinate 5,992,544 of JBBBVM010000013.1, forward strand.
ATATATTTAATATATTTTAAATATTTTGGATATATTATTATGTTTTAAAGTTTTGGATATAAAAAGTTATAGACAAATAAAAATAAATATTTATTGATTGGCAGATATTTATGTAAATTTCTCAATAATGAGAGGCTAAAAAGGAACAACTAGGGGTAGTATACTGATTAAGAGTATGTTTGGCATGAACGAAAAAGCTTTTCCCACAAAAAAACAAAATTACTTTCTTATATATTTTCTGGTATTTGATGGTCAAGCTAAGGAGAAAATGATTTGCTAACCATTTAATTAGAAAAAAGCTTAATTTTGGTGCATCGTTAGTGTATTTTTTTTTTTTTTACACCATCAGGTTAATTCAAAGGTAATAAGTAATATTGCCTTTTTTGATACAATTATAATTTACTAAAAAATAGTAAAGGCATGTTGAATCCTAATTATGTTTTAATCATATTTCCTTAATCAACTTTTTTTTAATTATATCCTGATACTTTTTTCTCATCATCATCATCATGAAGTCACTACTTAATTCTTCGAAGTTTTTCACAGTTCGTCCCTTTGAATAAGCAAAGATTAAGAGTTCAAATATCCTCAATATTTTGAATTTTCAAATTCAAATATTTGTCATTAAGATATGACTCAATCTCATGACATAGAACCCTCCATTCCTTTTAAGAGTTGGGAAAAATTTCGTGCTAGTATGCCATTCTTTTTCACAACAAGGACAATTTGAAAAATGTTAGAATATTGAGAAGTTCTTTTTACTTGAATTACACCAAACTTTTTGATTCTTCTCAAAATACAATTAGATTTCTGATTTCTTCAAAGTTGATCATAGCATATAAAAATCCAACAGATAAGTGCAAAAATCCTTTTGTCACACTCAAATAAATTTACTTTATTTTTTACTTTTAAATTTCTTAAAAGAGGTACAACCATTGAAACAATGACAGATTGGTATTAAAAATCAAGACAGTTATTTTGAAGGATTAAGAGAAACATATTAGGATTTAAAAATAAAAGAGCAACGAGAGATAGGAGCAAACTGATGAATATGCCGAGTATGAGGAGGAGAGATGGAGGATTTCAAGGGTAGAGAGAGAATAAAGTAAAAATTATTTAGTAAAAAAATTAAGAAAAACTTGGTAACCTGCTATAGGAGGTTATTATTACATGATGGTATAAAAAGAAAATATCTTATAATAACTCTAACCTTACTTCTAGTTTACTCAACGCCATCACCACCTTACTCGCCCAATACCAAGTCCACCCCATCGCAAAAGGCCTTGAAATCCCCCAACCCACCCTACCAACCCATGTTACATAACTAATTGTCATATACTCGTATTTGCTTAGAGGTCGGTATAGGTATGGTGGAGGTAGGTTATACGTATGGTGGAGGCAGGTTAAAGACTACTTTTGACTTTTGTTTTTGGATCTGAAGCGTTGTTTTGTATGATTAATGCTATATTCTACTTACTTTCAGCTTACAAGTACTAATGGATGAAGATTGGAATTAAAGAACAAAAAGTGGAGCCAAAGTATTAAGTGTAGCTGTAGCAAGAGAGGGCGCCCCGCCCCCAAAGCCAGGACGGCAGCATAATGAGCAAAATAGTAAGCATGGAAAATTGGAGCTCAGGATGGGCGATCCACCTATCTCTCAGGGCGGCCTGCCTCTGAAGAACTAGTGATCGCCTAATCAAGGGATAGCTCGCCTAAGTCTACAAATTAAAGAACAGACGACCGCCTAATCAAGGGACTACCCGCCTCTATATGAAAAAGCTAAAGAACATGTGAACACAGTACATGAAAAGGCGTTATACCTTAACCTGCAAGGCAAAAGTGAAGTTACCCAACGTCACAAAGGGCGACCGCCTTGCTCGAAAAGGGCAGTCTTGTCATTAAATCTGAACCTAGTTTAAATAGAATAAGCTAGGATTTTATGATTATTCTATTCCTACTTTAAGATATACTACTTTGGGCAAGACTTGAAGGATAAGTAACAAGATCCTTTCACTTTTGTAAGCATCTAACACTTGTTTTTCATTAAATCAATCACATGTTTCATTCCTAAATCTTATTTTATTACATGTATTTGATTCAAATCCCTAGTATAAGTTGCTAAACTCAAAACTAGAGAGGTAAACATGCAATAGTGGTTAAAATTCAATAGGCAAAACTTAAATTCACTTACTGTATCATGTGTTTGATTATCTAGCTTCTAGCACATTAACTTCTTAACTTTAGCGATCATGACACAAGGGTTACATGCTTATTTAACTAGTTAAAGACTCATGTGAGATTAACCCGCTTAGGACAATAGAGCTAGCAAGGATTTGAGTCTTGTTGGCTAAAACTTAGCATGACCAATCTAAAAGAGGTTACATTCGGGAGAGGTCCTCTTTCCTTGGGTCAATGAGTTATCTCTTTATGCGGCAAGCTATGACTCTAGCGAGCCTAGTGAGATGTACCTATCTAAGACCTGGCGAATTCTAGGGGTTACCTTAGATTGACTCAACCATACTCACATCCTCGATAAGTAAGTGGAACTATCTTACTCATTGGATGAATACTACTATAGTTGTTTACGCCTTGGATGAATACTATTATAGTTGTTTACGCCCATAGGTTTCTTTTTATTGAATCACAATTTAATTCACTTGTTAGCTTAGCTTTTACAGTAGAAATTACTTCAAAACAATCTTATTTCTTAGGTCGAATGACTAATTATACTTGAATCTCTAATTGTAATTTCTCACTTGAACGTGCTAGTTCCTCGTGGATTCGACTTGTTAGTACTTACCAATCTATATTTACATCAGACCGGTTGCCCCTACGGGGTGCACTCTTGGCCGTGATCAGGAATGCTTGGGAGTTGCCAGGTATGGAAAGACAGGAGATTGTGGTGGGGTTCGTAAGTGCACACTTCATAGTGAGCCCAAGGTGGGGTTTGGGGGTGCATAGTCGGTGCCATTAAGAATGCATACTGGGGTGCCACAAATGGGGTTCGTGGGTTGACGTGGATGGTGCACTATGGGTGTTGTGTGTGGTGCAGGGGTACTTAGGGCGCGGTTAGTGGGTGCACATGGGTGAGGGTATGGTAATAGTAGAGTTGGGCTAGCAAGGTAACAGATAGGTGTAGGAGGTAGGGCAGGGGTGGTTGGTTAGGGGTTATGGGATGGGATTAAGTTTGGGGGTTCAGAATAAGGGTAGAGGTTGGTGAGAATTGATGTAGGAGGTTGGAGGTCTTGGGTATGAGGTGGGGGTGGAGATGGAAGTAGCACCGGAGAATTTCGGAAAGTGACCTCCCTCCACTAGTTAGAGAAGAGTTAGTTTTCATATAATATAAAAGAATATGCGCTTTTAAGAAAATATTTCCTAAAATATCTAAACCAAATGAAAAAAATTGGAAAACATGTTTTCCATAAATTGCCGCTCGATTGACAGGCATGTCAGATTGATTATACTAATATAGTAATTCCATCCCTAGACACCAGTGATTAATCAAAGTTAGGGCACAAATTATCAAGTAGATCACATTATTTAGTATATCCTACAGACTACCCTGTATACATGATTAGTGTAAAATGCAAGATTGTGTTTTATCCAGTAGTTGAATACTTGTTTTTTAGAAGAATTTAAATTTCCCAGCCATTTTTCTTACTATGACAAATGACAGGGGAATAATTTCTAGAACAACTTGATGTTATAATAGATTGAACAACATCTTTACATTAATATTAATATATTGATATTCCAATTTCCTATGTTTACTATAAGATGTGCCACTGCCCATTTCTTCAGAGATTTTGCTGCTTTATAGTAACAGAGCATGAAAGCATGAAAGACCACTCATTTTCAGTATTGGTACAAGAGAAACTTTTAATACATATTTTTTCTGTTTTCTTTATTTAGGTGGTATATCAATATGATAGACACAAAGCTATTTTCCATTACTCCAAAACTTACTGCAATTAACACCAGTGATGGGAGTGTGAACAAAGGAAATTAAAAGTGGACCTTTTCTTGAAAAAGTAGGACCAAAGGAACATCATAGTCACATGGCAAAGGGGAAGATTGAGAGATGATATCAATCTTCATTTACATCACATGTATCCTATGACTCCCCCTTCCCTCAGCCTATTATTGAGAAACTTTACTTTCTGCCACACACTATTAGTAATTTATGATGAGATTGATCTGTATTTTATAATTGTGTAGAACCAAAATTTTATATTTTTGAGTCCACTCACTTCATTTATCAAATATATACAAATTATACACAATTAAATAATCATTTTTTCTTATGTTTTTAGTAATCAAGAATATATGAATTAAGAGCCCGTCTGGGTGAACTTATTATAAATAGTTTATAAATCATAAGTTGCTTTTAATTCTTTGGACTTATTTTAAGGTGGATAACGGTTCTAATAAAATATAAGGAAAAATACACAAACACCCCTAAACTATAGATAAAAGGTCAGTTACACACCTCATCTTTTTTGGGGTCCGAGCAACCCCCTAGACTTACTGAAACTGGAAGAAGCACACCCTTAGCTGAGGGCCCTTTCCTTTGCCTACTATATATCCACAAACACTCCTAACAGTTACTCTTGCCAATTGCCAAAGTTAGGCCTCACTCTCTCATTCTTCATTCTTCATTCTTCATTCTTTCCCTTAGCTAGTATACAGCATGTTCTTTTCCTCCTCCCAATTATTGCATTTCTTGCTAATCTTGATTACATGCACAGCTTGTGTAAATTTTGTCTACACTGCTCCAACCAAGATTGGCAAAGGCTATCGTTTGATAGCTCTTGAAGAGTCACCAGATGGTGGTCTAATTGGTCACCTCAAAGTCAAGAAAAAGAACAATATTTATGGCCCTGATATTCCTCACTTGCAGCTCTATGTCAAGTAAGCATTCTTGTGAATATATTAGCTAATTCATTATAAAAATTAGCCACTGATGATTGCATGAGTAAGCTGTATACATCACATCCCTTAGCGTGTGGTCCTTCCTCGCCCTTGCATGAATGTATGGTGTTTTGTGTACTGTACTGCCCTTATATTAGCTAATTCTTGATAAAAATTGAATGTTTATGTTAACTTTATGTTAATTATACAGGCATGAAACAGACAATCGTTTGAGGATTCATATAACCGATGCAGAGAAACAGAGATGGGAAGTTCCATACAATTTATTACCAAGGGAAACAGCACCAACACTGAAACAAACCATTGGTTATTCAAGAAAGAGTCCATTTCCACTAGGAGCCTCAGAATATTCAGGAAATGAGTTAATGTTCAGTTATACAACTGATCCATTTACATTTTCTGTGAAAAGAAAATCAAATGGACACACCCTTTTCAATTCTAGTTCAGATGATTCAGACCCTTATAGTAATTTGGTATTTAAAGACCAATATCTTGAAGTGTCCACAAAGTTGCCTAAAGATGCGTCATTATATGGTCTAGGTGAAAATACACAACCTCATGGTATTAAATTGTACCCAAATGACCCTTACACATTATACACAACTGATCAATCAGCTATTAATTTGAACACTGATTTGTATGGCTCACATCCCATGTATATGGATTTGAGGAATGTGAATGGTGAAGCTCATGCCCATGCAGTTTTATTGCTAAATAGCAATGGCATGGATGTGTTTTACAGGGGGAATTCTTTAACTTACAAAGTTATTGGGGGTGTTTTCGACTTTTACTTCTTTTCGGGCCCCACACCTCTTGCTGTTGTTGATCAATACACCTCCTTTATAGGCAGGCCTGCACCTATGCCTTATTGGTCTCTTGGTACGTTTTCTTTATAACTGTCTTTTCTTTTTCACTTATAATGGCATTAATTGTGCTACTTTTTTATGGTATTTATTAGTGTTGGACTGTTGGTTGGTATGATTTCACCAAAATATTTGGTTACGGAGTAATATTTGGCTGAAATTACTGGATTATAGTTATTCTGGATTTATATTTCCATCTCCCATGTTGATATAGGATAGTACCATGTTTTTAGTATAAAATTTATTTTAAATTAACTAATACCGTCATATAAATATGATATAAATATAGTTCCAAATTTAATCCTAAAATTAGTAACTTTTTACCAATCAAACGACCCTTAAAGTTTTGTTTGACTGTGATGGCATTTGCTGACTTGCATGATTTAGCTTGTTAAGGAATATCTTTAAACTCTGTGAATCCAATTAAAATATTCTAACGTTGGGTTAAGTTAAAAAAACCAATAGACATGTGGGGAGTCGAGGATAAGTACACCTCATGTTTTCTTGTTTACGTATGGGCTACAGGTGTTAGAATCCCGTGACTTGTCTTTCAATGAGTTTTGGCGGTTCCTTATAATATCAATTTATATTTGGTTTCATATGTTGGGAGATTTTACAAGGGACAAAATTAGGATAGCAATTGTTACCTCGTGGACCATCTCAATAATTGCTTAGTCAGCAAAATATTCTTATTCTAAATTTACTAGCTATGGATTTTGAAAAGTGTTAAATCCATTTAGACTCTACTCCATCAGAAGGAAGAGGATAAAAAAATTAACATTATTTCGTACATTTTAACCTAGGATGCCCAGTGGTACCAAGTAGTAATTGATAAAAGGAATTTGGCAATCACATTTGAAAAAGTTTGCTGCTATCAAATGATTGAGTAGATAAACAAATCTTGTATGATGTGGACTATTATCTTTACCTTTTTTAAAACTTTTTCTGACCTTTTTGTCTAATTATCATCACACACGTCATTAGATAGGATATTTTGCTTAATCTTTACAAGTAAGTAACTTAAACTACTAAAAGATTTTTGTCTAAGTTCATATTGTAATAGGTCAAGGTAGTAGGTATTGATCAAGGGCTCCGATTGATTAAAATGTGTGATGAATTATTTGTACTAGTATCAATGAAATTAGTGCTATTTATGAGTTGGTGCACTGGTCCAGTAGTGCATGATCGATCTCTTTTTGTCATCACTGCCAGTCCCTTTTATCTCTGGAAAGTGTAAATACTTCTTTGACTATGAAAAAAAATCTTTGATTCTCTCTGTCTCTATTTTATTTTTTTCTCACAGAAAAATATCTTCTAGACCCACAGAAAAAAGCTTCACGTTTTAAAGGCTTTCTCTGTAACGGAATTAAGTTACAATAATGTACCTTCTTTTTATGTTATCAGTGTAGTTTAATAAGTTGATTACAAATTTTTATCTGGTTACTGATTAATTGTTTTATGAAAGATTCACTGTAAATACTTAATAAGTGAATGATTGTGTAGTTACTTTTTATACCGTACATAAAATTTAAACTTGCATTAATTAACTCATAAATAAAAAGTCTACTACTAACAACTGTCCTACAAGAAGATCATTATGTGATGCTGTAGTAGAAGTTGGTGATATCTTCCCTACATAGAAGTAACTTTGATCTATCACATCCAGCTTTTAATCACAATGCTAAACTTTAACTTTTCGTATTAGGTCCCATTTGATGGAAACCTTAGAGTAGCACTACTGTCGGTACTCGATAGTTGTACAAACAAGTTGAAACTCAATAATTGCCTATTAAGTTCAATATTGATCTTAGGCTAGTAATTTACCATAAAGTCTCCTTTCAGAGTACTGATTTGATATGGTGTGTCTATGGTTAGAAGGACATAGAAATCTTGGTTTTTAGTTATGATTTGCCTAATTGTAGTGTCAAGTGTTCCTTTATATCATTCAGATGGTGCAAGAATATCAGTTGAAACATGTAACAGTTTGTGGTTTTCATCTAATGCTTCCGACTCGAACTAAATATATATATATATATGTATACAAATATTGAAAATGCACATAAAATATTATCATAAACGTTATGAATCCACTTACTCTAGATCCTAGATTTGTCTGTGCTCGCACCTATGCAAAATATTTTATATTCATGATCTTTAATGACCTAATTCTATTTTTCCTGCTGTGCTTGGTGATTGCTACAGGTTTCCATCAATGCAGATGGGGTTACCACAATTTATCTGTTATTGAAGATGTTATTGCCAATTACAAGAAAGCTAAGATCCCTCTTGATGTGATCTGGAATGACGATGACCACATGGATGGGAAAAAGGATTTCACCCTCAACCCTGTCAACTACCCTGGTCCAAAGTTGAGGGCTTTCTTGGAGAAAATCCATGCTGAAGGCATGCATTACGTTGTCATTAATGATCCAGGAATTGGAGTTAATAAAAGTTATGGTGTTTACCAAAGAGGTCTAGCCAATGATGTCTTCATCAAGTACCAAGGCAAGCCCTTTTTAGCACAAGTCTGGCCTGGTGCTGTCCATTTCCCTGATTTCCTCAACCCAAAGACTGTTGAATGGTGGGGTGATGAAATTCGTCGGTTCCATGAACTTGCTCCTATTGATGGCCTCTGGATTGACATGAATGAAGTTTCCAACTTTTGCAATGGCTTGTGCACGATCCCGGTAGGCAGGATATGTCCCAATGGCACTGGTCCTGGTTGGATATGTTGCCTAGACTGCAAGAATGTTACAGCAACAAAGTGGGACGACCCACCTTACAAGATAAATGCTTCTGGAATACAAGCTCCAATTGGGTACAAAACTATTGCCACTAGTGCAACTCACTACAATGGAGTTAGGGAATATGATGCTCACAGTCTTTATGGTTTCTCTGAAACTATTGCAACTCACAAGGGTCTCCAAGCGTTGGAGGGAAAGCGCCCGTTCATACTGTCCCGTGCCACGTTTGTTGGTTCAGGCCATTATGCTGCACATTGGACAGGGGATAACAAAGGAACTTGGGAGGATTTGAGGTACTCAATCTCAACAGTATTGAATTTTGGCATATTTGGTGTTCCGATGGTTGGTTCAGACATATGTGGATTTTATCCAGCACCTACCGAGGAGCTATGCAACCGTTGGATTGAAGTTGGTGCTTTCTATCCCTTTTCAAGGGATCACGCGAACTATTACTCCCCAAGACAGGAACTTTACCAATGGGAAAGCGTGGCTGAATCTGCTCGTAATGCTTTGGGAATGAGATATAAATTGCTACCATATTTCTACACCTTGACTTATGAGGCACATACTACTGGTGCACCGATTGCTAGGCCACTATTCTTCTCTTTCCCCAACATGCCAGAGGTTTATGATTTGAGCACTCAATTCTTGGTAGGAAGCAGTGTCATGGTCTCTCCGGTGCTAGAACAAGGTAAAACTAAGGTCAAAGCTCTCTTTCCTCCAGGCACTTGGTACAGTTTATTCGATATGACACAGGCCATTGTGACAAAAAAACCACACTACTTAACACTTGATGCACCACTGAATTTTGTCAATGTGCATTTGTACCAAAATGCCATAATACCAATGCAGCGAGGTGGGATGTTAACAAAACAAGCAAGAATGACACCTTTTACCATCGTTGTGGCCTTCCCACTCGGAGCATCTGAAGGTGAAGCTAAAGGAAAACTTTTCCTCGACGAGGATGCACTTCCAGAAATGAAGCTAGGAAATGGGCAGTCAACATACATAGATTTCTATGCAACAACAAGCAATGGAACAGTGAAGGTTTGGTCAGAAGTTCAAGAGAGCAAATATGCCTTGGGTAAAGGCTGGACTATTGAGAAGGTTTCAGTGTTAGGTTTGAATGGAATTGGAGGTGCATTTGAAATTCTGGTGGATGGAACTCAAGTTGCAGATACTTCAAAGGTGCAGTTTACCACTGAAGAACACAAGTACGTCGACACACTGGAGTATGGTGATGACAAGAGGAAGAGTATGATGCTAGATATTCAAGGACTAGAATTACCAGTTGGGAAAAACTTTGCTATGTCTTGGAAAATGGGGATTTCACCATGAGAATTACTTTAATTTATATCTGTGTGGATAAATTGCCTATGTCATATTTAAGTAGTCATAAAGGTTCTTGATGAAAAGGAGATTGAGTTTAAGCTGAGCTCATCCTTTTTCATACAAATAGGCAAACAGATTCAACTGTATTATTATTATTAATTAATGTCTCTGTATGAGTTACTTCATTCTGTTACAAAGAAATCCATCGAAGTGTTTTATCATTTCTTTTCAATACCTTGTGTCACAAAAATCTACATTTCCTAGATTTATTGGGACTTTAGGTGCAGTTGCTCCTCATTCCAATCCTATGTGAAGAAAACAAGGTTCTTCAACTAAGGACTTGATTGCATTTCACTATTTCCAACTCGAACCTATTTTGCATCCATTGGACATACCATGTGTGTGTTCGCTATATTGGTTTTGGGGCAAAAGTCTGTCTTCTGCTGGACTACATACCAGTATGATATGTGATACTCAAGTAAAATACCTTATTTATAAACAGCTGACTTAATCTTTTAGTCCAAATTGATTTCTTTTCACAGCCCAACATTTGTTGATATAGCCCATATGATATTCAGATTGTCAATAACTACTTCCCATAATATATCATATGAAGGACATCTACTGGCCCAACTTTGGAAGGAGAAGGGGATTGGATCAAAGTCTCATCAAATGGCTTCCACTTGGACTGAACATTATATCATACATTTAAGCTCCAAATGGATCAAACTCATTTTCAAATATCTGCACTGAATTTTGCAGTAAGTACTGATGTTTAAGGACGTCGATACTCGATATCCCGATTTAATTATGATATAAAATGATCGTGTTTGCAGTTCCCTACTTCCTATAATGTAAAATTAAAAGCTTTTGAAATTACATTATGCAACATGGCAACTTAAGCAAACATAATTAGCTTAATGGACGTTACTATTTATACTTCTCTGGAATTTTTAATCAAATTTCATGAAAACAAAAGTAAAACTACATTAAGGTATGGGACCAATCAGAAGAAGTGTGTTTTGACATTGATCCAATAAGGACATGACAATGATACCTATGTCGTGGGCCATTAACGCATGTAGAATGAATGGCTCTTTACATATATATATCCGCTCATCAAAAAATAATTATTTTTAGGTGTCTATAACTTTTTGTATCCAAAAATTTAATACATATTAAATATATTTCTTAATATTAATATTAATATTTAATAGTATGATATTCAACTCCCTTAATTAAAGGAAACAATCAATGGTAAAAAAAATAGATTATCATTAAATATGGTAGTTGCACGATTTTAGGCTTAATGATAGAGTCTTATCAACATAATAATATTTAAAATATTAAATATATATATTTCAAATATATAATATATATTTAAATATCGATAATATTTAAAATATTAAATATATATTTAAAATATGAAATATCAATAATATTAAATATTAAAATATGAAATATCAATAATATTAAATATCAATAATATTTATATATTAAATATATATTTAAAATATATTTAAAAAGAGTAAAATGTACATGGAAAGAAAGAAATAACAAAAGGTGTACGAAAAAGTAATTATTCTTGGTCAACGTTCATGGGAGTAAATTTTCCTAGAATGAATTAGGAGAATTTAAGGCCCATCTTCCGCTGCATCTGAACACTTGCACCTGATTATCTTTTACACTTGCAGGGAGCAGAATAGTTTTTATTTCTTCAGTATGCCCCAAAAATTAATGAGTTCACGTGTTTGAACTCTTCCAATTTCTGGTATCAATCTACTTCATGTATTTTACCTTCAAGATATGGTTGTGTCCATGCCATATGATGTACTACTTTTCTTTAGAAGATTCATCTGAAGGAAGGCACAGCGACAGTAAATTGCTATAAGAAATGCGTTGAGGAAACAATATACTTAATCAATGCAATAACGGATTGATCATCAAAAATCAAACATGAGGATGTACTCTATTTTTCAATTTTTGTTTCACCTCCATTTAATTCCATATCAAATGAGAGAAGTTTGACTTTAACTTGAAAGTGATGGTGAATAAATTCTACATCGGTGGTGGAATGTGGCATGTTGTCCCTTCATAAGGCTTGAACAATTTAACTTTTTTATAGCTAATATTTGAGGATAAGTTAAGCCTAAGCCAAATCGGTGCCTAGTTGTGACTTTCTTTGGGTGATTTATGATTTATATATACAAGTTAGAAACATTAGTTACAAAACTATACAATATTTTTTATATACAAATTATCGAAAAATATCAAATTTTAGTCAAAAATCACCGTATTTGAATGGGAAAAAATTAGATATGGGGAATCGGGATATGAGAGATGATGGATGAGGCGAGAGAATACAAAAATGCATAAAAATTTACTGAAAAAGTGATATAGTGGCTGGAGCCTGGAGTTAGGTGTTGCCAAAACTTTAATACTAGATTTATGTAAATCCCACGAAAATTAGGAAAAGTAATAACAAAAATGGAAAGATGGTCTAGAGAGGTATCCAATTTTTTTTTTTCATTTTCCGGCGATAGTGGCGGTAGATATTTATCGGTGTCGGATGAGGAGCAATAGTGAGAGGGAGAGAAGAGGTGAAGGAAAAAGTAAGAGAATGAGGCTAGGGCTTTGTTATGTCTAGGGTTTATATACTTTTGCTATATTTTGTAATTAAATTCGTATTTCCTTTATATTTTTTAATTTTATCCGAACATCTCTATATTTTTTAAAAACTATTCCTAATTTGTATTTTTATGATTTTTTTTCAATTTATTATAGTATCAGAGATGAATTGAAGAAATATGACATGGGAGTCATTGGTTTGCATAAATACCCTTGTTAACAGTGCTTCAGCAAAAATGTCCTCCATTAGTTTAATAAAATATTTTTCGGATAAAAATACCCCTAACAACTAATAAAAATACCCGTCCAATCCCTCCCCTTCCTTTTCTCCATTCACGCTATCTATAAACCCTTAAAACCAATAACTTTTACATATTCTCTCATTCTCCTTAAAAGCATTACACACTTGCAAAAATTGGCATCTTTGACACGACCCGAAATCCGGTTAGGTCGTGCGGGCACCCGACATCCTCCCCTAGACCCGTCGGGCGAACCCTTACCAATTAAATTAGGAATATAAATATAACAATTTATAGACAAGGACAACACTTAAAACAAAATACAGACATACTGATACCTCTAAGCTGTACAAAAGAAATTACAGCTGACTACCCAACATACTAGGTTTAGGGATATCCAGACTAGACATCTAAGAGTACAAAAGAAGACAGATACCTCCTGAAGGGAGCAAAGTGCAACTGAAATAATGACCGATAAACTGGTGGCCATCCGGAATAAAAGCTGGCTCACCCTGACAGCTGAAGTCGTCTTCGCTCCTTTACAACGTGGCCAACTCAATCCTGGAGCGAACCTGCCGGAACGAAATAGATAGACAAGAAACAAATAACAAATAAGGGTGAGTCAAAAGGACTCAATAAGTGGGGCAGACTAGCCACCTCGAAGAATAGGATAGCTAGCCAGGGAGAAGAAATAAATAGACCAAATTCTTTTTATTTAAATTATAAAAAAGCAGAGCCAGATAACAACCGAAAACATGTATGAAACCATAAACTCATCAACAATCAGGAACATAAGATAACCAAAACATATAGGTATGCCGAACACATCAGCAATCAGAAATACATCCTGTTGCGGCGTGCAACCCAATCCATATATTTATACCGCTGAGACGTGCAACCCGATCCATATATTTATACCGTTGCGACGTGAAACCCAATTCATATATTTATACTGTAGCGGTGTGCAACCTGATCCATATATTTATACCGTTGCGGCGTGCAACCTGATCCCCGCAACTCAGAATACAAGCCAGAAATATATAGGCAAATAAGCAATGCACGTAGAAGCAGAACATCAGTTATGTACCACAAGTCTACACAATGGTATGAAATGAAATGGAATGGGATGAAATAAAATGAAATATGATGCAAAGGGTCACATCTGCCCGTAATCCCATCCCGAAGCAGAATACTCCTGCATTCGAGGGGAATCCAATCTGATAACCAACTGGAGCGGAATACTCCTGCTCCTGGGGCAGAATACTCCTGCACCCGATATAATATAAACCAGAGGCGGAATACTCCTGCACTCTCCTGGGGCGGAATACTCATGCACCCGATATAATGTAAACCAGAGGCGGAATACTCCTGCACTCAATATCTGACATAAGAGCGGAATACTCCTGCTCTTGGGGCGGAATCCTCCTACCCTCAATATGATATAATGGAGCAGAATCCTCCTGCTTCTGGGGCGGAATACTCCTGCACCCAATATGATATGCAATGTAATGCATATGAATACAATGTGATACAACAATAACCCTTCACCGGCGCGGGACTCTCATCGACAGCCGGGAAGTAGATGTCAACTCAAAGCCAAAGTGCAATACTCAAATTTTCAATGCAATACCAATAACATGACATAACATATAATATAGAATGTAAATCCAAAGCTAAGGCATAATGAGTACGATTATCGGCAGCTACACACGTAAGGAACACGTGGTAGAAAATCCACGAGGCCGTGTGCCTCCAAAGAAATGGATATAATCACTTACCTTGTTACAAAGTTAGTACAACCACTCAATAACCGCTTTGTCCTTTGGATTCATTGCCAAACGATCCCACTGTATTCAATAAGCAGAAAACTATATTAAATAAGGCTAAAGGCTTCATTCCCCACATCTTAGGGTAATCCAGGTAGGAACCTGATACCCTATTCGCATACGCAATACACAGACCAGGCCTATGTACAGGGTTTAAGGTCACATAACCAAACCCCAAATAAATTACATTTATATGTTGCCCATAACTCACTGAGTACGAATATATATTCAATTCCATTATCGGGGTCCATTAAACTATTCATTGAACTTATTAGGACGATGTCTAATATCTCAATTTTCACCGTCAAAATATATTTAAACACACGTAATAAACTGAAATAATATATTAGGATCATTACCTGAATGTTTCGGGGTAAAAATTCTACTTTTTCCCGGCCCCTTTTCTTATTTTCTGGCATTTTTCCACTGCGTATTTTCTGTTTTCTCTGTTTTGCGTTTTTGTTCTTAATGTTTCTGTTCATGTACTGTTTCGTTTTTATCCTAGAAACTAACCACCATCATTAGCTTTTAGAATTTCAAGTTTTGTCATTTTCTTCTTTTCTTTTTATTTTCGCGACGAAAATTAAAATGGTACCCTACAATATTTAAAATAATTCCAACTTTTGCATACAAGTTATAAAAAATATATGTAATAAACTCGCGAAGGTGGATCTCAAATCGGTTTCCCGAAACTCAAGATGCGAATTTAAATAGAAAAAGTCAAATTATTTAACTTTCGGTATTTTAGCGGAAACTAGCCGTACTACATCGAAATTCACTTTTGAAAGTTCACAATGGTCATAAATAATCATACGAACCCAACGGCGCTTTCGGATTTCGAATCGGAGCTCATTCGGCAAAACCGAGTTCGAAAATCTCTTTTTAATATTTATCGCCAATAAAAACTGAAACCTTCTTCCAATACCTACCAAACGAGGTCTGATTTAGCTCAAATTTTACATACAGGTTCTAATGGAAATTACGAATATTTTAAAATTATCGGCACGCCAATCGGAGTCCTAACTTCCGAAACGACTGACCGAGGTCGTTTCAATCTTACACAGATTTCTTGGCAATGGGCACCTTGCACAGACTTCTTGGCAATTACAAAAACTTTAAGCCATGTTACAATGGCAACTTGTCTCTGCAAGTCTTGGCTATGCCATGAGATTAAGCTCTGGTGCAATGGCACCTTACACAGATTTCCTGTCAATTGCCAAGACTTCAAGCCCTATTGTAGTGGCCAACTTGCAGAGAAAGTCTCTGCAAGTCTTGGCTAATGTCAAGAGCTTAAGTTCTGGTGTAATGGGCGCCTTACAATGACTTCCTAATAATTGTCAAGACTTCAAGCCTTATTGTAGTGGTCAATTTCCAGAGAAAGTCTCCGCAAGTCTTGACTATTGCTAAGAATTCAAGCTCTGGTGCAATGGGCAGCTTGCGCAGACTTCTTGTCAATTGTCAAGACTTCAAGTCCTGTTACAGTGAGTAATTTACAGAGAAAGTCTCTTCAAGTCTTGGTTATTGCCAAGAGTTCAAGATCTGGTGCAATGGGTACCTCACACAGACTTCTTGGCAATTGCCAAGACTTCAAGCCTTGTTGCATTAGGTAATTTGCGAGAAAGTCTCTGCAAGTCTTCGCTATTGCCAAGAGTTCAAGCTCTGGTGCAATGGGCACTTTAAGTAGGAAATCAAAGTGGAATCTAACACAAGAAAAATAAAAATAAGATTGTGTTGCTCCCAACGCACACGGAAGTATACGTGGTCGACAAGTAATAAAGTGATCAGTAGAGTATCGTTCCCACGAGGACTATTCAGACTGAATCCTAGCAAACAATTTCTTAAAAACTATTCAGGGATCTTTTTCCAATGGTTGAGATTTTACTAACTAAAATAATAATTAAAACAAATAACTGAAGTCAAGTAATAGAGCCAATTATAGGTTGTTATCAATAAAAGAGAAACGGTCCAGGGTCAGAGCTACGAACAATCCAGTTGAGTTTTCCAGTTGATTCTACTTCTTGATTTCCTAGATTGTTAACTAACATGTTAAATGTACCCGTGAAAACCTTTCGATTCTTCACGGTCTATGCAGGCTACTCCAATCCCTATATGTCTATGGGTTGAATCACGTGCACGCATTAACGAATTCTGTGATTAATTAAGCTGGGCGAGCAAGTATTTGTCTATCCTATCCGCAAATCGATTTCCTGCTGCCCAGATTCACAATCAAGTCCTATTCATTCTTATTTCCGTTCACAAGTTCCTTCTGTCGAGTTCAACTCGTAAACCGTAGATAGTGTTCAATTATCAGGCCTCAATAACCAAACAATTAGACTCAAGAAAGAATAAACAATCTGTAATGGTAAATCAATACATAGAAATCAACATTCAAACATCAACCTTCATATATTTGCTCTAACCCTAGAACGAACAAACTATAGAATTAAAGAGAAGAATAAGAGAAAGAGAGAAAGAACTTGTTTAGAAGACATCTAGGGCTCCTCTCCTCTCCTCCAAAACTTGCTCCAAAGTCTGAACTTTTTCCTCATAAACTAAGTAGAAGAGTATTTATAATGTTTACAAAAGCCTAGCAATTAGTTACGCCTAAGCCTAGACGACATAGGACTTCTAAAAACTCTCCAGGGGCGCTATAGCTGGCGCCCTGCGCCTCAAAACGCGCGCAACAAGGCAGAGTCCGTCGAATCTCGCACGCAATGGCCACGCCCCGCGCCACAAAACGCGCCAGAAAGTGGGCGCTATAGGGGGTGCGCCGCGCCAGGCCAATTTCCTGCTTTCGTCATTCGCAGCTTGCTTCGTTCTGTGCCTTCGTGTGCTTGATCCAATCCTCAATCCAATTCAAGCATTTTCTTGCTCGATCATGCTCTTTAAAGCTTCAATTGCACTTCATAACAACCTACAATCATATGACATAAAATCAGTGCAAAATCACATTCATCAACTAGAAAACGTGCGAATAAAGTATCCAACCGTGAGGAAATATTAAGGAAATATAGGCATAAAATGCCAAACATCAGATTGAATGAAAGTTACGAACATCGTCATTAAGGGTCAACTTACCACTGTACAAATCAAGAAACCAACTTCTTTTATTAATGGTAACACCACCCAAGTGATGTTACCAAATTCTCTACAACTTTTGGCAATAGCCAACACTTTAAGGTCAGGATGAAAGGGGCAACTTGCAGGTGAAGTCTCTGAAAGTATTGGCAATTGCCAATACTTTACGATCCGATGCAATAGGCAACCTACAGACAAAGTCTCTGCAAGTATTGGCAATAGGCAAGACTTTAAGCTCTATGCAATAGCCAACTTGCAGAGAAAGTCTCTTCAAGTGTTGGCAGTAGCCAAGACTTTAATCTCTGTGCAATAGAGGCTACTTGCAGAGAAAGTCTATGCATTAAGGGCAATAGCCAAGACTTTAAGCTCTCTGCAGTGAGCAACAACAATATCTAATTGTTATTGCCAATAAGAACCTTAAAATCATCTCAATCAAGCATAAAAAGCATAAAAAATTCATAGGAACATCAAATTTAATTCAACGATCATCGATCAAAATAGAAAAAACTTACAGATAAGTGTACAATAATAATTATCAAAAATAAATACAGAAAAAAATAAATATAAATAAAGGATTAGGCGAAATAAAAGTTACATTATAATACAAAATAAAGAAAGAATAATCAAATAAATAAAAATTTTAAAGATTTCCTAAATCTCCAGGACACGAAGAAGAAATAAGGAAATGAAGAAGGAATAAGAGAAGAAAAGGAAGGAGGAAAGAGGGGAGGAAACTGTCCCATGTGAATTAGGTTTAGACATGGAAAAAATAGTCCTTTCACTACTAAAAAAACAGGATTTTTCGACTACCAGTGTTCGACCGAAAATCGGTCGAACAGCTATTTCGACCGATTTTCGGCCGAACAGTTCACTTGGTCAAAACTGTTCGACCGAAAATCGGTCGAAATAGCACAAAAATATTTTTTGTACCTATCGACCGAATTTCAGTCGATAGTTCGGTCGACCAGCCCGTTAATATTTTCAGCAGAACCCTTCTTCTCCATTTTCATCTTCTTCCCCCAAATAAAAAAACTCTCTAAACACTCCCCCAAACGTGCCCACCCGAAAACCACCATAACCCACCCCCAAAATCAAAAAACAAAGACATTCTACCCTCCTAAACACTACCTATTACAAGAAATTCAAGGTAAATTCTTAATTTTAGGGTTATTTTAATTACTTTATAAAACTTAAACCCTAACTTTTTAACTCAATTTTTTTGTAGTTTTGAAGCATATAATTAGTGGGGAATCATTAGTAGGTGCTATTGGAGCATAAATCAACCTCGAGGTAAGGTTTTTTTTTTTTTTTTTATTAAATCCGAATTTAATTATGTTTTTAATTATTTTTTTAAATTTGGCCTTTTCTAATGCATAGGTAGTTAATTATTAGTTAGCAAATTTTATTGTAGTTATTGTTGATGTTGAAGAACTTGTTTGGCGTTGTTAGCTATTATAAAGTTAGGTTTGGGTTGTTTGGGATTATATTGTTGTAGTTGTTGGTTTAGCTATACATATTGTTTCTCAATCTTGTAATGTTTGTGTAGATATGGACATTAATCGACGCCGTTTGTGGATGGATAATAGAAACTTTCCCGAGCGGCGGGGGTTGAGGCCTTCGTTTGTAGCGGGTGTTATGGAATTTCTGGATATAGCCCGCAACACAGACGATTATTTAAGGCATGGCAAAATTAGATGTCCATGTGAAAAATGCGAATGTGTAAAGATACAAGATTTGGAGAATGTCGAGTTACATCTGTATAAGAAGGGGTTTATGCCAAATTATTACGTTTGGTATAATCATGGAGAGCCTTGGGACTTGCAGCAGCAACTTCAAAATCTTTAAAATATTCATGGCGCTAGGAGTTCTCCGGTTGTGGAACCAGACCAAGCAGCCGGGTATAGAATGGAAGATATGGTGAATGATGCTTTTGGGATGTACCCGGCTAATGATCCCTTTCAGCCGGATACATCACAGCCAAACATTGAGCACATTCCCAATGCCGAGGCAAATCAATTCTACGAACGGTTGGAGGAAACAAGTCGTCCATTTTATGAGGGCTTGGTGCATTCCCAGTTGTCGGTTGCTGTTAGATTGATGAGTATCAAATCAGATTTTAGTATTTCTCAAGCTGCCATGGATTCCATCATTGCCCTCATGAATGAACTAAATCCGACAAATATGACCTTACCAACTACTTATTACTACACTAAGAAGTTGGTTTCCTCGTTGGGGCTTTCTGCCGAGAAGATTCATTGTTGTGTTAATGGTTACATGCTGTATTATAAGGATGATGCAGACCTGCAGACATGTAGATTTTGTGAGGAGCCTCGGTACAAGCCTGAGCCAGATCCTAAAAAAAGCCGAAGCCTGTCAAGTGGATGCATTACTTTCACCTTATACCACGGTTAAAGAGGTTGTATGCTTCGATGAGTTCTGCTCCACACATGAGATGGCATCATGACCGTACCAAGCAGCCGGGTATTCTATCCCATCCATCTGATGGGGAGGCATGGAAACACTTTGATCAAGTGTATCCGGCATTTGCTAGTGAGCCAAGGAATGTAAGGTTGGGTCTATGTTCTGATAGGTTCACCCCGTTTGATGTATCCTCTACGCCCTATTCTTGTTGGCCCGTATTTGTCACTCCTTACAACATGCCTCCTGGAATGTGCATGACCAGTCCTTATCTCTTTTTGAATTGTATAATACCGGGTCCACATAACCCGAAAGCCTCTATTGATGTATATTTGCAGTCTTTGCTTGATGAGTTGCAGATACTTTGGCATGAAGGAGTTGAGACTTATGATATATCAACGAAACAGAACTTCCAAATGCGTGCTTCTTTGATGTGGACTATAAATGACTTTCCTGCTTATGGGATGTTGTCTGGGTGGTCCACAGCAGGTAAGCTCTCTTGCCCTTACTGTATGGAAGATACAAAAGCCTTCACTTTGAAATATTGAGGTAAATGCACATGGTTCGACTGTTGCCGTCGATTCTTGCCAATGGACCATCCTTTCAGGAATAACACTAGCGCATTTATGAAGAATCGGGTTGATTTTGAGGAGCCTCCGCGCAGGTTATCAGGCATCGAGATATGGGACAGGGTCAAGGAGCTTCCTAAGGTAACTGAACAACTGCCATCTAAAGCACCTGGTTATGGGGTTGAACATAACTGGACTAAACAGGGGATTTTCTGGGAGTTGCCTTACTGGAAGGATAATCTTCTTCGCCATAATCTGGATCCAATGCATATTGAGAAAAAAAATTTCGAGGCCATCCTTAATACTGTGATGGATGTCCGAGGCAAGACAAAGGACAACTTGAAGGCACGGTTGGACCTACAGCTACTTTGTAGGCGACCTGAGTTGCAGGTAATCCAAGAAAGCAACAGCATTTTCATGCCAAAGGCTTGTTATACATGCGATGAGGATGAGCGAAGGATGATTTGTGAGTGGGTGAGTAATTTGAGGATGCCTGATGGTTATGCTTCAAACCTAGAAAGGTGTGTTGATATTACTGGTGGGAAACTGCATCACATGAAAAGCCACGACTGTCACATCTTCATGGAAAACTTGCTCCCAATTGCATTCAATGGCTTGCCTGATAAAGTTCTGAAACCGCTAACAGAGACGAGCCTATTTTTTAAAGAGCTTTGCAGTAAGACATTGAAGGAAAAGAACCTTAACCTGTTGGAACAGAACTTTCCTGTAGTCGCCACTAAGCTGACAAAGATCTTTCCCCCCGGGTTCTTTAACGTGATGGAGCATCTTCCGATTCACCTAGCTGAAGAGGCTCGGCTAGGAGGCCCGGTGCACTGCAGATGGATGTACCCTTTCGAGAGGTAAGCTTCCATATCTTAGTAACTTTTATTTTTTTAATTAATCCAACTTAATTCCACTAACACAATAATTATTGCAGAATTATTGGTAAGTGTAAAAGGGACGTGAAAAACAGGAACCAAATCGAGGGGTCAATATGCGAGGCATATCTGGCTAGAGAAACTTCTCATTTTTGCTCTTACTACTTCGACAAGGATGTTCCATGTTTGCGCACTAGGCCGGATCGGCATGATGTGGGCGATAATAATGATCCCAATTACCCAGCGTTCTCTGTATTCAATCAACCAGGCAGGGGAAATACATCATCCGAAGTATGTCAGTTCAATGAACTGGACAGGAAGGTAGCTACGACACATGTGCTATTGAACTGTCCCGAGGTCACGCCTTATTACAAGTATGTTGTATTTTAACAATACTGCCTAATATTCGCCGTTAATAAGTATATTCGGACTAACGTGTATTTCCTCGGCTCATAATGCAGTCACTTTGTCGCTGAGTTCGGTGATGCGGAAGTTTATGAAAATTTTACAAATTGGTTTACCGAATTTGTAAGTGATTAACAAACTCTTAAATATTCCTTATATTTAGATAAAAATATTTATTTACACAACTTCATTAAATTTTTATATAGGTGAACAATCCGGTGAATGGCATCACCTTTGATTTTCTGCGAGATATATGCCATGGCCCATATTACAAATACAAAAGGATGAATACGTACTTTGTAAATGGGTACAAGTTTCATACAAAGCAACGGTCGGAGGGTAAGAAAACATACAACTCTAGTGTGTCCGTGAAAGTAGGAACCGGTGATCAAGGGGGTGACTTTGAGTACTACGGTGTGATTGAGGAGATGTTAGAGGTAGAGTATAGTGTCGGTTGGCCTCATAAGAAATTGGTTCTTTTCCGGTGCAAGTGGTTTGATCCCAGTAACAGAGGTACGAGGGTAGACCCGTCTTCTAAGTTAGTCGAGGTTAATCACAAAAGGTCATATGGACACTATGATCCTTTCATCATTGCCCAGAAAGTAAAGCAAGTGTGGTTTGTTCCTTACCCTCGGACAAAGAACCCAGCAAGATCAAAGGCCAAAGCCCATTGGTGGGCAGTTATAAAAGGAAAACCGGTGGGATTAGTTGAAGTCCCTGATCTTTTAGATGTTGCATACCAGAACGAGGTCTCAACCGTTCCATTGATAGCGGACAATGAACTAGCTGACCAGTTGCAACATATTGATGGCATATATGAGCAGTTAGATGCATCTGTAGCTAGTCGAGGAAAAAACCCAGTTAATTTTGGAGAAGGAGCTTCAAGGGCAAATGATGATGCTGAATATACAGATGAAGAAGTAGTTAATGATGAGGATGAGGAAGAAGAATTGGCTGATGATGAGGATTGACCTTATATGTACTTTGATGTTTTGTTTTTTTAATAGGCTAGTTTAATGTACTTATAAACTTTAAATTGTTTGTTAAGTTTGTTTGATTATTGTAACACTTGAACTAATGTTGAAACACTTCTTTCTATTGTTTGGCTTTGTTAGCCTTGATTGAATATTGTTTATGAATGTGTTTTGTCTGGATTTTCTGCGTGTTGCTGAATTTACAGGTGGTGTAGGGCTAATTTCAGCTTTTATGTTGCAGGTTTTTACAGGGTTTCGACCGACTTTCGGTCGATAGTTGGTCAAAAAAATTACCAGCCTTTCGACCGAATTTCGGTCGAAATTTTGTTCGACCGAATTTCGGTCGATAGGCCTTCGACCGAAATTCGGTCGAACGTCGACCGACATGTCACTTTAGTCCATGTTCTTGGACCGAAATTCGGTCGATGTTCGACCGAATTTCGGTCGAACGTTGAATTTCGACCATAATTGTGTCGACCACCACAATCGGTCGAAATTCGGTCGACACATCGACCGTATTTCGACCGATTGGGCGGTCGAAAAAATCTGTTTTTTTAGTAGTGTTTCGCATAGTGAGGGATGATGTGGAGGACAATTATTTAAAATATTTGAAACTGAGGACATTTATCTAAAATCATATCTTACCAAAGGCACCTGGTGAAATTTTTCGAAAGTTTGCTGTAGTTGGCTCACCCAGCACACGATATTACGATCATTTTGATGAGCAGCCACTTTTTAGGCTGATCTTTCAGGAACAGCCAACATGTTCTACTCTTAAATAAATAGCCACAAACCACTTCGTTCTTCAAGTGCTAAAATATCTTGATTCAGGGGATGGTTTAGGCATCTTCCTATAATCCATTTAATTCTTTAAAGTTGAATGAAACTAGTTCAGAGTTTCAAGAAGAAATTAATAGAATTAGTTCAGAAAAAAAATTACAAAATTTCTTCGATTTAATTCAAAGTTTCAGGAAATGTCCTTGGAGCTTTATATTTTGCAGTCTTAAGAAAATTCCCTGGGATTTTGAATTTTATTCCATAAAATTTTCAAGAGTTAGTTCAAAGTCCCATAAAAATTACTTTTGGTTGCTACTATTTTTTAAAAATATTATTTCTGATGGTTGATTCTCTTTAGCGCCCTACAAAGTAGTTAAGGGGTCAAATTTTTACATAATATTGTGCATGCTCTAGTTGGGCTACGCGTGCGGGGGATTTTAAGGCATCGTCGCTCTAATTCCTAAGTATGCAGGGATTATATGGTTTTGGAAATTTGGGATAACAATCATCCTCTTTTTGAGATAATTTGTTAGGATGAGTTAGATCCAACTCCAAGGTACCCAACGACACTGCCCAGAGTGAGAATTTATGCACTTTCCCCTTTCCACATTGGTCTGTTCACCCAATTTGGCGGAATGCTTTGGACTAGGTGGCATGGGCTCCATGTCAGTGCCTTTGGTCACTCATCACTACATACATAGCCCCTATGTCCCCACTCCTCACTTCTCAGCATTTGGTCAACATGTACCTTTATTTTCTTTTCTTTTGTAAAAAATGTTTGGGTGGAAGATGAAAACTTTTCTGCAAGAACTCTATCAAATTCTTAAAACTAGTTATTCAGAAAAAAAATTCGAAAAATATGTATTCATACCTCGGGAGCCTTTGAGAAGAGTAAATTATTTAGTGTTTGCTTTGTTTTGATCAATGTTTGAGGTAAGTTTATTGATCAATTTCATCAACTTTTGAGTTGTTTTGCCTCTATGCTTAAAATATGACATAAATGCTTGTCAATTTACAATTATTGTAATATGTATATATTTTTATAAAATTATTAGATTACAATTAACCTAGCACAATTTCTTAGGTAATTTAGAGTTTTGACTTTCAGAAGTTAATGTTGAGTGGAAGAGTGACACTGGTCTATTTTGCTTGGCTTGATTATACTTCTTTTCTCATTGATTCTCTCTCGTGCGCTTGTGGAGGTGAGGGTAGCGTGAGACGGCGATGACAAATATTTTGAGAAAATATAAAGGTGGTGTTTGGAACTTAATTGGTAGAATGCTTAGATGCCCCAATGCCCATGCACGACACTTTTATCTAGATTCTTAGTAGCCGTTTGGCCGTATGGACAAATGGGCTGTTACTTTTACATATTTAGTACTACAAATCACATTCATGAAAAATTTTATAATTTATTTTCAACCACAAATTTAAAAAAAAAAAATCTTACTACGTCACTTCTTAAGTTCATATATTAGTGGAAGTATCTTGTCTTCTTTAATTTATTTTTTTACTTCTACCACACTACTCCATATGAGTGTGCACTAGTAGAGAGTAGGGGCATTGGGAAAGGAGGACAAAGTCACAAAGACAGCGAACTGTTCGTTTGTTAAGTCGCAACGCTTCTGCCAAACATGCATACCCTCGCTCCGATGCAGAGTTAGCATTTCAATTTTATAGATTTGAAATACTATTGAACTCACTTAAAATTTAATATTTATATAATTTTATACATGTATCAGTATTATTAGTATTTTTCTATTTTTATTTTATTCATTATATTTAGGGAGAATTATAAATATATACAACTCTAATACTAAAATTACAAAACATACCAACATTATATCACTTTACAAAAAATAACAATATTTTTTTTTACATAATATATACAAAATTCATTTAAAACATACAAATTAGAGTTTTAACCCTCTCCCTTACCCACTGCTACACTGTTGCGTCGCCGCCAGTCACCGGAAGCCGGTCGCCGCCTGTCAGCCGCCGGTCGATGGCGGCAGGTGGCCGAATTTGAATTTTTTTTTAAAAAAAAAAAATTATCTTAGATCTACAAAATGAAACATACAAAATATACACATATATACATATGAAACTTTATATAATTTATTGTTTCGAATTTACTTATAGTCAAACATGCACAATATACAAAAATATACACAAACATAAAAAAATATACAAGAAAAATAATACAAACTATTTTGTTACTTCATACATACACATACACAAACATACAACAACGTACATATACAAACACCAGCATACGTATACAAAAATGAAAAACTAAATATTTGTACACAAAAAATAGAAGAATATACATATTTTATACAAAAAAATAAAAATATATACATACTATACACATACAAAAAGAAAAAAAAAGGAGCAAATCGAAAAAACCCAACCGAAAACACATAGATCGGAGCAGCGTGCCACAGCAGTGCAGCAGCGCCACGGCAGAGGGGAGGAAACGCGACTGTAACGGATGTAACTGCTGGGAATGGCGACAACGTCGCTGCTGGTCGCCTGAGAGGGCAAGGGGGACGG
Organism: Petunia x hybrida; assembly: GCA_037355625.1. NCBI lineage: Eukaryota > Viridiplantae > Streptophyta > Magnoliopsida > Solanales > Solanaceae > Petunia > Petunia x hybrida. The sequence goes on from JBBBVM010000013.1 coordinate 6,018,763, forward strand.
CGATGGGTGGGTGGATGGTGGAGGGAGAGAAGGAGAGAGAGGAAGAAGAAATTAGGATTTTATGTTTGGGGATGGGAAATGAGAAATTAGTATATAGAGTAAATATGAAAAACTATTGTTATGTTTTATAAATAGTACTACCTCCGTTTCAAAAAGGATGAACCTTTTCACCTTTTGAAAGTCAATTTGACTAATCTTTGAACCTAAATTAGACTATATTAGATTAATATTTTCAAATAAAAATTTGAATATTCAAAAACTATACGAAAAGTACTATAACATGTAACTCTTCGCATATCAATATGATGAAAAAAATCATCTTAAATTGTTGGTCAAAGTTCATCCAGTTTGACTTTCGAAAAGCGAAAAGGTTCATCCATTCTGAAACAGAGGGAGTATAAAAATATTGGTATTTTTTATAATTTAGCCATTAGGGTAGTCATGTGGTGTAAATTTTCCTTATTTTTATTAGTATTATTGTTTCGTTTACCCTAGTTACCTTTAATATTTTGATTTCATTATTTTTCCTTAATTACTTTGTTATTTCTATCCTTGCATTTTTTTTTCCTTGTATTATTTTCTTTCCTTTACCAAACACGTTCAAAATTATTTTTCTTGAGTCGGGGGTCATTCGAAAACAACCTCTCAATTTCGCTCGAGGTGGGGCTAAGGTCTGAAGCGGCGAAATCAGGTTTTGAATTCGAAGGTTCAGGATTCTAGTTCTTTTAAGTTAGGGTTCAAAATTAATAATTTGAACATATTAAATAAAGAATTTTAATACGACTACAAGGTTTAGACCAAAACTTCGATATTCGGCTGAACCCCTACCTATCATACTAGCTCAGTCTCTAAAAATCTACGTATATCTCATTCTCCTCAAATCTCACTTGTGAGATCATTCTAGATATGTTGTTGCTGTATAATTTTATACCTGCCTTCGCCCCTGCCTCCTTCTTTTCTTTATAGTGGTCTACTTTACTTTCTCTTTTCTTCTCATATGATATATCGATTGAGATAAATTAGCTTTTGTTGATTCAATTGTTTTCATATTCTTCAATCTTCAGTTTACACTACAAGAAAAATGCTCTATAGGGACGGGAAATATCGTCCTTAAAAATTACAATCTGGTCCTAAAAGGTAATTAACGACCATAATTCTGGTCGCCAACCCGTCGTTAATGCTTCCGTGGTTAAATGTATATAACGACGGGTGATTAAACTGGTCCTTAAAACATATTTACGACCAACAAACTATATAGTCCCTAATAATTTCTTACGACCATGGCATTGGCCCTTAATTGTTGTTACCAAACATGTAATTCTGGTCCTTAAAAGCTTTATAAACGGTTATATACTGGTCATAATAAATATTTGGGACCGTAATTACGGTCTTCATTAGATATTGTTAAGGTCGAGCATTGTGGTCGCTAACATTTTCTTAGGACCAGTCCTACCTCGTCCTCGATAATCTTTTGGGACCAGTTTCATCTCGTCCTAGATAATCTTTTGGGACTAGTCCTATCTCGTCCTTGATAATCTTTTGGGACCAGTCCTACCTCGTCCTAGATAGTTTTATGGGACCAATCCTACCTCATCCCTGACTGTCCAATTAAGTCGCCCTTAATTGTCCAATTAAGAACTAGAAATGAAATAAACAATGAATTAATTTTATGTCATTCAAAATTTGCAATTAAAAGTTTGATCGTCAAACGATAATACAATCATTAATCATGTTTTCATAAAACGATAGGTACTTGTGAATGTACGGTTCAAACCCATAATGTAAGTTAAAAGTTTAAGGATTATTCGACCCGTGAACAAAAGATCTAGCAAACATCCTTAGACATTATGTACTAATGTTTTGCCTAAGATTCCTAGCAAAATGATAGTCAACTTGTATGTCTTCGCAACTTGCATCTTGACCTGTAAACCTCAATCTCCAAAACCTGTAAAAAAAAAGATATAAAAGAATTTCTGTAAGTGCTCAAAAAATTATGGATGAGAAAGTGATGAATGATTGATGTCTAGAGAGCTCAGCTTAAAATGAAATGGGAATGCAAAAGTTGGTAGGATGTAGAAAAAGCCAAGAGTTGGAGGAGTCAATTCCACTGATGTGTACAGCAACCTTTAATGATGAAATGTTCATAGCCAAATAAAGGAGAAAGAAGGGTTGAGGAAGTTTCAACTGCTATATAATGCTCATACATACAGTAAACTAATAAAGAAGTGTGGAAAACCAAAAGCCTAGAGTACAACAAACCACTACAATCGACTAGGAGTATTACAGACACCTTTGGCATTGTCAAACTTGTTCCTGTTTGACGAGTAGTCCAAAGGTCTGTTTTGAATACCTGCTGATTCCTTGAAATGATTTGATGCTGGTATTTGTTAGCAAAGAGGTTGTGTCTCTCCTTTTTTTTTTTTTTTTTCTGAAGCAAGTTTATTTGGTGATCGAACAAAGGAGTTTTACTGCTTTTAAATAGTATACTTTTGTGTTTAAACAGTACACTTATCATCTTTATCGCTGATGCATTTCAACTATATGATTAAGTTGCCTTTGTATCTAATAGCCTCGTAGGAGCACTGATGTAATAGAAGCTACATAGTAACTAAAATAATTTCAACTTCCAGAACAATTAAAGCTATAAAACAGATGCAGCAGAACATTTTCATCTTGTAGCTATAATTTTCATCGACTTTTCATCTTGTAAAAATAGATGCAGCAGAACATTTATATATTTGTGCATCTCCCAGGGCACCATTATATAAATATGACAAACCATATGCAAGCTGAATAGCAGTAAGTTGGAAAACATGACTGGTTTAAAAAATCTACCTATTGAGCCCTATACATTTGAAGGTCAACAACACAATGCACAAGCTATTTTTGACACATAAATTTCAAAAGTAAAGCAAAGAAAACTGAACATCATGAGAATACCACAACATATACTATAGGTATTGCTTTCTCAGTACCAACAAAGTATTGTACAAGTTCAGGTTCAATAAATCATTTGCGCCTCCATCACACCCTTGTAGAGATGCGAACCTGAACCTGTACTAGTATTGTACAGGTTCAGGTCCTAGTACAGGTTCAGTTCCTCCTATTAAATGCTAGCTTTCACGCTCTTACTTGAAGTTAAAACTATCGACTTCACAAATTAGTTAGTTAAACTATTGATTTCACAGATTAGTTTCTAGTATAAGTTCTCAGTTGGACAATTCTTCATCAACCCTTCGAATAATTAGAAGGGTGGTTGTTTGTGCCAAATGCAGACTGAAATTAACCTCAACAACAACATTATACTAGTGTGTTTCACAAGTTTGGTTTGTGGAGGGTGGGTTATACGCAGACCTTAACCGTCTTTGTAAAGTAGAGGTTGTTTTCGATAGGCCCTTGACTCAAGAAAATAATTATTTAAAAAATGTAGGATGAAAATATTGGAGATAACAAAGTATTGACAACAAATTGTAAAGATAACAAAGGAAAAAAGACGACAATAGTAATACAAAAGAAACTAAAAGTAACCTCAGGGAGCTTAAACATTACTCTAATACTCCGAACCTGTTGTTTAAGGCTTAGAAGTATACGAGTGTAAGTTCTTTGTACTGGCCATGTATGAACATTTTACACCATTTGGTTAAACTGATTACAAACATGTAGCTTTTGTGAAGCATGATACGATTCAAGACTGGGAGATGGATAGCTAAAGCAGGAAAGCAGTACAAGCAAGAAACCTCATGGAACCTTCTCTTAAGGAGAAACATTCAAGACTGGGAGATGGACAGCCTATTCAATCTTCTTAGCATACTAGAAACTGTCCAGATTAACCTCCAACAAGCAGATAGATTGGTTTGGGGCAACTCAACAACAGGAACCTACATAGTCAAGGCGTGTTATAGCAACCTTTGCTCTCATAATGTGATCCTACACAACTGGCCTTGGACTCTGATCTGGAAATCCAAATTACCCCCCCAAGGTCAAATGTTTTAGTTGGATCGCTGTTAATGAAGCTATACTAACACATGACAATCTTATCAAAAGGAATACTTATCTAGTTAATAGATGCTACATGTGCCTTCAACAGTCAATCATCTATTTCTACATTGTCCAATAGCTACCGACATCTGGAACATGTTCCTCTCTATTTTTGGCCTCACCTGGGTAATGCCATGCTGCATTAGAGAAGCATATAAAAGCTGGAGCTGTAGGAAAGTTGATAAAGCCATCAGACATGTCTGGAAGATGATACCAGCTACTATTTTTTGGTGTGTTTGGACAGAAAGGAATTGTAGATGTTTTGATGGAATATCAACTCCAAGCCACTCCCTTAAGGCTACATGTCTTTTATTTTTGTTTAGCTGGCTGAACCTATCTCCAGTAGATTCCCCTTTGGCTCTTTTGGATTTCGTCAGCTCCTATTCTTAGCATAAGATCTGTGTATGAGCTGACAAATCTTTTTTATTATCTTTTGTATTTAACTCTTTGCATCTACTGGATGCCTTTAATGAATTACTTACTTCATCAAAAAAAAAAAAACTTGTTCTGGTATCTGCCAACGTATTCATTTGGAGCCTATTCAGGCAAAAAATTGGAAGACAAAGGATTATAAACATAACATCAAATAGGTCCTGAGCTGTGTAAAGCAAAGAAAATTGAACATCATGAGAAGACCACAACATATACTATAGTTATTGGATCGACTAAGAGCATTACAGACACCTTTGGCATTGTCAAACTTGTTCCTATTTGACGAGTAGTCCAAAGGTCTGTTTTGAATAACTGCTGATACCTTGAAATGATTTGATGCTGGTATTTGTTAGCAAAGAGGTTGTGCCTCTCCTTTTCTTTTTATTTTTTTCTGCAACGAGTTTATTTCAACTAAACACTTCCCAGACAGTTATCATCTTTATCACACTTATCATCTTTATCACATGGTGCACTACCCAAACAATGAAACAGACAGTTCCCAGTTGTTCTACTACACTAGCTCACTAGATCATATAACGATCATTAGAAAGACTAATAACCATATTGGAGTGTATGTATAACCATCAATAAAATAATTACTCTTTCGGGTGAGTTGTTACTTACTTGGTATATTTATAGAACTGTCATTCTTCTGGAATGTGTGGTGTCGCAGGTTGAACATTAGATAGATGATCCTTTAACAATTCTTTTAGCTGCTTCAATTCGTTCAGATCATTTTCCATGGTAGACAGGCGATCCTTCAAAAATTGATTTTTCGCTTGAGTAGAACGTAACTTAGATCGTAATTCAGCCTTCGAGGGAGTGCCATCTTTCATGTCCTTCGCTTTTACTCCACCACCAAGTCCGAAAATATGGCTACGATTTTGAGGTCCAAAGCATTTTTCAACAATATCTATGGTAGAAAGAGATGGTTCAGATTGCATCACTTCTTGAATTTGTGCCTACAATGTACATAAAAATATTGCAAGCAGAACTTATAAAGCTAAATGTATTTACATGTTAAGTTGATGAAACGCACATGTTTCTCAATTGCCTCAGGTTCAACAAGTTTCTCATTCTTCTTGCGAGTTTCGAAGAAAATAGTCGCATAATCTGGTGGATTTCCTTCTTTCCTGCCCTTTACATCAATGTCAAAATGTCAAATAACACCTTAGTGATATTTTAAGAAAATTGAGATTTTAAGATAATACATTTTCATAAATAATCTGCCTAATTGGCTTGCTACTAGTGTGATGAGGCATCTTCAGTTTAGCTCTGTTTGCTGCATTCCTGATACTTTTTGCCTATACATGAATAAACATCAGAGTTGAAATTCTTATAAAAAATCTAATATAAAAGATCACAGTATCTTTTACAACTCAGTACCAACTCAGTTTAGCAGTAACATGGCAGAGGCTTTAGCAGCAAAAAACCAGCCTGTACACTTCTAAGTTTAGGAAATGTTTCAAGTTAATAGCAGCTTTCTTTGACAAAATTGAGATTGAACTGCTTTGACACCAGCACATTAGAATATTAATTTAAAAATAAGGATTAGTAGCAGCTTGCAAGATAAGGTCAACTACTCAGCTTGCAAACCTGATTCAAATTTTACCCTCTATCTATAGTTTCCTATAGACTACTGTATCCAGAAATTCCAATTTGAAAAATAAATGTGGAACTATTCTCTTTATCACAGGGATGTTGATCAATTCATGAAGAGTAACTTCTATGTCTTATGTTACAGAAAAATCCGAAGGAAGTAACAATTACAGAAATATCCGGCAATTCAGCTTTTTAAACAGGACATTATAAACGCTAGTATGAACAGAACATAACAGAAACACAATGATGTATATTCTAAAGGACTACACTTCCATTACATCCCAATAAATCATTTGCGCCTCCATCACAAACCTGTAGAGATGCGAACCTGAACCTGTACTAGTATTCACGCTCTTACTTGAAGTTAAAATATTGACTTCACAGATTAATTTCTAGTACAAGTTCAATCGCGCGAGGCAAGTACACTGCATGATTGCACAATGTAGTAAACAGTGTATATCCAAGAAAAGGGCAGAAACAATGTGAACTTAAAAAAACTGCCATAGTTTCAACTGGACACAATACTCCTTCAATTGAATTAACTAGATTTACCACATCCAATTTCATTTATGCAGGTAACTCGCAGAAACAACCGTGACAAACCATGCATGTAACGTCTAATAGATACAAGCAGAATGCATCATAACAAACCATGTATGTAACTTCTAATAGATACAAGCAGAATGCATCATAACAACTACAGTAAAGTATATAGCTTTCACATTCCTACTTTAGGATAGACAACAAGATCAAATAAACAGTAAATTAGCTAGTATGATCCATAGGAGGAAGTAACAATTACAGAAAAATCCGGCAATTCAGCTTTTTAAACAGGACATTATAAACGCTAGTATGAACAGAACATAACATAAACACAATGATGTATATTCTAAAGGACTACACTTCCATTACATCCCAATAAATCATTTGCGCCTCCATCACAAACCTGTAGAGATGCGAACCTGAAGTTAAACAGGTTCAGGTTCAGGTCCTAGTACAGGTTCAGTTCCTCCTATTAAATGCTAGCTTTCACGCTCTTACTTGAAGTTAAACTATTGACTTCACAGATTAATTTCTAGTACAAGTTCAATCGCGCGAGGCAAGTATACTGCATGATTGCACAATGTAGTAAACAGTGTATATCCAAGAAAATGGCAAAAACAATGTGAACTTAAAAAAAAAACTGCCACAGGGTCAACTGGACACAATACTCCTTCAATTGAGTTAACTAGCTTTACCACATCCAATTTCATTTATGCAGGTAACTCGCAGAAATAACCGTGACAAACCATACATGTAACGTCTAATAGATACAAGCAGAATGCATCATAACAAGCAGAATGCATCATAACAAACCATGCATGTAACTTCTAATAGATACAAGCAGAATGCATCATAACAACTACAGTCAAGTATATAGCTTTCACATTCCTACTTTAGGATAGACAACACGATCAAATAAACAGTAAATTAGCTATAGCTTTCTTATTCCTGCTTTAGGATAGACAACAAGATCAAATAAACTAGTTTATATGCTAATTAAAGATGTACTTCAGGTTTCATATAAATCATAAAGCACTCAGGCAGAGTCTTCACACCTGAATGCAACTTCACAATTATGCAAGTCCAATTCAGACTGGTATATACATCAAACCTGATATTTTTCAGTACGAAAATGTTCTTTTACCAGCCACTCCCATTGTTTCTTGTCTACTCCCTTTGGCGTATTTCTTAGAGCCTCTTGGATGGTCTTACCATTCACATACGTTGCATGCAAATATCCTCTCAATTTGTTCCATAAGTGTCTCATCCACTTAAAAATATGTTCGCGGTGAATATCCATATCATCACTTTCAAACTTATCCTGTATTAAAGAAAATATATTACAAACCGCTTATAAACTTACAATTGGTTAGAGCATTAAACCTTGGCTCAAGGCACCACAATACCAGGATGAGTAAAGTAGTATTTCAGCATCCAAAGTAGATTACCTCAACAGCTGCCCACATGTGATTTAGTTTTTCTTCAGGAATATCGTCCCATGATGATACTCCCAATGGACAAATATTACGATCACGAACTATTATGTGCCTTGAAAATGCTTTGCCAGTCTCTTCGACAGTTCGATTCTGGTAAAATGTTAATTTCAGCTTCTCTCCGACTTCAAGAGATGCAACTTGTTTGCACTTGTTCCTTCCTCGAACTCTTTTTCCTTTTCCAGTAGTTCCTGAACCTGCATCACTTAATTTAGTATAACTAGAATATTATTTATATAAATAATTAGGGCCAGAGTCTTCCAAACCATACCAGTTTCAACAGTTTGGGTGTGTTTTGTAACTTGAACGGGAGATGGTGGAAACTGAGTGTCATTTTTCTTCAGCTCTTTCTCAGGATTTAGGCACTTTTTTCTTCTTAGCATGTTGCAACTCCAGATCAGTAGAGGGAGGAAATTGCACACTAGTTTGCTTCACATCTTTCTCAGAAACTACAGAACTATTCCTCTTAGATAAACACAACTGATTATTAGATGGACACAGCTGAATATTACTTTGCATCAGCTCTTTCTCAGGAACCTCAAAATTTTTCTTCTTAGTTAGAGCCAATAGAATATCAGTTGGAGTCAAATTAATATCACATTGTTGCTGCTCTTTCTCAAGAAATAGGGAGTTCTTTATTTTGTTTTCCATTCCTTTACTAGCATTGAAAGCATTATGTTGGAAGGATCTCACTTCTTTTGTAGACACTCTTGAAGAGCACATAGCTCTAAGCCCTCGCCTTCGCCCTCGCCCTCGCCCTCGCCCTCGCCCTCGCCCTCGCCCTAGTTCCTTTCCAATAGCACCTGGTGGAAGAAATGCACATCTGGAAGCCTTCATACTAGATTCACCCTCATTTTCAAACTCTGATGACTTCATATTAAACCTGCAATACATTCAAAAGATAAACTACATAAGAAAGCTATTATGAAATCAGTGTATCAAAAATATTCATACAATTATAATGTTCAAGAGCGAATAATTCAATGCACATATAAAATGACCTTACCTCATTCATTTGTTCTTTTTCGTTTATTTCCTATAGGATTAACTAAACCAACTATATCTTCATCTATTTGTTGCTCAATTGCAAAGGAATCTCGAGGTTGTGTCTTCTTCGCCACACGCCATCCCTTATTGGAATTATCATTAGCATAAAATATTTGAGATGCTTGGTCCGCTAATACAAAAGGTTCATTTATTTTTAAAAATTGCCCCCCAATTAACACTTACAAATCCATATTCATCTTGCTTAACTCCTTTTGTTTTGTCATAGACATCAAACCAATTACATCGAAACAAAATCACCCTTCTACCAGAGATGAATTGCAAGAATATCGGTCAAAATGCCATAGTAATCCAGGTTTTCGCTACCATTATCAGTCTAGACAAATACAACCACCCCACAATTTTGAGTCCTTAACCGTTCATCATGATCTTCCAACTGGAATCTGTACCCATTAATTAGGTAGCCCGTAAAATGTCTCACATATCCGGTGGGTCCACGTGATAGTGAGAGCAAATCTTCCATGATCCGACTATTATCTTCTTTATGTAATTGTGCAACCTATCATCAAGATTAAATTGAATATTTAGAATGAGTAACACAACTTTAATTTTTTGATGTTTGAATATTACTCACCCTAACTTTAAACCATTCAATAAATTGTCTATTCCACTCTGCATCAGATAATTGTTGAAAATTATCGGCATGACTTTGTGCATACTCTCTACAAAATTAAGATCAATCACAAGTGTCACATGAAAAGAGAACTAATCAAAAGGAAACAAGGAGATAATAAAATGATATAAAAGAAGACTTTTCGTACTCGAGATATGGTAGAACTTCATCACAATTTTTCAGGATGTATATGTGTGCCTGTTCAGAATCATTGTCTTCAAACCTATCCCCTTGTTTCCCAGCACCTAGAGTTTTTCCAGGTTGAGAAAACAAAGATAAACCTCCACCTAAATTGTTTAACCCACCATCATAATTTCTGTCAGGCCGGTTGAACTTTGTGTCAACTGTATGAAGATACCTTGAACATAAGGTCATACATTCATTTGCAATGTATCCCTCAGCAATAGAACCTTCTGGATAAGCCATATTACCAATGAGACACTTCAAAAAATATAACCACCGTTCAATGGGATACATCCAGCGATAGTGAATAGGTCCAGCAATCATAGCTTCATTAGCTAAATGAATAGGCAAGTGCACCATGACATCAAAAAATGAAGGTGGAAATTTTTTTTCCAACTTGCAAAGAGTTATGGGAATTTGAGCTTCAAGTTGTTCTAAGTCATCCTTCCTTAAATCTTTTGATCCAAGCATATTAAAGAACAATGATAACTCAATCAGCGGTTCACACACTTCTTTGGATAACATACCATGTAACATAAGAGGGAGCAGATGTTGTAGAAGAACATGACAATCATGACTCTTTAAGCCAGAAATCTTGTGATCTCTCATATTCACACTTTGAGAAATATTAGATGAAAATCCATCTGGGACCTTTAGATTCTTTAAGAAAATGCATAACTTGTGTTTTTCTTCTACGGACAATGTGTAAGGTGCACTTGGAACTTCATATTTTTCTCCTCTTTGGATGGGGTGCAACTCTGGCCTACTATGCATCTCTTGCAAATCAAATCGAGTATTAATAGTGTCCTTGGTCTTTCCTTTGGCATTCATGATTGTCCCCAAGATATTATCACATATATTTTTCTCAATATGCATAACATCCAAATTATATCTCAACAAAAGAGTGTACCAATACAGAAGTTCAAAAAAGATACTTTTTTTGTTCCAATTATCTTTTCGAGCATCATGTGAAAGCTTGGTTCGTTTCTTTGGATCCTTTGTTAATCTTATCCCTTCAAGATCCTGCACTTGATTAAGTATCTCGATACCTGAAAGCACTTTTGGTGGGAGCCCTTTTTCTTTTTTGCTATCAAATGACTCTTTATCATTCCTCCATTTGTGGTTAAGCGGAAGGTAACGCCGATGACCCATAAAACACTACTTCTTACAATTAGACAATCTAATTGAAGAAGTATCTTTGTTGCAAGATGGGCACACTAATTTTCCTTTTGTGCTCCATCCAGATAAATTTCCATATGCTGGAAAGTCATTGATGGTCCATAGCAAAGACGCATGTAAATTAAAATTTTGTCTGGTTAATGCATCAAAAGTCTCAATGCCAGTTTTCCATAGCTCCTTCAATTCTTCTATCAAGGGTTGAAGATATATATCAATTGCATCTCCTGGACTATCTGGGCCAGGAATAAGCATTGACAAAATGAAATTTTCTTGTTTCATACACAACCAAGGTGGTAAATTATAAGGAATTAGTACCACAGGCCAAATGCTATATGGGGTTTTGAATTCCAAAAATGCTGAAATCCATCAGTGGCAAGTCCAAGTCTAACATTACGAGGCTCAGCGGAAAATGATGGATGAAGTTCATCAAATGACTTCCAGGCCATTGAATCGGCTGGGTGCCTCATGATTCCATCATCGACTCTTTTATCCTTGTGCCATGTCAGAAGCTGTCTTTGTAGACATGAACAACCTCTATAGCCTGGGTTTTAATGGAAAATAGCGTAATATCTTTGATGCTACCTTTTTCTCATTTTTATCTGTTGTTTCTCCACTACGTTTATCCAGTTTCCATCTAGACGCACCACAAACTTTGCATGAGTCGAGTAATTTATCATCCTTCCAATATAACATGCAATCATTTCTACAAGCATCAATCTTTTGGTAAGAAAGCCCAAGATTCTGAATTACCTTCCTTGCCTCATAATATGAATCAGGCAAATTAGCACCATCAGGCAACAATTCATCTTTCAACATTTTTAGTAACATTGTAAATGACTCATTGCTCCACCGACCAATACTTTTTATGTGCAGCAATTTAATCAAAGTAGAAAGCTTTGAACTTTTGGAGTTCTGATACAGTGGAGTGTCAAAATCCTTCAATAGGCTGTAAAATTTTTTTGCTTCAACGTTCAGCTCCTCTTCAACAAAAACTGCTTGAACATTCTGTTCTTCTTCAACTATATCATCGCGATCAATGTTTGTAGTGCCTCTGACAATATTAGGATATAAATCATTCAAAATTTCTCGTATTTCATCGTCATGCTCACGCTCGTCTACTTCATTATCATCTTCACTCTCCGATTCTGGTTCACCTAAAACTTCCCCATAGTGATACCAAAAAGTATAATTTTTTATTATTCCGTATACTTTCAAATGTAAATCCACTTTCTGACGTATTCCTGAATCAATGTTAAGACATTTGACACATGGACATGGTATTTCATCTGTTTCTCCTGCTCTTCTAAAAGCATAATTCAAAAATTTTTCCACCCCAGTTAAGTAAGCTTCATCGAGCCGATTAACAAGTTGCATCCACTGCTTCATAACCTTGGAAGGTACAATATATACAAATTATAAAAAGAGGTATAGTATTAAAAAAAAGTAATAAGATGTACAAAGGAAATAGAAAAGTTAGAAATAAGTTCTTTCCTAAAAAAAAGAAAATTATGATCAATAATCTCAAACAGACCATGTTATAAAGATAATTATGTAGGAACAAATGGAAGAAGTAACTTTCTTTGGATACGACAACTAGCAAGAATTATGTGATTCTATTAAACTAAACATATAAATATCGATATAGAAATAGTAGGATCACTTTTCCAAAGTGCTAAACTGAAACATTATATCATGCCTAACAGAAAATTAAAAAAGTTGAAGCACAGCTCGTACAATTTACAACTCTTTGCATTTGGCAACCATAAACTGTATAGAAATTGTCTGTTCTCATTTAGAGATTGGCAGCGATTACATTGTAAAATAACTAAGGATTTTTGGTACTTTTCCCATCTAACTGTTCATAAAATTAAAGTGACAATGTTCATATGAATTGACCATGTTCGTGCTTCTGATGCCTCCCCTGTGATCGTGGTTGTGTTCAATAATTTGCACTAACAGTGTTTTGAATTCAAAAGTGATCCGAAAAGTTCCTGAACTACTCAGAACTCAACCCATACAACAAGTTATAAACCATAATATAAACCTATAAACACTTTAAAACATGATTTGGAACACAAATACTAAAAGCACTTCAAAGAATGAAAAGGAAGAGTTATCAGATGCTCAGATACAAAATTCACCCATTTAGGATATCTGAAGCTAACATGTTTAGTAAGCAAAACATTAGAAATACATGATACAGCTCTAGTAATAATTTAATAAACTAGTATGTCAAAGATCAAAATTCAGCATATCCGGGTGTCCAACATAAAGATCAAAATTTAGCAAAACTAGTCACAAACAGAAACGTTATCTCGACAATTACTAAACAACAAAATTTTTCCAATACAGTCACTCAATTCCAATGGCTTTTCGTATAGTTCCTACAGACCCATAAGAAACTGCCTCTTCTCAAGCAAGAAAGAATATACACGGAGTTAAAGGTCGAAACAGAACAGATACATAAGAACAAAACAAACAAATATTTTTCAGAAATTCGACGAGCTAAAACACAAGGCAAATCGAGACGAGATGAGATTAGATTAAGAATCAGTAGATAGAAGAAGACTAATAGATCGAGATGATTGTTTACCGTGAGATTAAATAGATCGAGATGATTGTTTACCGTGAGATTAAGTTACTGATGATTAAAAGTCGAACTTCAACTCCCAAACGGATCTGATGTGCTCAACCGTAGGAAGAGCACAAGTTTTGGTCGATTAATTCTTATTTTTTGTTTAGGGAGCTAGGGTTATGCGCTGATGATTAGAAGAGCAGGATGCTCTGATGATTAGAAGAGCGGGAGTTTTAGTCCAATTCTTCTTTTTTTATTTTTGTTTTTCTTTTTAATTCTTTTTTGGTTTGGCGCCTGAATTGGGCGCTCAATTAATGGTATTTAGGACCAGAATTAGATTTTTAAAAGCGACCAGATAAATTTCTCGTCCCTAAGTTAAAAAATATAACCTAATTTGAGGATCGGGTAAAATACTGATCCTTATATGTAATTTTCTAGGACCAGTTATTTAGCTCGTCCTAAAAATGTCGTCCCTAATACCCTTTTTCTTGTAGTGTTAAGCGAGTCCATTCTCGTTGCTCCGCAATTCTCATGATGTGACATGGCGGCTTAGGGAACATAATTAACTTAACGGAATGTTTTAATCATATTGTCTTAAATAGAAGCCAATATGGAGTATAATAAAGTAAAACTACATACTTGATACTTCCTAGTAAGAAAATAACGCAATCTCATTTTTACTATGTTTAATGATGACACTTATTAAAAATTTAAAAATAATTTAATTTAAACTAAACTCTCGTTTTTACCGTAATAGTAAGTTATTTTAGCTACACGATTAATATGACAGGTATAATATCATAAGTTTTAAAAATTCTAAAGTTATATAAATATTACTCCCTCGGGTCCTTATTATTTGATATTTTGGGTGTTTTCACGGTATTAAGAAAATCACATTTTTAGCATTAATTAGCAATGTAATTGACTATATTAGCCCTTATTCAAGCCATTATTACTTATCATTTTGTTTAAAGTCATTTATTAGCAAGGATTGACATTGTAAAATTTTATCTTGATTTCTGAAAAGATCAAATATTGTGGACCAAATAAAATAAGCTAAAACATCAAATAAAGTAGACCGGAAGGATTACAATATAATTTAAAATCACCATGGTGTAAAAAGTATGGTTCTTCTGATACAGTATTATCCAACGAAGACATGAGACTAGAGAGTGATACCCACGTGGTAGGCTGATCCACGCATGAACAGTTAACTCCAGGAGGAATTTAGGCCCATTATCCACTGCTTCTGAAACACTTAACCCGATCATTTTCTGTATTCTTCCAGGGAGCAAAGTAAAAAAAGTTCCTTAGATTTGGCCCCACCACAATTAATGATTTCACGCATTTGAACCCCCTCGAACTTTATAGCATTTATATGATTTATCTACTTGGAGCAGACATAGAGATATAATATTGTCACATTATTAGCAGGCTATAACAAGAGGGAGAGTGAATGCAAGTGAGATAGCATATTAATAATGCAGCCACCTTACTATGCAATGAGGTACACCAACTTCTGTACAAGGAGGCCTGCCTAATGCCCATACGCAATAATGGTGGATATCTAAGTTGATCTCCCTGGATTTTTAATGAAAACTACTGCTAGGTAAGATATTTTGGTGGAAGAACAGTAAGTTCGACTGGTAGTTTTCCTCTTTGTTTCATCCAATTTAAAAATGCTACTCCATCCATTTCATTTTAAGTGTCGTAGTTTGACTGCACCCAAAATTTAAGTAATATATGAAGATTTTTCAATCTTGTGATTCTAAATTTAAAAAAAAAATGTGTGTACTGTATTAAAATATTATTTGAATTTTATAATTCTAAATTTATTATGTATGGTATTTAAATCGTTAACTTATTAAATATAAAAAGAAAATTTCTTTTTTATACAAGCGAAAAAAAAAAAGTACATACTTAAATTAGAACAAGGTACAAATATAGTGACCACTTTAGCTCAACAGTCCTCACGAATTTGCCTCTTGAGCACATTTCATATGAAAGTGTATTTGGTCATATAATGGGATTTAATTTAAAGTGGAATATCACATGGTATGTTATTAACTTGTTAGTAATGAAATTTTGCTTAAAATGTTACTTCTCTCAGAGATTGCTAGCTTAAAAGTCCGTTAGTTTTTCTTATTCCGTCCTCATCATCTGCTCCCTGCCAAACGTTAATGATACAATTCCAACTACCTTTGAGCACATCTTAACACTTTATTTTGTGCGGTTCATATTCACTTTTTAATGTGTTCATCTATTAAAAGTTGATTAAATAATGGATTCTGTTCCATAGAAAACCCTAAGATTAAATAATGATATACTCCTAAATTGTACAGTAATTGTTTCATACAGATGATGGAAAAAGGTAAAAATGGCATATTATCTTCTCTCTTTGTCTTTTCTGTCATAAACGGATGGAAAGATTGCCGCGAGGAAGCACTCAACCTTTGACAGCAGTCTTCCTAGGAGGAGACGAGATTCGAGAAGCAGATTGTCTAGGAAGCATAAGTAACACCAAATAAAAACGGGTCATTTCTTTAAGATAGTGAACTTGATTCGACAAATCGAAGCCGTCTAGAGATATTATAAGACCAATCAATTCAATCAGTCAAGAGAACCAGGTTCCAAGTACCTGCATGCCCTTCTTTTTTTGTATTAGCCAATGTTAAATTTCAATCTACTCGACAAAGATTGATTTTACACGAGGTTTTATTATGATTTTTTTTTTTTAAAGAAAATTATAATTTTATGTATATCATAATATTTGTATGAATATATTGCTCACTAAATGTAAGATAAGAAGTTAAAATTTAAATAATTCCTACTATAAAGTTATGCCATTCTTTTAACAACATACTAATGAAGAAATAGTGTCACATGATTAAATTGAAGCCAACAGGAACTACAGTCTTGGAAGAATTCAGAAAATTAACAGCGGTTCATGGATCAAAAAAATCAAATAAATCTTAAATCAATAAAAAGACGATTTAGATTTGTTGAGGTTGACGTTTTCCTAATATCAAGCAAACTACTAACCTTGTGTATTGGCGATGACTAAGTAGTGTTTGTTTCACTACAATTTTATTTGCAAGTTACTCTTAGAAGTTATGTTAAGTGTTGGGTTTTAGAAATAAATTTGAAGAGATGATCTTTTAGATTAAAGTTGTATTTTGAAAATGTATTTCAACCTTATAAATATGGGATTTTTACACAAATATACAAATTTTCACACTTAATTACAAAAAAATAGCAATATTTTCAAAATTACAACACATAACAATATTTTTTCTAGCAAAGTATATATATTTATGGTACATTTCACAACCACCCATTATCACAAATCACACAACTCCTCAAACTTTTCCCAAACTCAGCTTTCCACCTAATCATAGTCCCGTTGGCAGCTCAATTTTCAAGCTCCTAATCCTCTCAAAATCATCGCCGGGGAGTTTTGCAGTCGGGTCGGGTTATGAGAAACTAAATGATGCAGCGATTTGATTACAGATCTGAAAAAGGAAATTAAAAACGAATCGCCGTCGTCGTCGGAATCGGTGGCGGAGATGATTCGGTCGACCCGGAGTAAAAGCAAATCGGATTGTGGGATCAGTAAATTGAACCGTTTAGAAATGGAACGGCAACGGATTAGGGGTTTTGATATCGGAGATTTGGTTGAAGATTAAAAGGATTATCGGGTCGGGTATATGATCGAACCCGTCTGGAAAATGTTTGGGAATCTGCTCTCAACCGTTTCTGTTTCTTTAGATTTGTTTCATTTTTGTTCCGTTTCTGTTTCTTCAGAATTGTTTAGATTTCGTTTCTGTTTCTGTTTGTACAGATCTGTCAGATTAATAAATTTGAACTCTTATTTTATATTGCTCACGACTGATGGCGTTGAAACAATATGATACAGTTTGAAACATCGTTGAAACATTGAAACAATTGTTGCAACAGTTTGATACATCTGAAATGATGTTGAAACAGTATGATACTGTCTGAAACGACATTGAAACAATCTGAAATAATTGTTGAAACAGCCTGATACGGTCTAAAACGGGAGTTGATACAGTGTAAAACAGTATGATACAGTCTGAAACGGGACTTGATACAGTTTAAAACAGTCTAAACGAAGTTGATACAGTCTGAAACGAGACTTGATACAGTTTAAAACAGTCTGATACAGTTTAAAACAACATTGAAACACTATGATACGGTCTGAAACAGTCTGATACGGTCTGAAATGGGAGTTGATACAGTTTAAAACAATTGAAAACGGTGCAGAAACAGTTAGATACGGTGCTGCAGAAACAGTTGAAACGGTGCAGAAACAGTTAGATACGGTGCTGCAGAAACAGTTGAAACGGTGTAGAAACAGTTAGATACGGTGCAGAAATAGTTGATACGGTGCAGAAATAGTGAGATTCAACGAGATACATTGAGGATGGACGAGGAAAAGTGAAATTGTTGAAAATGAGATGAGTAAAAGTGAAATTGGGGGGAAATGGTGGGAGGAAAAATGAAATAGGGGGAAATGGGAGGAGCAAAAATGATAGTGGGAGAAATAGAAGAAAGAATGTAAGTGTTTGGTATGTTATGTGGAAAATATTGCTATGTTTTTGCTATATTTGTAATTATCTTGTGTTTTCCTCTATATAGGGTAATTTTACTAAAATGTTGTTATGTTTGGTAATTAAGCTCTAAAACTTGTACTTTTATGTAAAAAATCCTATAAATATACAATGATCTCTTCTTCTAATAATAGCCAGTTTTGATGGTTCATTTGATCTACTCTTCAAATACTCCTATATAACAAGTCACTGTCCGAAAGTTTTTAGCCATTGCATGTTTCGATTCTATTGGCAGCTGTACTAGAATAGAAATTAGCTGATTGGTGCCTCTTGAAACGATTTAGATGTTGACCTATTGATGATTAAAATATATTCTTTTGTTAATGATGTGTTCCAAATCAAATGAGTTTCAATTATTTAAATGGTTTAAGATTTACTAAGAATGTGGCATGTTTATTAGTAGTAGGTTAATTAGCTACTCTCAAGTCAAGTAATTAGATACAATAGTTTTATAGTCCCTCCGTTCCACAATAGATGACATGTTTCAGATTTCGAGAGTCAAACGAATTTATCTTTAACTGTAATATTTTCATATATTTTTTAAATATTTTGAATTATTTTATTATGACTTATAATATTTTTTATGTAGTTTTCAAATATATAAATATCGTTCCAAAAAATTTAAATAATATATGTTCAAGTTTACGATCAAAATGAACTCGTTTGACTATCGAAATCCAAAACATATCATCCTTTTTGGAACAGAGAGAATATTATACGGTATCAAAGAATTAAAACAATATAGGAAATTAGTAGTAAAGGTAAAACATGAGATCTCTATTCGAACCGCAATTGAGTATAGATTATCATTTTCTCGTAAAATACTTTATTGTTGCATTTCCTGAGTTTACTCGATTTGACATCAAGTTTAATTGTTCTACTAAGAAAATGTGTGAATTAAAAGAATAATGCCGTGTGCACAGTATACAATATTGATAGAGTCACGAGTCGTAGAAACAGATGGATCGTAATCAAAATCCAACTTATCAGTCGGACCATGCTTTTGTCCAATTGTTATAGTCTAAATCCAAGAAATCACTACACATCACAAAACTTCAATATCCCATCACTCTCAACACAGTGCAATAAAATCTTTTGACAAAATTTTTATTAAAATAAAGAAAAGACACAGTCACCAAAAAGTCTCCAAAGGACACTGCAATAGCTAGTACCTTCCCAAAAAAGTAAAAATAAGACACAGAAAATTATGTCAAAAGGATTGGGCCGGGCTGGGCCTGCTTACACCTGCCGTCAACTGACTCAAAACACGTGTTAAGTTCCACATTGGGCTTTCCGCCAAAGAATTTGGCGCGAAAAAGGTGTGGCGGTGGGTCCACGTAGGCGACTTTGGCGGGAAACGGAAGCAACCCGTTCGGTCCACTTATCTCTACTTACGTAGCCCACTTGTCCTCCTACTCTTCCTCAGTATTTGTCAACAATGCACCTATATTTTTTTGTTTTTTTGTTCTTTTCCAAAAAAGCAAGTTAAAAAAGAATTAGTCTCACCTTTCTCGTAAATTTCGTAAAATCTTTTGGTATTTTATGTTGAAAGGGTAAAAGGTTTATTTTTAATCTCATGTGATAGTGTCTGATTTAGAATGGTTCAAAGTATGCATTATATACACTATATTAGTTTTAGTAATGAAACCTTGTGCAAAAAACCATCCTAAGAAATTGGACAAAGAAATTGAAAATGAAATGGTGCTGGATTATAAGGAAGATTGTCTAGCATATTAAAAGTAATAATACGATAGTCTTTTCGAATGTCTTATGTCACTTGGTGTTTTAAGTTGATTTTTGTTGTTAAATTCATGACTTTTGGATGTGAAATTTATGATCTAAAAAATGCACTGGCAAGAACTTGGAAGCAGAAAGTCTGTGGCCGAAGTACCAGCGTAAAAAAGTTGCGACAATTAAGCTAAGGAAATGCACAGTACGAGTGTCAAATAATGACTATAGTTAAGTATTTTTTTGTGAAAGGTCAAAAAAGAAAGAATACTAAGCAACGGCTCCAATAATAAATGAAGATAATAAAAGGAGAATTAAAGGTGAAAGGTCTAAAAAGCCATAGCATTATGAATGCAAGGATGTGTGCCTTCATGCTATTATGATGATGTCGTACAATAACATACATTATACATACACGACATTAGTAACAATAATAATGACTAACAAAATAAATTAAGTATAGCATAAATTATTTATTTAATCTGTCGTGGAAGGTGAGGGGTCACGTGATGACAAATATCTAAGAGAGAAAATAATAAAGAAATAATATTAGACAAATGGCAGGCATGGCGGCTTGCTGAATCGCCCTCTAAGTACCCAATGCAATGTACTGTTGTTGCTCAGATTCTGAAATTTTATTAGGCCTGAGAGTATCTTTTCCTCTTTATTTATTCTATAGTTTTATTGTTTTATTTAATGTTTTATTGTTAGTCCTAATAACAAGTAGGGGAAGGGGGCTAGTTTGTTAGGGAGTTGGTTGGTGATGGAGGACTAAAGGACATAAAGAAGTTCCTGGGGGGGGGGGGTGAGGTGTCAGGACGAAGACCGTTCATGCATTGAGAATTTGCTACTCTTCTTCCCAACATTCTCACGTGCTCTCCTTCCTTTACTCTTTTTTTTTTCTCATTCGGTGTCCGGTACACTCATTGAAGTTCCGACTAATTCGGATTCGCGCCGCGTAGGGCCTCATGCGGGAGAAAGCGCTCCCTACCAGTAATTTTTTCATAAACAGAGTTCGAACCCAATACCTTTGATTAAGAGAAGAGTAAACTCATCTGCTATACCACATCACTTGGTGGTTCCTTTACTCCTCCACTTTTACAATTTCCTCTTTCAAAATATTGTATTTTTACAACCATCTCTTCGCATTATACTAACTTCCTTACAAGTAGTATAAGGATTATTAAGATATTAAGTACTACAATTTACAATGTACAACGGTTCATACCTTACATTTCTACCGATTATATTACGATAGCTAGCCTATTGTAAAAATGACGAAGGTGGTGTGATAGCAATTAGTGCAATTCAATCGATAAAAGCCAACGAAAACACTAGCTCAATTGCTAATTTCCTACTTATTTGCTCAAAATGTGTCATCTTTTTTGTCTTAATTCTCAATCATCTTAATAGATTCGAATTCAGCATTGTAAATTTATGGATTCTTAATTCTTTTACGATAAATCATCCGTTCAATTTGTAAAATAAGCGTAAATATGTGCCAGTTATGTAAAAACAATTCATAAAAGCATGATTAACTCCATATTAAAATAAAGGGTAAAAGTTGGACGATATTTTTCATCACAAGGGTAATTTTGAATATTTTTTTAATTTTTTTTTAAACAGTACAACAATAACAACAACAACAATATATACTCAGTGTTATCTACTATTTAGATACAAAGAGGATGAAATATACGCAAATTTTAAAAAGTGCACGTTTTAAAACTACATATCTAGTCAATTTCCCGTGAAACCTCAAACTTCACTACTCATCAATCTACACTTAAAAATTGATCCAAGGTAAAGTGTTTATGTTAACCCAGGATGAAATTCAACATCTTCCCAAGGAGTATATCATAGTTAGTGCACCAAAAAAAAAAAATTGGTTTAATATGTAGAATTAAATTGTTCAAATCCAGTCACATATTTGGTTTTAGAACAGCACAGAAAAAGGTTGAAAGTTTTAGATGCTCCAACAAGTTGACTTTTTACTTTGCGAATCTTCAGATAACTAAAATAATTCTAGAGTATAATTTGTGTGGTATATGGCATATATATAGTCTCATGCACGAGAAGGCTGTCCCTTTGACCTATTAAAATAGAGGTCAAACCCTCCGTGCACAAGATTCGATTTGGTGCCTTTCTAAAATAAGTAGGGAAATGCTAAAGAAGAATTGTTAAAACCTTTCTCTGGCTTATTAAGCATCTTAGGTCACATGATACGTCTTGTTCTTAATAATAAAAGGTTCTCCCGTCAGAAATGGCTACAACCATCTTTAAAAATTTCTTTTTCTAGCTTCGGACCGGTAAGATTTTTCATTTTAGCGTTTGAATTGTAATGAGTTTTTACTTCAAGAGGTGGTTGAGTAAACTACCAAAGAAAATTGTTAATTTTGTGGGTTTAGAAATGTAGAAACTGAAGTTCGAGGTAAGAAGCTGTAGAGCTAGAAAGTTTCATTCTATTCTCCAACTTGTGTGCAAATGAAGCTTACAATATATATTTATACAACTAGATAACACTAAGGAACGTTTGGTTGCACCAAACTCAGCATTAAAATCTGTATTAAAACCTGCACTATTTAATATCATGTTTGGTATGCATTTCCCTTTAACTCAAATGTTGCATAAGTTTTATACCACGTTTGGTATGTTATTTTGCATTTCCGCATAACTAATACTCGCATTAGCAATGCAGGTATTAAAATTTAAAATGACAAAAATACTCCTCATAATAATAAGGATATTTTTAAATTATATTTAAGGAGTAACTAAATATTTTAAATTATAATATTGTATATTAATTTGTAATATATTAGTGATTCAAGAAATAATCCGTACGTTAGCTAATACATATATTACTAATACCCACATTATTAATACCCGCATTACTAATACCCGCATTATTAATACCCACATTACTAATACCCACATTGCTAATACCCGCATTACTAATACGTACATTGTTAATACCCGCGTAAACTCTATCTCAACCAAACGACCCGTAACTACTATAGTTAAATTAGCTAACTGACTACAACAAAACTAACTGACTAGGCTGACCATTAATCGACTGAGTGTGCTGACTCTGACTAACAGCTAACTAACAACTTCTATGACTAACACTTTGTTTGGAACATTATTATCCATTGTATATTATTGTATTGTTATTATGATTACAATGTTTATTTTGGTTGTTACTTTAATTTCATTTTATTAAATTGTTAAGCTCCGTTGTTACGTAACAATGAAACGAACCACTTTTTATTATAATCAATTTGGTGGTTTTAGATTGTTATGCTTTTTCACTTTCCCATCATGTCCTTAATTATAACTTTATAATGTATTCTATCCTCTGCCTTATTTTTTAATTTAAATAAACCCAAGTAGCTACTTTGACCTCGTCTCTCTTCTTCTCCAATGTTGGTACGTTCTATGGTCTTTCTTTCTTTATACGTTTTTTTATTCTTTCTTTTCTTGCACCTTTTTAAAATTCTTTCTCTACTTTTCAAAAGAACTCATATTTTTTTTTATTATTATTTTCACTATGATTTGCATGAATTTCATAGCCAATATATTTACAAGGTATAGTTGGTGATAAACTAGTAAAATTAAACTGTCTTAAATTATTTTAAAAAAAAATTATTACTTAATCTAATATTTAGAACAACTAAGGATATATTAGTAAACTTATTAGTTACAGTATGATTAAATACAATCAAAACAAACAATAAGAATGTTACTAAACAACGGGAAACAATACAATCAATTCAAACGTCATATTTATAATACAATACGATACAATACAAAACAAAACAATACATTATGAAATAATAGGTAACAATGATCTAAAAAGAGTGTAACAGCTAAAGCACTGTTGTGCATTCCTCTAACTCCTTTACACACCCTCCCTCAAGTTAGGCCCAATGAAGACATTCTACATGCCCAGCTTGGAAAAAAGAGATACATGCTTAATTTTGTGAGACCTTTGGTGAGAATGTCAACAGGCTGATTGGAAGAAGCTAAGTAGATAGGTGAGAACAAGTCAAGTTGAATCTTCTCTCAGATGAAGGACAATCATGAAAGACAGGGTTAGCAGCAATTTTTAGAGAACAACATTATGTCGCGTCGAGTCAAAGGTTTTTTGTTACGTACGTAATGAAAGGGCACGTAAGGGACTGCTTTCAGCCAATGAGCAACATTTGCTATCACAATAAAAGGGGACTGGAAGACGCAATCGGATTCCCAACTCCTTTAAAAGACCAACCAAACTAGCTTAGCAACAGTAGGAGCTAAGTTTTTACATTCAGCTTCAAATGAACTCCTAGATATATTATGTTGTTTCTTAGACTTCCATGAGATAGGTGATCACCAAACTTAGATAAGGTAATCTTTGATTGACCTCCTAGTATTAAGGCAAGAGGCCCAATCACCATCATAGTAAGCAATAAGTTGATCACTTCTTTTGGCTGACATGAATTCTCAGGCCTTGAGACTGCTTAATATACCTTGCAACTCTTATTACTGCATCCATATAAGACTGCTTGGATGCATGTTTAAATTACTAAGACATTGCACTGCAAAGGCAATATAACATAATGATTAAACAGTAGCTTTATTTTATCTTGCTAATGGACATATACAATGATTAATATTGAAACTACTATTATTATTCACTAATGGAATTTTTCAAAGTACTAATAATGGCACATGCCCCATTCTCTTATGCCAAAGTTCTGCATTAGCATCACTGGTTATGTCACGATCCAACCTAGGGCCACGATGGATAACCGATACTGAGTGTCGATCATCGCTAAACCTACTAATAATCTATTAATAATAGAGATGAGCTGGCAACCTGGTTATAAATACATACATATTTACTGAAAACATAAAGTCTGGAAAGATGACAAGGCTATCACACGCTGACATACATAACATAGTGACTGAACCACACAGAGACATATCTACAGGTCTCTAAGAGTGCTGAACTGAATATATAAAGGACGGGACAAGGCCCCGCCATACCCAAACTAGCTGACAGTACACATACCAAAAGATAAGTAACTCGGGGGAGTAAGCGGAGTGACTCCAATAGCTGGTAGATGGCCTACTAACATGGCCCAAGCGCTGATCTATCTATACATGCGCGGCATGAGACGCAGCACCCTATAAAAGAGCGTCAGTACGATATGTAAAAAGTATGTAAAGCATGAGCATATAATATATAGCATATCTGAATGAAACTGTAAGGCTGGAATATAGATATGAAAATATGTGCTGAAGTACAGCAATGAAGCTGGAAATCTGAAACATGAATTAAACATGATCTGAATATAAGCTGAAGTCTAACTGAATCTGAATCTTAAGACTGAGCTGAACTGTACTGATAAATGACTGTAATATGACTGATAACTAGAAACTAGAAACTGGAAATGATAGTTGTCAACTGATACTGACATTAAGAACTAGTGGCTGATAACTGATAACTGATAACTGGTACTGAGCTAAAACTGATATGTTATCTCAATTGGTACTTTTATGTTGTTATTGGCTGTCTCTCCCCAAATCAGGTAACTTAACATCTGAACTAGCCTCATGTATAGTAATGTAGTGTATAGTGTGGCTATATACGTGTATATGATAAACCTGGCGGGTGTTATGGGCTATGTCTCCCCAGCAAGTACTACATAGTATCTCTGGTCAGAGTGTGTGAATGACACCCAGCCATACTAGGTGTTTCAACTCCCGCCCGAACCAGAGGGGCTGTGTCCTTTAGACGGGTAGTATCACACGCGACCGGACTGTGTGTCCAACGTCCAGCCTCTTTGGGGGACTCCAAATCATACATAATATGATCAAAATATAAGCATAAGCATGCATGTGGCATGACATGTGGAAACAATAGATATGGACTCAAATGAATGATAAGAATACTCTAGATGGAATTATAGATACAACCTAGAACTCAGAATTTGTCCAACTTTTTGAATTTCTATAAAAATTTCGGCAGATTTACCCTAAAACTGGATGGTCCGAAAAAACAGAACCAACAGTATAATATACATGGGAATGGTACCCGGATAAACTGATAACATAAACAATTAAAATGGATAACAAAATGAGATGACCGGATGATATAACAAATCTGCAGACAGAATCTTTTGACAGCACCACTGCCCTCCCTTGCGACCTAATTTGAATGGTTTATATCAAAGTTATAGACTTTATGGTCGTCATAAAAGTTATAGATATATGTCTCAGGTTCCATAAAATCTTAAATTATCTCAATATCAATTTTGTACAAAGAATTATACTCAAAATACTAGCAATTGTCCGACGTTTAAAACAATTTTCCTTTAGAACATTTTGTCTT
Organism: Petunia x hybrida; assembly: GCA_037355625.1. NCBI lineage: Eukaryota > Viridiplantae > Streptophyta > Magnoliopsida > Solanales > Solanaceae > Petunia > Petunia x hybrida. Next base: position 6,045,221 of record JBBBVM010000013.1, read on the forward strand.
GCTGCTTTGGACATATTTCACCTTGGGTTATAGTACCAAATTAAGCATATAAAAGGTTACCTTTATATCATATAAGTTTTCCACAAGAACCACCAAGTTTTGAACTAAGACAAACTTCAAAAGCTACAAAACAAATGCCTTGTCGAAAGAAATGTTTAGCCTTACATACCTTTGATGTTTTTGCTTCCAAAACTTGTTTCTTTTATATTACAAGCCTTCCAAAGCTTAAACAAGCTATAACACATCATTTAGGCACTTTTCTTAGCCATGAAATAATTCTAAAATTCAAGCTGTAGACGAAATTGAAGATAATATAACGTTACCTTTGTCGCGTAGAGCGTTTTGACGCAATCTGTCTTCAATTTCGAGTTAGGATTGGCTTCCTTCCTTCAAAATCATAAAAATAGCTTAAAAACTCAAGAAAGCAATGTTTCTCTCATGAGGTTTCTGGAAATGACGAGAAAGAGGTGAATTTCTCTTTTATAATAAAAATATTTCACTCCTAGTCCTCTTTTGCGCTTATGTCCCTTCTTCTGGCCTGATTTCTGATGCTCATATCTTTTTATCCTGACATTGTATGAAAAAAGGTCAAAGGCGTTGGTATATGATATGTCCCCAAAAGACCTCATATAACACATATAATTAATTTTTCAAAAAGCTTCGTTAAGAGGCAAATCCTTAGTAGGCTTTTCCGCAACTTAAATCCGATTTTCCCCAAACATTATATTCAACATATAAACATCATATATGGTCATATTATGATTTTAAACTCACTTAAATCATTCTTAAAATGTCATTAATATATACGTCACTTTAGACATACGTGGTGTAACAATCTCCACCCTTAGGAACATTCATCCTCGAATGCTAAATGAAGTATGTAGAAGCATTAAGCAAGGATCTGTTATATGCCTGAAGTAGTGAAGAGATGTGGATACTTGGCTCCCATATCTTCTTCAGCTTCCTAAGTCATTTCTTCTACGTTATTGCTTCGCCATAACACCTTAACTGAAGGAATTTCTTTCGTCCTTAGTCGATGAATCTGCCCATCTAAAATTGCAACTGGCACCTCTTCATAAGTCAACTTCTCTTTGATCTGTACATCCTCTATTGGTACAAATCTGGAAGGATCTCCGACATATTTTTTGAGCATGGAAACATGGAATACTAGATGTACCTCCTGAAGGTCTGGTGGAAGGTCTAACTCGTAAACTACATGTCCAACTCGCTTGATAAACTGATATGGACCAATAAATCTAAGGCTAAGCTTTCCCTTCTTTCCAAATGTCATAACGCCTTTCATAGGTGATAATTTCAGGAATACCCAATTGCCAATCTGAAATTCTAAATCTCGACGACGGTTAACTGCATAGGACTTCTGTCTGCTCTGCGCGGCTAATAATCTTTCCCTGATCAATTTGACTTTATCAACTGCTTGTTGGATTAAATCTGGACCTATCAATTGAGACTCGCCAACCTCAAACCATCATATAGGAAACCTGCATTTGCGCTCATACAAAGCTTCATATGGCACCATCTATGCAAGAATGATAGCTATTGTTGAATGCAAACTCTATCAACGGTAAATGTTCACTCCAGCTGCCTCCAAAATCTAACACACAAGCTCTAAGCATATCTTCTAACGTCTAAATGGTCCGCTTAGCCTGTCCATCTGTCTGAGGATGAAATGTTGTACTCAGATTCACCTAAGTCCCTAAACCTGTCTAGAATTATCGCCAGAAATTAGCTGTAAACTGTGCGCCCCTATCTGAAATGATAGATACTGGAATACTGTGTAGGCGAACTATCTTGTTGATATAAAGTCTGGCATAATCCTTCGCTGTATATGTAGTTCTAACAGGCAAAAAATGAGCTGATTTAGTAAGCCTGTCAACTATAACCCCAGATCATACCTGCTCTACGTACGGGTTAAGCCTGTAATGAAGTCCATATTCACTGCTTCCCATTTCCATGATGGAATCTCTATTTCCTGCAACAAGCCACTAGTTTTTTGATGCTCCACTTTAACCTACTGACAGTTAGGACACTGAGCCACAAATTCTGCTATGTCACACTTCATTCTGTCCCACCAGTAAATCTGCTTATGATCATGGTACATCTTAGTCGAACCTGGATGAATAGTTTAACTGAAATATTATGCCTCTGTCATAATCTTTCCATGTAAATATGCCATATCAGGACCACAAAGTCTATCTTTATACATGAGAACCTCGTCACTAGTAACCCTATATGGTAATTTCGGTTTTCTCCTAGCTATCTGTCTGTACTCAACTAGAACTGGATCCTCATACTGGCGTTGTTTTACTTCTGTCACTAGGCAAGTAGTGGTTGTGTTCTCAACTGTAACTCCATCATCGTTTGAATTTATTAATCCGATTCCCAAGCTGCCTAACTGGTGGAGTGCATGAGCTAACTTTTTCTTCTGTGGCTGTAAATAAGATAAACTACCCTCGGATGATAAAGAATGTACACATCATAGTTCTTCAACAACTCTAGCCACTGCCTCTATCGTAAGTTTAGGCCATTCTGCTTAAATACATACTGGAGGCTCTTGTGGTCTGCATAAATATCAACATGAATACCGTATAAATAATGTCTCCAAATCTTCAATGCATGAATGACTACTGCAAGCTCCAAATCATAAGTAGGGTAGTTTTGCTCGTGCTTTTTCAGCTACCTAGAAGCATAAGCAATTACTCTTCCATGCTGCATCAATACACAACCAAGACCAATTCGAGAAGCATCACAGTAAATGACATAGCCCTCAGATCCCTCTAAAAGTGTAAGTACTGGAGCCGTTATCAACTTGTTCTTTAGTTCTTGGAAGCTGTGCTCGCAAGAATCAAACCATTGAAATTTGGTTGTTTTCTGTGTCAATTTGGTCAGTGGAGCTGCAATGGAGGAAAAATCCTCTACTAACCTTTTGTAATAACCTGCCAAACCCATAAAACTACGTACTTCAGTTGGCGTCGTAGGTCTGGCCATCTACTTTAATTCCTTCTGCTGAAACTATATAGCCAAAAAAATGCCACTGAATCTAACCAGAATTCACACTTTGAAAACTTAACATATAATTGTTGGTTTCGAAGAGTACCCAATACTAGGCGTAGATGCTCCGCATGCTCTGATTCAGACTTTGAATAGATGAGAATATCATCAATAAATACAATCACAAATAAATCCAAGTAAGGCTTGAATACGCTATTCATCAGATCCATAAATACTGCAGGAGCATTAGTGAGTCCAAACGACATCACTAAAAACTCATAATGGCCATACCTAGTCCTGAATGCATTCTTAGGTATATCATATTCTTTGACTCTAACCTGATGGTAGCCTGATCGCAAATCTATCTTCGAGAAACACTTGGCACCCTGAAGCTGGTCGATCAAGTCATCAATCCTGGGCAGAGGGTATTTATTCTTGATTGTGACTTTATTCAGCTGTCTGTAATCTATGTACATGCGCAGAGAGTCGTCTTTCTTTTTCACAAATAATACCGGGGGTCCCCACAGGGAAATGCTGGGTCTGATGATCCTTTATCTAACAAATCCTCCAGTTGCTCCTTAAGTTCTTTCAGTTATGCTGGTGTCATCCTATAGGGAGGAATAAATATGGGCTGCGTACCTGGTACTGTATCAATAGGAAAATAGATCTCCCGCTTTGGAAGAAGACCATGCAACTCCTCTGGAAGCACGTCAGGGAACTCATTCACTAGGTGTGGACCTAGTCCCACCACATACCTATGAATTCTATCCTCCATACTCACTATAACCGTAGGGGAAAACTTTTCTAAAGAATTAAAACTATAATTATACTCTTTTACACTCAAACTTCCTTGTCTCAAGGTTAGGAACTGATCAGCACGTGCTCTGTGTGTCTCTATAGGCATATACTGACGAAGGAAAGCATCGGAGAATTCCTGCCAAGTCGCCGGAGCAGCATCTGGCCCTCTAGATAGCTCCCATGTCTGATACCACCCTGCTGCTAGGTTATGCAATCTGAATGCAGCTAACTCTGCTGACTCCATGTCTGACACGTGCATGACCCTCAACACCCTTGCTATCCTCACTAGAAAATCCTTAGGGTCCTCTCCTGTGCGGGTTCCAGTAAAGGCTGGAGGCTCTAGCCTGATAAAATCCTTGATCCTGGATCCAACATCCCCCTGGGCATCTACACTGTTTCGTCTAGCCTACGCAACTATAACACTAGTAAAAAATCTGATGGCATCCCTCACTTCCTGCCCCTGGCTATCAGGCTGAGGAGCTGGAGGTATGGTAGCTGTAATACCTCTAATATCGCCCTGAACTGAAAGGATCTGTGAGGCCTCAGATGGAGCCTCATGTTTAGACTCATCACTATCATCCACCTCAGGTGGCACTCTACTAGTACCATAGCCGGCAATAGCCTTGCCCTTCTGGGTAGCGGTTTGTTTCTTCGGCGACATCGCTGTATTCAAAACACTATGTTTAGAAGGGTGAATTCTATAATCATGGCCCTATCGCACGATCTAGAGAAGAAAGAAAGACAACCATCCTGAAATGTCATGTCGCCTCCTATTAATAAGTATGGCACATAACATACTTCAGAACAAGACTCTACTAGACAAGGCATGTAGACACCCTAGAACTGAACTGCTTTGATACCACTTTTGTCACGAACCAACCTAGGGCCGTGATGGATAACCGACGCTGAGTGTCGATCATCGCTAAACTTACTAATAATCTATAAATAATAGAGATGAGGTGGTAACCTGGTTATAAATACATACATATTTACTGAAAACATAAAGTCTCGAAAGATGACAAGGCTATCATACGCTGACATACTTAACATAGTGACTGAACCACACAAAGACATATCTACAGGCCTCTAAGAGTGCTAAACTGTATATACAAAGAACGGGACAAGGCCCCACCATACCTAAACTAGCTTACTATACACATACCAAAAGATAAATAATTCTTGGAGTAAGCGGAGTGACTCAAATAGCTGGTAGATAGCCAACTAACATGGCCCAAGCGCTGATCTATCTGTACCTGCGCGACATGAAACGCAGCGCCCCAGAAAAGGGCGTGAGTACAATATGTACAAAGTATGTATGGCATAAGCATATAATATATAGCATAGCAGAATGAAACTGTAAGGCAGGAATATAGATATGAAAATATGTGCTGAAGTACAACAATGAAGCTGGAAATCTGAAACATGAATTAAACATGATATGAATATAAACTGAAGTCTAACTGAATCTGAAACTTAAGACTGAGCTGAACTGTACTGATAAATGACTGAAATATGACTGATAACAAGCAACTAGAAACTGGAACTGATAGCTGTCAGCTGATATTGACACTAAAAACTGGTGGCTGATAACTGAGAACTGATAATTGGTACTGAGCTAAAACTGAACTGCTATTTGAATTGGTACATGTCTAGTGTTATGGGTTGTATCCCTCCAAATCAGGTACCTGAACATCTAAACTAGCCTCATGTATAGTCATTCGGTGTATATTTTGGCTATATACGTGTATATGATAAACCTGGCGGGTGTTATGGGCTATGTCTCCCCAACAAGTACTATATAGTATCTCTGGTCAGAGTGTGTGAATGACACCCAGCCATACTAGGTGTTTCAACTCCCGCCCGAACCAGAGGGGCTGTGTCCCTTAGACGGGTACTGTCACACGCGACCGGACTGTGTGTCCAATGTCCAGCTTCTTTGGGGGACTCCAAATCACACATAATATGATCACATTACAATCATAACCATGTATGAGGCATAACACATGTGCAAACAATAGATATGGACTCAAAAGAATGATAAGAAAACTCTGGATGGAATTATATACACAACCTAGAACTATGAATTTGTCCAACTCTATGAAATTCTATAAAAATTTGTCCAACCAATACTATAATATACACGGGAATGGTACCCAGAGAAACTAATAACATAAACAACTGAAATGGATAATAAAATGAGATGATCGGATAACATAACAAATCCGCAGACAGAATCTTTAGACAGCACCACTGCCCTCCCTTGCGACCTAATTTGAATCGTTTATATCAAAGTTATAAACTTTATGGTCTGCATAAAAGTTGTAGATATATGTCTCAAAATTCTATAAAATCTTAAATTATCTCAATATCAATTTTTTACAAAGAATTATGCTCAAAATACTAGCAATTGTCCGAAGTTTAAAACAATTTTCTTGATTTTGGAACATTTCGTCTTGCTGCTTTGGACATATTTCACCTTGGGTTATACTACCAAATTAAGCATATAAAAGGTTACCTTTATGCCATATAAGTTTCCCACAAGAACCACCAAGTTTGGAACTAATACAAACTTTAAAAGCTACAAAACAAATACCTTGTTGAAAGAAATGTTTAGCCTTACATACCTTTGATGCTTTTGCTTCTAAAACTTGTTTTCCTTGTATTCCAAGCCTTCCAAAGCTTAAAAAAGCTATAACACATTATTTAAGCGCTTTTCTTAGCCATGTAGTAATTCTAAAACTCAAGCTGTAGATGAAATTGAAGGCATCATAACGTTACCTTAGTCGCGTAGAGCGTTTTGACGCAATCTGTCTTCAATTTCGAGTTAAGATTGGCTTCCTTCCTTCAAAATCATAAAAATAGCTTAAACACTCAAGAAAGCACTGTTTCTCTTATGAGGTTTCTGGAAATGACGAGAATGAGGTGAATTTCTCTTTTATAATAAAAATAATTCACTTATAGTCCTTTTTTGCGCTTATATCCCTTTTTCTGGCCTGATTTCTGACGCTCATATCTTTTTATCCAGAAATTATATGAATAAACGGTCAAAGGAGTTAGAAACTACACTCCAATAACTTCAATTTGGTATATGATATGTCCCAAAATATCTTGTAATACATAGAATTAATTTTTCAAAAAGCTTCGTGACAAGGCAAATCCTTAGTCGGTTTTTCCGCAACTTAAATCCGAATTTTCCCAAACTTTATATTCAACATATAAACGTCGTATATGATCATATTATGAATTTCAACTCACTTAAATCATTCTTAACATGTCATTAGAATGATATATGTCACTTTAGACATACGGGATGTAATAGGTTATTGCCATAGTTCTCAAGCTTCTATTTACTTGGTTTATTTTATTTGATCTCAGTATGTAAAGACCTTCTTTCTCCTCACCAATATGCTTCACCTTCCTGATAGATAGATCTTGAAATGCACAAAGTTTTGAAAGAAATATAACACATCAATTCAGATTTTTTGTCAAGTTTGAAATAGACAAAAGATTAAACTTGAATGTTGGTACACATAGTTTATCTTTGATAGTGTCACCTCCTTGCAATTGGTAGTTTCCCATGTGTGATATCTCATTTGATGTTCCATCTAGTAACTGCAATTTTTTGCTTTCCCTACCAGGATGTATTCTAGTAGGTGTTCATAATTTTTTATCATATAATTTGTAGCACCTGTGTCTACAATCCAATTCAAATTAGCTATGTTTTTACATGTCAATTTACCTGCCATGTTTGGAGTACGACTAGTTTTTGAAATTAAAGATCTGTTAAGAATGTTCAATATCTGACTGAGTTGATCTTGACTAAGAGCAGATTCAATGGATGATGAGCAAACATTCCCAGTCTCTATGAGTGTGTGCTAGCGTTTCCCATCGCAACATTGGCCTTCTTCTTAGGCTTGAAGTCAACTAGAAAACATTAAGCTCATAAAAGTTTTCCTTCAAGTGCCCTTGCTTACCACAATGCTTACACCACATTAGTTTAAAACATCCAGCTCTAGAATGACCTTTTCTATGACATAAGTCACACTCTACATTGAAGTCCTTCTTTTGTGGTCTCATCCCACTATTGATATCCGTCATAGGTCTTTGTCCACCCCTTCTTTTAGCATGAATAAAGTAGTAGGGTCAACATTCTCATAATCCCCCTTCCTAGATCTCTGACTCTCATCATAAATAACTATATCATAGGTTTGATTTACATTAGGTGGCTTCTTCATCATGAGAATCTGTCCTTTAGCTTTGTTGTAGTTATCATCCAGCCCCATTAAGAATTGGTGCAACCTCAAATACTATAAGTGTTCAGCAAAGTCCTTGGATTTCTCATAGTCAGAAGAAGGGGAGGGGATGATTGATTCAGATTTAACCACATATCTCTTAATTTGGAGTAATACAAAAATATATGAAAATCTTTGTATCAGAGTAAATATCTCCTTATGGAGTTGGTAAACCCTAGAGCCATTAATTTTTCAATCCATCTTTCAGGTCTACCCAAAGTTTGTGAGCAGCAGAGAAGAATAAAACGCCACTCAATAGGTCTCGATTAACATTGCACATAAGCCATAAAACTACAATCGCATTACACATATTCCATTAACTCTCCAAGACTTTATCAAAATCAGATTTCTTATTAGAATCATCAACAAATCCCAATTTATTTTTCCAACAAAGCTACTTTCATAGCTCGACTCCAAAGAGTATAATTATCCATACATGTCAATGAAATTCCAACTGAGAGTGATCTTGGTCCATCAGAAGGATGCAAGTGCAAAGGGTGGTTGTAATCTATCTTTTTTTGCATATAGAATCGTGTTTGCTGCCATTTGAACAAAATATAGGGTATCAAAACTTAGGGCAAGATTGCTAAATTTGAGCTGAAAAATAAAAAAATGAAAACTGAAAAGCCATACTCAGAGATGAATTCTATGATTCCAACTGTCTATATCTGCAAAGAAACCTCTTAATATACTCGATCGCCTCTGATACCAAATTAATTTATGGGTTTAGAAATGTAGAAGCTGAAGTTGGTGCTAAGAAATTGTAGAGAGAGAGAGAGAGAGAGAGAGTTCTATTCTATTCTCAAACTCTGTGTTCTAATGAAGCTTACAATATGTATTCATACAACTAGCTAATACTAACTACTATAGTTAAGTTAGCTAACTGACCACAAGTAAATTAATTGATTAGGCTAACCACTAACCGATTGAGTGTGCTGACTCATACTAACAACTAACTAACAACTTCTATTACTAAAAGTTAAGGCACAATTGTGCATTCTTCTAAATCCTTTACAAAAATAATACTTTATTTACATTCTACCGTCCAATTATTTTATTTTAGAACCCAAACAATTACAACAGTTTCTACGGAGATCAATATAAAAAACTGATCAAGTGTCATACTTGTATAGTACTCTAACACCGAAGAAGTTAAGGTCTAATTTACGTGGAGAGAGTGGGAATTTCATGGCCATAGCGCACAAATAGCTGGTTTTAGTATCTCATTTAGGGAACCTAAATCTAAAAAAAAAAAAAATACCGCTTTTAACATCTAAAAAAAGATATTATGCTGAAGTTAATACAACTTAATTCTGCGATAAGAAGTTTTCTGACAAAAAAGTAATTCCGCCTTTTAAATAAAATTTACAAGGTGACTATGCTACATATGACTCGTGCAAATAAATTACGCTTGACCACCAAGTGATGTGGTGTAGCGGATGAGGCTACTCATTTCTTAATCAGAGGTCTCGGATTCGAGCCTTGGGTATGAAAATATCACTGGTAGGGAACGTTTTTCCCGAATGGAGCTCTACATGGCACGAATCCGAATTAGTCGGGGCTCTAATAAGGATAGCGGATACCGGGTGAGAAACAAAAAAAAAAAAAAAATAAACTACGATTTAGATTTCTATCACTTGAATTGATGGAACACACTTGTGTTAATTCAAATTTCTATAACTATAATATATGCGATTTCTTACGTGAAAATATCGTCCACGATCAGCTTTATCTCGAAGTGAATCCTACAAAATGCTAATGTATTTTATTCTTAGTTGGAAATTTTGCTTTAAGCCTCTCAAATGTCGACGAATTATAATTTTGGTCTATATTATTTTGATTAAGTAATTTAACTTTCTGTTTATTGAAAAATGCACTTTTAATCTCCTGCCAGTAAATCTTCTCAAAATTTGAAAAAGTATTAACCATTATCCTCAATCATTTGATTACAGATGTGTATGTTAAATTGGTATTACCACTCAATTTATGGTAATATAATTCCAAAAACTAGCCAAGCATAACATATTTCTTGTATACTGTGATGAAGAAGACACTTTAATATTTAAAAATAAAACTTTAAGGTGTTCAAATATATATTACAAGTATGAATTAGAATTTTCAATATTTGGAGAATTTTCAATTGGTAAATAATTGGCCTTTCTGTCCGGTAATAATGTAAAAATTTTGTGTATGAGCCTCTTTGGCGCGCGCTAATTGATTTGTAGCCATCAAAAACAAATTCGCTGAGAAATAGCCACCTTCGGACAAATCCCAGTATAAATACTGAGGCTTTGAATACTTGTTCAAAGCCCCAGTATTTATACTGGGAAGCTTCAGTAAACTAATCCCAGTATAAAATACTGGCATTTTGTTATGAGACTTTGTATAAAACTTCAGTCCCATAACAAAATACTGGGACTATGAACAAATACTGAAGCTTTATATATAAAGTCTCATAACTAAATAATGAGATTTATCCCTTTGATGAGACCTTTGTTATGGGAATAAATCCCATTATTTTGTTATGGGATAAAGTCCCATAGCAAAATAATGGGACCTTTGAATATGTTAGTTCAAGGTCCCATTATTTTGTTATTGGATTATTTTGTTATGAGACTTCTTCAGTCCCATAACAAAATACTTGGACTTTGAACAAGTTTAGTTTTTTGTTATGGGACTAGTCTAGGGTGTTTTTCCAACGCTAATTGAGTTTAAGTGTGCGCATGAATTTTTGGCTATTCTTCAATGAATTTTGAAACGCTGGATAGTCCCCAATGAGCGCGTCAAAAAATGGCTGCTGATCAAAATTTTCCGGTAATAACACTAAATAGAGTACTAATTTATAACCTTTTCCATTTAATTACTTCATCAATCACCGCCCTAGTTTAGTTTATTCTGCATTTTGCAGTTTAATTAATTATTCATCTGAAGACAAAACGAAATCGTAATAAAATTCTCCAAATTGCACAGTTCTTCCCACGTCAAGAGACAAGTTAATAAATTATAAGTTTAAATATTGCGATAGCACAGTTCTCTGTTTGACCAAAAAATGTTGAATGAATAAACATGTAGGACTGGCACTAAAAGACTAACTATAGTCTAAAGGAGAGAAAATCTTTACCATATGAAGAACAAATCAGTAACATGTGAAAATAATAAATACGAAATCTAAAAAGGAAAAAACTAAAGTAAATAAAATCTTAGTCCTAAATTAAGAAAAGGTAAAAATAAAAAGCCAAACAAGAAAGTACGACCAAATTCCCTTAAAAGAACTGTTTCTTTTTAAGGCGGTAACTTGGGTACCAAGTACCTTGTCAGTGGCATCCTCGTATTTATCAAACCTTATAAGACCTAGTTTCGTCCCATGAAAATATAGCTGTAATCCTCTTCATCAGAAACGGCCTCGTTCCGGATTCGCAGCATTACTTCCCTACCCCACAACATCAACTGTAACGCTATAATTCTTCACTTACTCTCTATGTATGTTCGTGACCACACGCTCTTTTATTTTCCGAACACAGGCCGTTAAAATTACTAGTACTATATTTATCAGTACTCGTTATTTACACCAAATTAAATCATTTAATTGAAACTGTTAAAGATTCAACTGATAACCATTAAAAAGGACAGTTCAGTACACAAAATATTCTGTATTCACGCGAATCCGAGAAAGAGTACCCTTTAAGGGCTTCAGTGGTAGCTTAACTTGAAATTAGTGATTGTTTTCACGATTTGAACATATTATCACACCAAAATAACTATACCAGTTACTTCAAGGTTGTCCTTCACTGATATACACACTGAGTGCTCATAAAATTTCGTAATGTAAATATGAGAGTGACATGCACGAAATAAGCCCGCGAGTGAGTCATACGTTCAGCTAGCCAAGATCTTCTATATCGGATGTCATGTATAGTATGCATAAAATGATGGTCAATGTGACATGTATGTCCATGCCAGCTAATAATATACCATACATAAACTCCTCACCACTTTAATTTTTACCAAATACAACTCTTTACACATTTTACACACACACTTTATTTTTCACCACACCTACAATTACTCCTCCTACATAAACTCCTCACCACTTTAAATGCAAATTTTGACCACTTGGAAAAAAGTGAAAGAACAACAGCAGAAGCAGTAACAGTGTAGCAGATAATAAAGCAGTGAGAAAAGGACGTATTAGACCAGAAAAACAGGTATTGTACACGTACATAGAGGAATTAATTCAATTCTTTAATGCTAAAAAATTCATATATTTTTTTCTATTAGTATTGAGATTTGCGTCTGTCAAAAATGTTGTTTAGTAAGATAATATTAATTTTTTAACCATTCAACACCAATATACCCAGTTTATCGCACAATAGAGTAAAAAAAAGTGAGTTATATGCACATTTTGCTTATTAAAGATTAGTTATAGTGAATTTCACAAAACTAAAAAATTCACATAAATTGAAATTGAATGAGTAGTAAAATTTTGATCCGATTTTAAGTGAAAGCAGAATATTTTATTTACCGGACAGTTTTTTTTACCTAGTAACAGTACTACTATATAATAAAGTCTTGGTCACTTTTGTTTTCTTTTTCTCTATATACAGACTCACACATAACACAAACACACACACCTAACATAACACACAAGTGTGACTAGTGATATAGTAGTACAGAAAATTTTTACCTTTTGTCAGAGACTGAGAAAGGAAAAATCTTGGCCATAGATTCCTAATCTTGTTTAATCTATACCAAGGTTTTTGTGTATACAGCAAAGGGTTTATCTATCTATAAATAAGAGTATCTGATCCGATTTTGTTTCTCCCTTTTGCTCACTTTTTTAGCTTCAAGAACTGAAGGGGTTTTTGGAAAAATTAAGGTTTCGTGGAGATTTATGTCGGCAAGATTAGTGATATTTGGTCTTTGCATGCAACAAATCATCTACTCTGTTTCTCAGCAGAGTCTTTCTCAGTGTTTATCATCTGTTTCGATGCGTTTGAGGCCCATAAGGTAACTTTTTTGGTTCCTTAAACCCTTGAAGTTTTTGGCTATTTTTTAAATTTTGTTTGGTTTTTTGGTTATTTTTGTAACTGATCTGATTTGGGATTTTCTTTATTTTTTTGTTTTTGCAGGACTTGTTCTGGTGTTGTTTGTTTTGGTGGATTTCATATAAACAGATTTTTACATCCTATTTTGCTCTTAAGACAACCTTAGAACAGTTCTTGTTTTTTTAATCTGTTGCTGTTTTTAATAGGAGTACCTTTTTTTAGTTTCTTTTGAAAAAGACCAGTTTTGTGGGCATATTTTGAGGGGTTTTTGTGAAGATGCCTGAGTTTCAAAAATCAAAGAAGAGTTTTGAAACTGGAAAGGCTATGAGGAAAATTAGGATTGTTTTTAATGATCCAGATGCTACTGATTCCTCTGATGATGAAGAGGTTATCGATAAGAAACCAAAGCGTTTTGTTAGGGAAATTAATTTGCCTATTGTTGGTACCAACGATTCGTTTAGCAGCCTGAAAAAGGTTCTTGAAACCGAAAGTTCTTGCCAAGATAGTAACAATGGTGACAAAAACCCCAAAAAGAAAAGGGTTTTAGCTGCTAATGCTAAAACCCCGAAACAACAGCTGCAAAGTAAGCCAAGTTCGTCGAAATATAGAGGTGTTCGACAACGAAAATGGGGTAAATGGGCTGCTGAAATTCGTGACCCTTTTCAAAGTAAAAGGATTTGGCTTGGTACTTATAACACTGCTGAGGAAGCTTCTCAAGCTTATGAAATGAAACGCCTCGAATTCGATGCGCTGGCGAAGAGTATTAGTAGTAATACTACTAATGCTAGTGTGTCTTCTGAGAAGTGTTCCAACAACAACAAGAATGTTGGTGGTGTTTGTGTGTCTGAGGACTCTGCTGAGAGTTTGGTGTCACACACTTCACAGTCACACACATCTCCAGCATCAGTTCTTGAAATGGATTCATTGACTTCTGGTTCCGCTACTGTATCTGAAGTTAATGGCAAATGTGGCCAGGATAAGGCGAACAATGTCGTTCTTGACGAGGCTAATGTTGTTGAGCAGTTGATGGGGGACAATATGTCTTTGGCTGAAATCGGTGCAGGAATGGACTTTGATATGGAGATGGACTTGTTCTTTGCTGGTAGTGATGATTTTGGTCAGAATCTGGATGACTTTGCTATCAATGATTTTGAAGATCTGCCAATATGTGGGCTTGAAGGTGATGTGCAGTTGCCTACTGGTTTGCCTGATTTTGATTTCGACTTTGATTTTGATGGCTACAACGATTCGTTTGCTTACATGGATGAGACTCAAGCTCAAGCTCCCCTGATGAATGGAGGAACACCCCTCAATATAGCATGCCCATAAGTTTTGCAGCTAATAGGAGTTTTTTATATATTTATTTAGTATTAGTAAATTTACATATTAAGTACTTAGTCGAGAGTTTCTATGTCTCAAGAATCATTAAATTAGGTTCTTGAGACCGTGGTTTTGTTACTTCTCAGTTAGTTGAGTATTGTTTACTTTTTGTTTAAGAGGATTTTGAGTCTTAAGGGATATGGTTATGTGTTGAAGAAAATTGAGACAATAGTCCCTTTGGGTTTTCCCGTGCTACTAGAGCCGTCCAAAGGTCTATTGAATCTCTATTTGGCTTACTAGTTATCTCTTCTATCTTTTGAACTATGATATTAGTAATGAGCTATGATATGAACTTTATGAGTATTGGATTCTCTTTTACCTAATTTGATTATGATTTACCATGTGCTTTGTGACATTGACATTATCCGTGGCATTTGCTCACTTGACAGTTTTTCTGTAGTTGGGATTGAAAGTCATAAGTCCAATTCTTTTTGTTTCCGTCATTTGCTCTATATACATTGAACTTCTTGTTCCTTGGTAAGTGATCATTGGTGTACTAGTGAAGTGATTATAAAGTCTTGAACAACATTATTGGATTTTTAGTGGATGTAACGTCTGTTTATTGATGTGAAAATCCATTTCCTAGTGCATTACTAGGAATCTTGATGAGTCTGGGCCAATATTTTCTTGATAGGGGACACTCTGTACTTTTTTGGTTGATTTGCCAAGCAAATGATATCAAGAACTAAAGGTCGCTGAGAGATGTTATCTATTTCGAGATTTTTTGGACTGTAAGCTGAAAGACACCAGCTGTAGTCCATTTCAAATCTGATTGTGGAACCAAAGGCCACTTGGTCCTGCAATGCTGCTCCTTTCCTTAAATTTTTGTTGGACACATTGAGTATGGTTGGTGACAAGTTTACGATGTGAGATTAATGTGTTTGTTGGTTTTTGGTTCTGGTGTTTAGTTCGCCATAAGATACTATAGTGTCCAAAATTTATGTTTAAAATCAAGGTTTTGACCATTTTCTATTAATTAAAGCTGGGGAAGGGGTCGGGTGCTTCATTATGGCGAGCACACCTATTCACTGGTTAAATTGAGTACACTCGTGAACTTTGCAGAGACTATAATCATCCATGGCATTGTCACGCTTTAATGGTTAATCATATTTGTTTCCTTCTCGGAGGTTGCTCAATCTGAAATTATAGAGTAGGCTTTTCTAATAAGAATGGATGAGAGGATTAGAATGCGATTTGTCTTTGCAAATCCTAGTCCTGCTTCGAACTCAAGGGTCTAGCCTAATCGTGCAGGAAAAATGTCATTGAAGGTGCAATCAGATTAGAGTGGACAAGCCTCAATCCCAAATATGTTAGAATTAGCTGTGATCCTTATTTTCCATCTATTTCCATCGTTATACAAAATTCAATGAAAGAAAAAACACTTTAGTTCTCTACTTCTTTCTTTATTTCTAATAGAATAAAACTTTCTTCTAAGTTTAAAAGACTCCTAAAAAACATAGAACCTAAAGTAAGTACTAACACGACAATATATGTTCTTTCTTAGTTCTCCTTGGTTTTCTCTCAAGATTTATTGGTGAAAGAAAGTAAAGAGAAATCGTGGAACATAAAATATAGTTTAAAGGTATCATCTGTTGACGACATTTTTCCTGTTGCTTAGAATATTTTGCTAATTGCTTTTATGTATCGCGACCTTTTTTGGGCAAATTCTTCACGCAATTAATATGGCCATTATTATATTCAAATGTCTCTGTGGGATTATTAGTGGATTGACCATTGAATTTCTGTGAACTTTCATAATCTTCATGACTAATAGTAGACAAAATGTGGTTCAGATCCTTCTCATTCAAAACAACTAAAGAATATATTTCCCCTTTTCGATATTGTCAAAATAGTTTCACATTGCCGGAGTCCTAGAACAATTTAGGCGTCAACCGCGTTAATCTCTCTTTCAACTTAAATATAGTAAGAAAAGAACAGAAACAAAATATATTTATAGGGTGATGCTATCTGGCCACACCAATCATGGTCACACCATGGCCACACTCGTATAATTACTAGGGTGTCCTCAATAGGTGTTTGGCCACTTAAACTATTTTTTTCCTCCAAAATTTTCCCTTCAACCGACTATTAAATGTTGCATCTTCCCAAAATCTAGATCCATCCAAAACAATGCATGCGTGGGAGATGAAAGGGTGCTCTACTAATTAAATCATAATGATATGTATAAGTATACGGTGTATATACGCTGCATTTATACGCCTTTTATTTTTCAAAATATTCTCGATTAATTAGAATATATTTCAAAATACGCATGTATATAGACTGTATTTTAGTTTTCCAAAATACTCTTTACCATACACATTTGAACTACCACCAAATATACCATTCTATTAGAATTCCATTCTTATTCATTTACCGTTTTTATCAACACCATTTGGCAACCACTAAACACAAAATCCTTAACCATTTTTAAACATGGACATCAATCCATCAAGTCCTAATCAAGTATGAAATGAATTACATAGAGCTCCAGGGCCCACGTCAGACAATAGTTTGATGGATGATGAAAAATATTTGGAGGACATTGATTTTGACGGGGCCTACAACGATGGAGAAAATGGTGAAGATGATGATGATGATAATTTTGACGTTGAAGTTGTAGAAGTGTTAGAAAATGGAGAGGACAGGTAAATGGGTGATGAGATTTCTGAAGATGATCTAGCAATAGGGCCACTTCTTGGAATGAGGTTTAAAGGTACTGAATATATGTTTGAATTTTACAAAGCGCATGCAAGATTATTAGGGTTTTGTATTGTCAAAAGAACGTGCAATTAAAAAAGGGGTGATAGGGTAAGGTATATGCAATATGGTTGTGATAGCTCTAGGAAACCAAAACATAAGAAATCTGGCAAAAGAATAAACTGTATGGCTAGAATCAATGGAATTTTAGAAAAGATGGATCATGTCGTGTTTCTAAAGTTATTAGAACTCATAATCATAAATTGGAACCATCACTATCACGGTTTCTGGCCGGTCACAGGAAGGTTAGTAGTTCTCTCAAGAGATGGTTTAAAGCCAATGATCTAGCTGGTGTAAGACCATCCAAGAACATAAGAGTAGCTGAAGTACTTGCTGGTGGGCCGGAGAATTTGGGTTGCACATCTAAGAACTGTAGAAATTATATTATGAATAGTAGAGAGTTTGAATTGCAAGAAGGGGATGCACAAGCATTATAAGATTCTTTACTGATATGCAACAAAAAGATAGGGAGTTTTTCTATTCAATTAATGTTGATAATATAGGTAGGATTTGTAACGTCGTATGGGTGCATTCTCACTTAAATATGGTATGTTCCATGATGTTATATGCTTAGATACAACATACCTAGTGAATCGGTATAATATGCCATTCGCTTCGTTTGTTGGTGTCAATCAGCATAGAAAATCCATACTTTTGGGTTGTGCTCTCCTGTCTAATGAGGATATTGGAAGTTACTTGTTGGTGATCTCTACATGGCTTAGGGCTATAGGTGATGTTTGTCCAGATGCTATCTTGACTGACCAGTGTGAAAGCATTAAGGAAGCTTTACATGAATTGATGCATAGTACGGTACAAAGATATTGTGTATGACATATATTCTCTAAGTTGCCTGTGAGGCGGGGTTAGTGATTCAAAAAGAGCAAAGTCAGAATTTAAGGCCATGGTGCTTGAAAGCATTACTACAGTTGAGTTTGAGAATAGATGAGATGAATACATTGCAAAATACAACTTGAATGGAAGAGCGTGGTTTCTTAAGTTTTATTTAGAAAGGGGAAAATGGGTTCCTGCATACCTAGATGATCATATTTGGGCAGAGATGTTGTCTACTCAAAGAAAGTGAAGGAATGCATGCTTTCTTTGATGGATTTATCACCCATCAAAGCACTCTTAAGCAATATGTTCATCAATATGAGTTAGCCATAAGAGATAAGTATGAGAAAGAGATAGAAGCAGAATATAGGTCAAATTGTTTTGAATTGAAATGTTTGTCTGAGTTCCCATGGGAGGCACAACTTCAAGCTTGCTATACTCGCGAAATATTTGAATTGTTCCAAAAGCAAATTAAGCAGGAGCATTGTGAAATCAGCCCCCTTGAGGATGATGAAGCAAAACCCGGCATGGAAAAATACAGTATAATTGATTATTCAAAGAGAAGTTTTACCCATAGAGATCTATTTTTCTTCACTGTTAGGTACACGGCTGTTGGTGAATATTTTAGTTGCTCCTGCAAATGTTTTGAAAGTAGAGGATATCTACGCTGCCATATACTCAAGGTTTGTCTCACAAAAGAATTGAAACTATTGACCAAAGGTATATTTTGGATAGGTGGAGAAAAGATGTTATTCATCCACACTTGAAGCGATTCTTTTTAGGAGGTTATCCCAATATGACTTTCGAGTACATGATGTACAAGGATCTGCTAAAGCATTTTGAGCGGAATTGTGATATGGCATTGGATAGTGAGGTGAAGAGGAAATATATCAAATATATGATAATCAAAGTTGAGCATGAGCTTTCAAATTGGAATGATGAAATTATCGAGCAATTGGTGCCATTGGAAGAGTTGAATGAGGTTGATGTTTACGTTGATCCTGTAAGTATGGGTGAGGGTGATGCAACTATTTTATATAACCCTCGATACACTCGTTCACGAGGACGTCCACGGTTGAGCCGGTATAGAGGATGACTTGAAACATATTTTAGAAGTTCACAAAGTGGTGGGAGTAGCAGAGGTGGTGGTAAGAGTAGTAGAGTTGGTGGTAGAGGTAGTAGAGGTGGGGGTAGGGCTGGTGGTAGGGAAGGTGGTAGAGGCAGTCAAGGCATTAACGTGCAAGATGAAGGAAATGAGGTGAGATTTACTTGCATATTCACTATAGTTCATTGAATATTTGCTTTAACTATGGCATATTTTACACTAATTAATTTTTTTTTCATGTTGCAGCAAGGTGGTGCTCCAACATCACCACTTTGTAGCTTGTCCGATCTAAACGATGACATTGAAGACTTGACGGTTTAATTAGATATGATATAAGTTTGAGTCTTTTTTTTAGTTGGTTTTGACATAGAATCCTTCTTAATTTAATTACATTTTTTTTGTAATGAAACTTAATGAAAATCGACTTATGTAAGTTTCATTCATAGAAAATAAATTTCTTCATGATAATGATATTTTTTCAACTATTGTTACCAGTGATTTTATGTGCAACTTCAATAGTATGAATTGATGTATCTAATGTTAGGGTTACTTAAATCCTACTTCAAAGCTTGTATGCAAAAAGAAATGTTAGGGTTACTTAAAGACTACTTCTTCAAAGCTTGTATGCACAAAAAAATAGACCTACATTGTGCCTAACTTGACTTGAACCCTATACCCCAACCTCCAAATATGTGACTTATGACCATTTTACTGGAATAGCATCATCTGCAATTCTACACACTTTATTATATTTTATAACAAATTATACAACTAACCAAAGCTTGTATGCAAAAAAAAAAAAAAAAGGACCTAAATTGGGCTTAATTAGACTCGAACCCTATACCCCAACCTCCTAATATGTGACTTATGACCATTTTGCTGGAATAGCATCATCTGCTATTCCACACACTTTATTATATTTTATAACAAACTATACAACTAATCAAAACCCTAACCATAACCTCCTTCACCTTGCTTCTACTTCCTTTGTAAGAAATCTGAAAATTTTCATACTAACTTTTAACCCACAATAAATGGAGGCTGATGCAACCAATCTTAGGTACTTTGGACTCAAAACCTTTATAAACACTGTTGGAATGAAGACCTTTCTTGCGAACTTAACCAAATCATATGTAACTACGGATGATTTCGTAAGTTTTTTTGCTTATCATTTTTAATTTTTTTTAAAATATCCATAGCTACTAATATTTTATTTTTTGAATTTTTCATGTTAATCAATTTTCCCAAAACATGTACTCCCTTTTTTGCCTAATGATACAGTTCCTGCTCGTGTGCTATGTGGTAATGAAGAACACGATATGCGCTTTGTTATACATAAAGGAAAGAAAAGGCTAGGGAATGGTTGGTTAAAATTCATAAAGGCCAACAATTTGAGGGTTAGTAAGACACTTCATTTTAGTATTGTGGATGGTTTAGATCTTGGTAAATTTGTTTGTCGAGTTCACATTATGGGACAACCTCGTGATCCTGGTGATGATTTTGACAATGAATTATCAAGTTCATCAAGTTCTAGTGATGGTACTGATTTTAGGGTGATGTTGGACTATGATGGTGAAGGAACAAGTGCATATCCTTTTCAAATTGATTGAATGTTAAATGTTAGGGTTACTTGGTCTATGGTTTTTGGTGACATGTATTATCAAGACTTTTGTTGTTGTTTATGTTAAGTTCTTATCATGACAATAGTCAATTTGTGTATTTTTGTCTAAGGTTTGTTTGGTTGAACTGTTGCTAAGATGTGTAAGCTATGTTTCTTCTTTGTTTTATCAAGTTTTTGTTATGTTAAGACTCTATGTTTATATCCAGATTTGTAGTTGTTAAATTATTACTAATATTTAGTCTATATTTTTTTGTCACATTTGAAAGACGAATAAAATGTCAATTGGTATCATTTGGGATTAAATAACTTGTCAAATAAATTATAATAAGTCATAAAAGATCACACATAGATAAATATTTTCCATAGCATTTGATTTTGATTTATGAAGAAATTAGCCTTCATACATTATCTTGCTTACATAGCACCCACTGAACCAAAAAAAACCTAAACTACACCACTTGAGCTTGGGGCTTCAATAACAAGTTTGGTAGATTGACACTTGCTCTCAATCCTACATGCGACAACTTCCATACGAGCCATCATCTTGTCCTGGCTACGTTTAACTTGATGCACAAGGCGATTAAGATTGGCAATTTCACCACGCAGTTCTTGCACCTGAAAATTAATATTGTTCACTATCCAGTTTACAGGAAAAACTTGTTGATCTACACGGCGACTGAGATTGACAATTTTAGAACAAAGTTCTAGCATATGAATGATAACATTGTTCAATGCCCAGTTGATATTCATAATATGTTGTGAAGTAACAACAGGAAAAGGATAATTGATGTTCATCCTGCAAAAAAAGTAACACTAGGGCTGTAAATAAGGGAAGAATAAGAATTATTGCAAAGTTGAAATTGTGATCTTTTAACTAACATTGGATGAAACATATATTCTCTCCCATGTGAGATTACTTACCCGTTCAGTCTTGTAGAGTTGGTATAGATATGATTATACATTGACAGAAAAAAGTGATCTTCAAAGATATGATATGGGATGATGATTACACTATGGAATGTGTTAGAGTTTTAATAGGAAGAGTATTGGGTAATAGAAAGGCAACAAATCAAGTGATGCATGCATTGCAAGAACCCATGCATGCCAAACCAATTGAATTGGTGGCTTGTATTGGGATTCTAATTGTCGTGTATCTTTTGATATGTTCAATGTACGCACATTCACATAACAATCAATACACACATTTACTTAACAATCAATGCACAGAAACGTTCTAATCCTAATAGTGTTCTAAGTGATCAGTCCAAATCTCTTTCAAATTGCATCATCTTGGATGTATTAATGAAATCAATATGTAATTATAATAAGACGGTGCTATTACTTGCTTACATCAAATAACAACTAAGATTTATAAGGTAATTGTCGCACCCCTTTTTTCCGCGCGCCCGCTTTTGGGGAGGGCGTTTCGGGTTTGGGAAAGCGCTTATGGGATTTTTTTTTTTTTTTTTTTTTTTAATGATTATTTGGCGCTATCCCGAATTAGGGTTTCCATTTAAGGAAGTGACGGTGTTTCAAGGTACGAATTATTTATCTAAAATTCGGAGTCGCCACTTGACAAGTTTAAGGTGTGCCAAGTCACCCAAAGGGTACCTTGGAACACCTATGACTCGTTAGTGGTCTGCGTTAGAGTTCCGGGTAAGGATCTCGGTTGGCTCTCGGGAAGGGGTTAGGCACCCTCGAGTCCTGTGTCTAGCACAGTTGCTTTTATTGACGCATTCCGGCTATATGAAATATTTGTTGTACCTGCCTTTATTTATTTCCCTTTGCTACGCTTTGATTTATTATTATTTTATTTTTATTTATTTATTTATTTATTTATTTTTTTTATTTTGTGTTTCAGTGACTCGGCCGAATATTTTCGCGCAGGCACTTCACCCGTTCGAAACCTTATCAACCTTGATTTGAGTCTCCAAATTTATTCTTTATTATTGTATTATCTTTGGTCTAACTCGAAACTCATAATTCAGCTTCATTTTTATTATACGTGTCGTATTTACTTTCGACACATTTTATATCTTATTTAAATACGGCTCGATTCAATATTTACAAATGTAATTTATTTTAAAACCGGATATGGTCGCGCAGGCACTTCACCCGTTCGAGATCTTCCAATTTAAATAAACTACACTTGAATCAATTTATTTGGTTTCCGATACTAATGTCTCTTAGCTTATTCATTTATCCTTCACCTAGTTTGATTTTCGTTTATCTATCAAAAAAAAGAAGTTGCTAAATTTAATTTAAACACCATTGGGCCTTAAGGTTAAAAGACTGCAACTAAGTAAGTTAGATTTGCAAAGGGTTCAGCCCATTTACACAACCTCCACGTCTGTTACGTTTGTTAAAAGGAAAAATTGCGCCAGATGTCCCTTTTGATCTATTTTTTTTTCGAATTTAGTCCATGAACCTATAGAGGTGAGGTATTTACTGTGTTCTCCTTAACCCTTTTGTTGAGACGTGACCGACCAAATTCAAGCTCCTTTACATGTTGGACCTTCAATGATTAGCCAATTATTAAGCTAAAATAGCCTTATGATCGAAGGGTCAAATTTTAAACTGTGCTAGGTTGTTTGCTATAAGTTTATTTCATACAGTTCGTTTTCAAGATTTGCACTAGTGGTCTTGTGCCCTTTCCGCTTCAGATTTTAGCCTCCTTTAAACATGTACAAAGTGCATCTAAATTTGAAGTAGTTTTATTTTTGTCCTACTTTTGCTAAATTATTTTTTTCTAATCTGACGATGTTTTCCAACCTTTATTCTTTACAGATCTGACTCTAAATTTGGCATAGACATCGAAATCAACGACCATTTGTATTACATGGACCAGTCTACAAAGAAGTTTCAGATCTGGCCTTTTCGCAAAAAGAGATTATATGTATACTGTGCGCTTTTCTTTATAGATAAGTGATTTACATCAAGCAATCCCCTTTTAATGTTAGCTTCAGATCTAGCCCTAATGGTCACAATATAGAGTTATTATTAAGACATGAAACATACAATCAACATTTAACAAAAGATCTAAATACATTTATGGATACCAACAACATGATACACAAATAGACCTTAATAACTCATTTCATATATGCTTGAACATGTGGTCATAAATTAAACATAATAAGATTTGAAAGGGTACCTAATAGCAAAAATGAAGCTCCAACTTGGCAACTAATCAAATGCACCAGCAGCTATCAACCAGCAACAACCCGCAAACTTACTTGGACTCAACCCAGAAATCTTAGCTATGAAACAGATTCAGCCCCCTTTCTTCTTATCTATTTTTCAATATATTTCCACTTCCTCTTTTTTGTTTTTTCTCAGATCTCTCTTTTTCTAAGTGGTTGTGAAGTAAATGCAGGGTATTCAATGTGTATTCTCTGCTCTTTGTGTAGTAAATGACCTCTCTTTATAGAGGAGAGAGGAGGGTAAGAGTTGCTGGACAGCTGGGGTCAAACCCCAAGGAAAAATTGCTTTTTTACAAGCATGCTAAGGCAAATAAATGCCCTGCTTGGAGTGTTGCTCAAAAAGGAAAATGTGCAGAGGGAGCAAGCTGCCAATGCCAACTATGTTTACCATTTTCGGCCATACCAAATCTGCCTCATTAATGAGGCAGATTTCCCTCCTTCTCCCTCATTTTAAAAACCCAAGAATCTGCCCATTTTTAAGACCCAAGAATCTGAAAAATGTGAACTAAAGTGGGCCTGATAGGTTTCACATTCAAGTATCTATCTCATCTAAAGCATTTTCAGCCCACAGCTTTTCACATTTAACCCAAACCCACTAACTACATTTCAGATCCTTACTTATATAATAACAAAAGACTTAACTCAATTTCTAGTCAAACACACAAAACTTGCTAATTTCAACCTAAATTACCTGTAACAAGCTTTTACAAGCAGCAAAGCAACCCATGGTTTAAAATCTTTTTCACAGAGCAGTGGCTTTCAAGCCAAAACAGAACTAAACTAATCAAACAAATGATTCAAACATGCTGACACACTTCCCATAAATAACATATACTCATAAGCATGTAACTTTACCAACAATGAAACAAAATCCAAGACTGGACATCAGGCAGACCTTTTATCATGTTGAATGGCCATTTCTCTTGATAAAATACAGTTTTCATGCTTGTTTTTAAACCCAGATTTCCATTTGATCAAAACGGGCACATGGACAAAGCTCATGCTTAAAGAGACACAGACGCAAGAAACAAGTTACTACCTATTCACTCTTGAATGCACCAAGTGATCAATCTAGACTAAACTCCAAAACTGAAACTGAACTACAACCAACAGAACAATACAAAGCAATGTTAATACAATTGATTCACGCAAGGCACTGACACCACAATTCAAACAGTGAACCAATCCTCATTTTCCTTTCATTCGTAAGCAAAACAAGCAACACATGGCCATACTCACAAACTTTTATAACTAAACTACCAAGGTTCCAAAAATCATAAGCTAACAAACAGGAAATAGGAATAGGAATTCACTATAATCTGACCGTCGTCAAGCTAATCGCCAAGGTGAGACCGCTGCCCCGCTCGTACTGCAACAGCCCCACTGCCATTAGCATCATCGCCTTGATGTCGTCGCAGCTGCTGCCTCGAATCGCATCGTCATCATCACAGTAAACAGAACTCCGACGCCACCACTGTTACATCCACGCTCGCAGAACACCATCTTTCCAAAACTCCAAGCAGCATCACAGCCCGTCGCCTATCATCATCATCACCCGACGTCACCAGGAAACTGCCTCGCGCCCTACACCGCTGCTATATCGTCTCCTCAAAACCCTCGGCTAAGAAAACCAAACACAGCCTCCTCCTCAAACATCATTAAAAGAAAAGAAAAAGAATGTAAGAAGAAGTAGTGGGAAACAGAAAAAGGGACGAAAGGAAACGGGAAACGGGGACGGGGTTCGGGAAAAATGGGGATGTGAGGGTGAAGGGGAAACGAGGAGAAAAGGAAAAAAGAAAAGACTCACCGGAAAGAAGGAAAGAAAATCGCCGGAAAAGTTCCTTGGCCGTGCTTCGAACTTCGATTTACGAGAAATCCTTGGTATTTCGTGGAAACCAAGACCAGATCGGGGAAGAGGGGCTCAAAGCGGTTCGGGAGGTATATTTTTTTGCCGGAGAGTGGTGGCTCGCCGTCGCCGGTGGCGGAGCTCCGGCGGCGGCGTAAATTTCGCCAGGGCTTCGCCCGTTTCTGTGATTAGCCGTGTGTGTAGTGGGAAATGAGGGTTGGGAAAGGGTTATAAGGTGAAAGTGATGGGCATTCGTGAGCCGTTGGATCAAATTGAATGGACGGCTGAGATTAAACGGGTCAAATGGGGTGGGCTGAGATGTTGGGCTTCATTTAACTCTCTTTTGGATTTCACAAATAGCCCCAATTGCAAATTTAAACTACTAAAATACAAATTATATAACACACACAATTGACAAATAGACTAATTAACTAACACTTAAATTATACAAGTGCGGATATTATCACAAATGTAAAGACACAGTTAGACACATAACAAATATATATTTGATATTTTTTCTAGTATTTTTCTCCTAATTAAATGCCTAGCATTAGCTACGATACATATAAAACTGAAGAAAATTAACACTACTATTTTATGCATTTTGATATTTTTTGTGCCAAAATTAGGTGATTACAGTAATGAATTCATGTAATCCTACTTACACCTTATTGCATCGAATTGGAGACGTTTAAGTAAGATTTTTCATCCTTTTTGTAAAACAATTGGTATAATTTAAAATTTGAGAAATTATCATATTTTATGTATAAAATATGTATTTATAATATGCCTTTATGTACATTATGAAATTTCCATAAAATGAGGTCTCTTCATCTTAGAACAATTTTTTTCGAAATTTAGTGGTTCAATCTGCCTTTAATTTTTTCCATCATATATTTTTTAAGAAAGTGTGTTTTTTTAATGGCAATGGTGGTAAACAACAACAACAGAAATTAATAATAAACTTTCTTAGAGCATAATACTTCCATATATTAATTCATCAAACCCGTCTAAGATTAACAACCATCCAAAACATAATAAAAATTCCTCAAAAACAACCATCCCCTACTAATACATAACCCACATTTCGCAAACAAGTACGTAACATGAGTTATGGAGGATTGAGGAACTAAAATAACATATAACTAAACTAGAAACTGGTTGACGTTGGAGCAGAAACATAATCATAGGGATGAAGGCCGGCACCACTAACAGCAGCCTATGATAACTTCTCAATCCTGTCAAGGATTTTCATAATTTTGGCTTGGTTACTCTCAAGAACCTTCACAATCTCTTCAATATCCTCAAGTTTGCATTGCCTGTCGATAATACGCTCACGAACACACTTATCCATACAGAATATATTGTCATACTTGCTAGTTGGTTTCCAGTCGTTGCTTTTTTCACCTTCCATGACTGCAAAAGAAAAATCCGAGTTAATTTACACTAACATCATCCAAAAATTAATAGAAAAAACACTTATAAAATCTAAGAAATTTAAAAACAAATGTATCAAACCGTACTTCTCTTGGCAAATGAATTTCTTCTCAATAAATGAAGGGACGCTTTAGAGATGGTGTTTAGTTGTAATGCATTTGAGAAATACTGATTAGCTTCTTAAATAGAGGTTGTCACACCCATTCAAGAGGGTGTTTGTTTATAATTGATACTCAATATGTGCTTTATTTAATTTTTGCACAATTAATGACGTAAAATTGTATACATAAATATTAATAAAACTATTTGTCTAAATAATGACCCCTAATTGCAAAGTTTGGATTGACATTTCAGTATAATATAATACCTACTCTACTTAATTAATAAAATATTTAAAATATTTTATGACATTACTAATTAGACATGAACAATGTTATTGGCTATGATTACTTTAATTGTTACAATATTACAAATTTATGTGATCGCATTAATACAATAGCATGATGAACACTACGACATGTTACCGGTGATCTTAAATCACCACAAGGACCAATGTGGGAGGTGTAAATGGTGTCATTAGCTATGATCAATCACTAAATTGCATCATGAAGACACAAGGATTGAAATTATGTGTTCGCTTGTATACAATAACATGATTAACACTACGACACTAACTCACCACAAAGACCAATATTGTAAATGTAAGGGTGTCAATAACTATGTCCATCACTACAATTGCCTCATGAAGGGACAAGGATGGAAATAATAAGTGATCACTTGTACATAATAGCATCACGTACAATACGACATATTACCAGTGATTACTAATACATTGACCAATAATTGATCACTAGCACCAATTGCAACATGTAGGAACACGATATGTGTTATAACTGATACATTTTATTACTA
Organism: Petunia x hybrida; assembly: GCA_037355625.1. Classification (NCBI taxonomy): domain Eukaryota; kingdom Viridiplantae; phylum Streptophyta; class Magnoliopsida; order Solanales; family Solanaceae; genus Petunia; species Petunia x hybrida. Next base: position 6,073,460 of record JBBBVM010000013.1, read on the forward strand.
ATATAAGTATGAATATTACGAAATTACATTAGTAAATCTTAGAGTTTAGGGTTTAGGGTTAGGGTTAGGGTCTAGCGTTAGCGTTTATTTCAATAAGTAGTTTTTTTTAATTTTAAAAATGATAATTAATTGAGCCTATCCAAACTCGAACCCTAAACCGCCACATTAGGTAAGTATAGTAAACGCCACTAAGCTGGATTAGTATGTTCTGCCAAACAACTAAGTTTTAATTGCTTTCTTTAATTAATGTTGTGGTTGGTCTCAATAGTTGTGCAATTAAATTAAGGCGCACTAAACGACATGAAATTAGAACCATAGACATTAATGGTACTTCTTCTTTCAATAATGACCCTAGTTACATATTTTCGACTGAAATTATTGTGTCATTTAATTAATGACTCTATAGAAATTACATTTAATAAAAATAATTCGAATATTTTATTTTTATATTAATTAATCATGGATAATTATTATATATGGGACATGTAATTTTGTCTAGCTATGATCACTCACTTCAGTTGCATAATATAGTCACAATAACGCAATTAAAATCGATTACAAGTACACAATAGCATCATGAACACGACGACATGTTCCCGGTGTCGTTAGCTCACCGCAAGGACTAATGTGAGAGGTGTAAGAGTGTCATAACATATGATCACTCACTTCAATTGCATCATGAAGGCACAAAAATACAATTACAATTGATGACATGTATACAATAGCATCATAAACACTACGACATGTTCCCAGTGTCGTTAACTCACCGCAACGACCAATGTGGGAGGTATAAGAGTGTCATAACATATGATCACTCACTACAATTGCATCATGTAGGCAAAATAACACACTTATATGTGATTATTTGAAGAGATTTATACCGGTAACCTTAAGGAGTCGTTTGGTTGGTAGGACTACATATCAAGAAAATCCCCATAAATAACCCCACCACCTCCTTGGTATAAGTTATACCAATATTTTAACAATAAAATCTATAATAAAATTAATTAATATTACTAATCAAACGTGGTATAACAATTATCCTTATCAAACCAACCAAACGATGTTTTTTTTTTTTTTAAAAAAAAAAGCAAGAGTCATATAGGCATTGCACCTAGCGACCATTTTTATTTATAAAGAAAATAAATACATTGTGTTTACAAAATGTGCACTAAACAAGTGCAATACCAAATGCAGCCTATTTCTACCTAAACTAGCACCAAGTTTACTTATTATCCTCATCCTCTTGGGTTGAGTTCCATTGGGCACTAATACCACCAAGTAGCATGAAGATAACTCATAATTTTGATGCCAAACACCATGATAAGTAGGTACTAATGAGCTGCCAGAGCAAACAGTACATAAAATATAAATAGCAAATGTCTAATCCAGCAGTTGAACTAAATAGCCAAGTGGAGGTAAACTCTTCCCGTACAGAGCCCGGTGAGATTTGTGCTTTTCACTAAGCCAGCTTGAGCTTCCCCAAACTAATCTTGATCTTCTTTGTTGCGTGCAAAATGTATATGAATCCAGTAGTTGTGTGTGCACTAGATAGCCAAGTAGGGATATACTCTTCCCGTAGAAATCCCGGTAAGATTTGAGCTGTGTGCGTGGACTAAGACAATGGAGCACCACTGCTCCTAAAAAGAAACAGTGGTGGAGGACCACTTCTTGGAGGAGTCCAAGTTGAAGGAAATATAGTATCCATTTAATAGCAGTCCCAGCTTCTGAAAGTGCTAAGATCATCATAGCAATCCAGTTCTTCATGTGTATATATCTCAATCTTGTACCTGCAAAAAAGAAGCTAATGTTAGTGAAATAAACCTATATGATCTCCACTATACAGCCTTGATCATAGGGGGCATTGTCCAAGCTCCAATCAGCTCCTCTTCCCTTCCCTTTATTCATACTATATTCCTCTTCCTCCTGTCCACGGCTTGGCTCTAAACTCTACAAATTGATGCTTATCTTGATTAACAATCAGCTTGGCTTTTGAAGGTAGTTGAGCATAAGTAGAAAAGTTGACCACCGGTAGTTCAAAAGCAATGTTAGCAAGGTAATCAGCAAGCTTATTGCCTTCTCTCAATGTATGCTTGATTGAAAGTCACCCAGCTGCCTCCACCTTTGAATATCATCAATAATAGAAGCGATAGACCACATAGGCTGCCACTGACCCTCAATGACTTTCTTGACCACTACTGAGTCAGTTTCAATCAAAATATGACCCAAAGCATGCTCCACACATACTTCATTGCCTCCCTAATGGCTATAGCCTCAACCACCATATTATTGTGCTCTCCAATCATCTTAGCAAATGCAAACATAACATCACCTTCACCATTCCTCACACAAAAGGCAATAGAGCTTTGCCCTGGATTGCCCCTAGAGGCACCATCAGTGTTCACTTTAAACACATAAGCGCAGGCAAACTCCAGTATACTTTAACATATCTGAACTTAGGCAAATAGGATTCTAATGCATGCACAATGTCAGGCCATGACTGAGTACTCACAGCAATGTATGGAATTCTCACCTTAACAAGGTAAAAAATATTGCTAGTAATTTCATAGAGCAACCTTGAATAGGAGACAGATTTATCATGCTTAATTGTATTCCTTCTTTTCCATAAAGACCAAACAATGAATGAAGGAACACTAAAATAAATAGCTTGTGACCATGGCTTAGGCCACTGCCTCCACCATTTAAAGCAAACCTGATGAAGATTGTACCCATCCACCTGAATTCCTGCAGCTTGAGCAAAGTATCTCCATACATTGTTAGCCACTGGACTTGTCCTAAACAGGTGTTCCCTGGTTTCTACATTAGGAGTAGTGCAACACCAACACCTGGATGGGAATTGATATCCCATTCTCTTCAGCTCATCATCAAGTGGAAGTTTAAACTTCCAAAGTCTCCACATCATAAATGAAACCTTGATAGGCATCCCTTTAACCCACATAAACTTAGCAAAGGGAACTTTATGCTGCTTCACCCTCATGTAGTTCCATGCACTGCTGACTGAGAACTTACCATTTGAAGTCAAACCCCACCAAGCCTTGTCTCTCCTGTGATCATTCCCGAGCAGATGCACATTTGGACAATGTGCTCAACAATGTCTTCAGGGAGCAAGAGATTTAAGAGTTCAACATCCAATTTCCATCCTCAAACACTTCCTTGACACTACTATACCACAAATCACAGTCAAATGTGTAAGGTACTATAAAGTATAATGGCCCAAGACCTGACCAATTGTCATACCATAAATGAGCTGAACCTTGCCTAATCTGCCAGTGAATCTCATGGTCAATAGCCTCTCTAGCTTGTATCATATTTCTCCAAACATAAGAACCTTGTTTGCATGGCACAATGGCCTTGTGAAGCTTCTTGCAGTACCTGTTAGACATGTAAGTAACCCACAATGAGTCTCCAGTTCTGAAGTTCCACCATAGCGTAGCAAATAGAGCACTTGAAATATCAAACAAAGATCTGAACCCCATGTCACCTTCATCAACTGGCAAACAAAGGTTCTTCCAAGAGGACCAATGCCTGCTTGATCCCTCTTGAGAATTACCCCAAAAGAACTTTGCGAAAAGCTTATGCAATTGGTTGAGCACATTGTCTAAAGGATTCACTGCTGAAAGAAGATGGATAGGCATGGTTTGCAAGACATGCCTAATCAATATTGCTCTCCCCCCAAAAGATAGCATTTTTGCACTCCAACCATGGATTCTTGCAGTCACCTTTCCTACTAAATCTTCATAGTAAATCTTCTTCCTCCTACCATAGAAGATAGGACATCCCACGTAGGTAAAAGGGAACTCCTTTCTCTGAATGCCAGTGATTGATTCCACCTTCTCAACTTCATCATCACTCACTGATACATGTAAGTATAAAGCACTCTTGTCTTTGTTTATCTTTTGTCCTGAGATTGCTTCATAGGCTTGCAAGGCTCCAGTAATCAGATGTAAAGACTCATCATGAGAGGAAGTAAACAAAATAATATCATCAGCATATGCCAAGTGATTGAGGTAGGGACTCCACTTAGGCATTGCATAGCCCCTATAGAAACTGTGTGTATTCAGTGAATTCAGAGTTCTAGATAACACCTCAGCTGTGAGGATGAATAATGTGGGTGACAATGGATCACCTTGCTTCAACCCCCTACCTGAGTGAAAGAAACCATAACTCTGACCATTAAAGAGAACCTCCCCACTCAATAACGCAGCTAGGGCAATCTTCAACGATCAGCTCGGTGCTTCAGGATATGGATCACGGATACCCGTTCCCCTTCAAGAAGATTAGGATATGTCGTCTAGGCCTCCAGGATGCAAGGAGGGGGACCGCGCCGGTGCTTTTGACCTTGACCGGGTCTTTCTAATAAGGACCTGGCGGAGTGCTTACATGAGGGTATACCTGGCACTTACTCGTTTGCCTCAGTTTAGGCTCTGGTTACATGTAAAATTTGGGGAACGAGTACTACTTCAGTATCCTTTCTAATTTTTTGCTTGGACCTTTCGGGTTAAAAGTCCATGTCTTGTGGCGGAAAGAAAAAGGACCCCTCAGCCAATCCTCGATCGCCAGCAGCTCCGTCCTAGCGAAGTAAAGTCTCTGCCCCAATAATACCAATTTGAAGACACTAGCTGAAACATCACATCAATGAATTCATGGCAGAAGCCCATCTTTCTAAGTACCATAGTCAAAAAAGGTCAAGACACCCTATCATAGGTCTTCATCATATCCAGCTTGATTACAACATTTGCATCCACACCCCTCTCATTTATATCATGTATGATCTCCTGTGCAAGCAAAACATTTTCAACTATACTCCTCCCTTTAACAAAGCCTGCCTGGTTCTGGGAGATAAGAGTTGGAAGAACATAAGCAAGCCTATTATGCACCACTCTTGAAAGTATCTTGTTGATGAAATTACTAAGACTGATTGGCCTAAGGTCAGAAAAAATTGTAACATTTGGCTTCTTAGGGATCATAACCAAGTTAGTGTGTGTAACATATCTTGGAATTGCTCTACCACTGAATAGAGCTTGAACCACTCTAACAATGTCTTCCTTGATTATATCCCAAGCAACATTGAAGAATTTGCCAGTAAAGCCATCAGGGCCACTAGCACTATCACCACTAAGCCCAAACACTGCCTGCTTTACTTCCTCTACCCAAGGCACCTTAGTAAATTCTTCATTCTGCTCATCTGTAATCATCCTTGGAACATTCAACATTAAGGGGTTTAGGTTTAGGGTTAGGGTCCTTTTTTTCTAAAGCAAAATCCACTAAGCTTATAGCTTAGTGGCTAATTTTTATTAATAATAATAACAAAACCAAATAAATACGGTCTTTACAATCTTGAAATAAATACGAACTAGCTAAGACTAAAGCTAATGAACGCGTAAGTAGTGGTAAGATAGCACCATACCAAAGCATCGTATCCACTTCATTGGGTTGAGCATTATAAAATGTTAATACCACCAATCGAAATGAATTTAACGCCTTGATATAGTACTTTACAAAGTTTACCTCACTACTTGGCCAAATGTGTATGAATATCTAATGAAATAGCTAAGTAATGATCTACTAACATGTTGTTGTAGACTAATGATGCGAGTAGTAAAATAATAACAAAATCCTAGCTCGCTCCCGTGATAATCAAAGCACGAAACAACCATCTCCAAACCACGAAAACACCCCAAAGCGTCGCCTAGGCGGAGTTTGGTGCTATGGGGTAGGTGCCGCTTGCTCATCGCGCGCAATGACTGGGGCGATGGGGCAAGCGACGCTTGATGATCGCCTGCAAGTATCTAGACATTTTGTTGAAGCCAAGGCAATGGGAGAGGCCTCGCTTTGTCCATGGCGCTGAAACAAAAAATTGTTGGGGGCGATGGGGCGGGCGGCGCCTGGCTATTGCGCGCAAGGAAACTGCAGCTTCTGTCTCTGTCATGCGATCGTAGGATTGATGCCCTGGCCATGGCCTTCAAGATCTGCTGAGAACGATGGCTAGGGCGACGCCTTGGCCATGGCACGTCACATTTTGCTGAAATCTTCCCTTTTCCTCATCACAATCCGCATAGCCATCAATTTCACCAACTTGAGACCATTGAAATCCCATCCAAGTGAACCAAATTTCCATTCCAAAGTATTCCATCAATCCAAGCAAAGCAACATGAATTTTAATTATGAAAGTACCTACAAAAAAGAACACAAAGTTAGTAAAAAAAAGCCTCCATGCTCTGCTCCCTAAGGATTCGAGCATGAAGGAAAGTTCCAACTCCCTTGTATCTAAACACTCCTCCTCGACCTAGTGCGGATGTACGGTTCATTGCAATTATCCCCATTCACCAACCTCCTACCCACACTATCCAATTCATGAAACGAATTAACAAGGACGTCTCCTCGATCAAGCACCAAGTTTGCCAAATATTCTGCCAATTTGTTCCCCTCTCTAAACACATGCACCACCTCCACTTCTATACCATCCATCAAGCTCCAACTTTCTTCAACTTTTTGCACAATTTGCCAAGGCACCTCCCAAACCTTAGTCACCACATTTTTTAGCAACAATGAGTCCGTTTCAACAATAACTTGCGCATAAGGAGTAGAAACCACATACCTCAAGGCCATAAGAATTGCCATCGCCTTCGCTTGAGTATTTGTGGTCATGAAATCATCCATCTCCTTAGCGCAAGCATGCAAGATATCACCCCTCTCATCTCGAACACAAAATGCCCAAGAACTAGAGCCCGGATTTCCCCTAGAAGCACCATCCGTATTACATTTGATCCACCCCACCTGAGGCGGACTCCAAACAACCTTTGTCATCACTAAAGTAGGAGTATGATCTCTTAACACCGGAAGCAAATCCCCCACCTACCTGGCGCATGCTGAAAGTTCCTCCTGCAAACTCGCAACAACATAATAATATGCTGCATAACAATATACACCACCCTGCGAGCTGAAGTCGGCCCACCATGCCTGATAATATTCCTTCGTTTCCACAACTCTCATACAATAAAGATGGAAATAGCATGGTAAATCAACCTCAGGACCGAGCCAGCAGGGGCATCCCACCACAAATTAATCACTTGTGTCAAGTGCAACCCATCAAAAGTAAGACCTACAGGGCCTCCAAAATAGTTCCATACATACCTCGCTACAGGTGCATCAAGAAAAATGTGGGAGACAGTCTCCACGTCAGGGTCCACACAACAATGAAACCTAGAGGGGAACTGAATTCCCTACCTTTTCAGCATATCATCCAGGGGTAGCTTAAACTTCCACAATCTCCATAGTAAAATGAAATTTTAAAGGGAATACCTTTGATCCAGAAGTGCTTGTAAAGGTCACTCGGCTTCTTCCTCTGTCTCACCAAGTGATAAGCCGAACGAACTGAGAAGGTACCCCGAGATTCCAGCATCCAATAGGGCCTATCCCGCTGCTCAGGACACATTGGAGGCTTGATTTTCTAGAATCACATGCTCTGCAAGGTCGTCAGGTAAAGCTCCCTGAGGTGCTGCTCAAGCCACACTCCACCCTCAGCTATTTCGTAGACACACACTACCATCTCATCACATTCAAACTCAAGAGGAACTGCATGATACAAAGGACCAAGACCAGTCCAGTTATCAAGCCAGAAATAAGCATTGCCCTTCTTCAGCTGCCATACTATCTCATGATCCATCACGGGCCTGCTCTGCAACATTTTCTTCCAAGCATAAGTCCCCTCCTTCCATGGCACCACCATAGAGTGATGCTTTTTCAAGTACTTGTTGCTCATATAAGTCCTCTATAAAGAATCCTTGGTGCTAAAATTCCACCAAAGCTTTGCAAAAAGCGCCTTGGAGACATCATACAAGCTCCTAAAACCAACTCCACCTTCATTTAGAGAGTGGCACAGAGTCTTCCACGAAGCCCAGTGCCTGCTATCCTGACCCACAGAGTTACTCCAAAAGAACTTGGCAAACATCTTGTGAAGCTGAGCTGCCACCCCAACAGGGAGGTCACAGGCAGATAACAAGTGAATGGGCATACTCTGAAGCACTGAGGAAATCAGAGTCGCCCGTCCACCTATAGGAAGCAGCTTACCAGTCCAGGAGTCAAGCTTTTTCTGCACCTTCTCCACCAACTCGTTATGATAACAATTCTTCCTCCTAGCATAATAAATGGGAACTCTAAGATACTTGAAAGGGAAGTCCCCCCTCGGTATCTCAATCCCATAAAGTACCCTGTCAACTAACAAGTGTGGAACCTTATCATGCAAGTACACATTACTCTCCTCCTTATTGATTTTCTGTCCACTGGCCAGCTCATAACTAGACAAAGTATCCATCACCATCTTTAAAGGAACCTCATCCGCTGACGAAAAAATAATCATGTCATCCGCGTACGCCAGATGATTAAGGTGAGGACTCCAGATGGGTATCCCATACGGCACAAAATTATCATCCTTGTGCAGCGCATTCAGAGCTCTGGAAAGGCACTCTGCAGCAAGTAAAAACAAAGTGGGTGACAGAGGATCCCCTTGCTTCACTCCTCTGGTGGACTGGAAAAACCCATAGGTCTGACCATTTACGAGGACAGAGTACCAGTTATTGCACAAAGTCCTGTAAATCATCCCAACAAATGTCTCCCCAAACCCCATCTTCTTCGGAGCCTTGATCACAAACAACCACGAAACTCTATCATACACCTTAGCCATGTCCAGCTTAATCACAACATTTGCTGGCTTCCCTCTATCAGCAATATCGTGCACAATTTCCTGCACCAGGAGGATATTCTCAAATATGCTCATCCCTTTCACAAAGCCAGACTGCTGAGGTGAAATGATCCCAGGTAAAAGAATAGACAACCTGTCATGAATAACCCTGGAAGACACCTTGTTACTGAAGTTGCTCAAACTGATTGGCCTCATATCTGAAAAAGTAGTAAAGTCTCTCCTTTTAGGCAACCGAACCAAATTAGCAGCAATAATATACCTCGGCAGGAAGTGACCCCGAAAGAGCGTCTGTATCATTTTAACCACATCAGCACCTATAATGTCCCAGCACGAATGATATAAAGCACCCGTAAAACCATCTGGCCCCCCTGGAAAGTCAGCATTCAGCCCAAATACATCCTTCTTTACCTCATGTTCGTCTGGTTCAGCAATAAAATCAGCATTCTGGTCCTATGTAATAATACTAGGCAAGTGAGAAAGAATAGAGAAATCATCTGGCGCCGCATCACTAGTAAACTGAGCCTGAAAAAATCTGATTGCCTCCTAGGCTATGTCTGCATCATTTTCTAGCAAAGTACCTGCAGTATCCTGTATTCTCCTGATCTGCAACACCTTCCCTTTTCCACTTACATGAGCATGCAAAAATTTGGTGTTCCTGTCCTCATCTTTGAACCACTCCATACCAGCTTTCTGCTTCCAAAACTGCTCCTCTATAGCATAGAATCGGATCAACTCTGCATTGACCCTCTGTAGCCTTTCTCTGTTGTGCCCAGTTGGGTGCTCCTCGAACTCCTGTTTGTAGACCCGGACCACCTCCTCCAAAGTAGCTATCTGCCTAAAGATGTCGCCATAAGTCTCCCTGCTCCACACAGAAAGTGCCTTTTTCAACTTTTTCAGCTTGCAGTTAAAGTTGTAAAAAGGATCAGCGTTGAAATTTTCAGCCCAGTTCTCTCTGACAACGCCCTGGAAGGTCTCATGCTGCACCCAAAAATTAAAAAATATGAAAGGCTTCTTCACATTGGGAGCACCCATGTTCGGCAAAAGCAACAACGGAGCATGGTCAGACCCCCTGTCTAATCAAGTACTCCACCTCAAACTGAGGGATTAACGCTTGGAAGGCCTGATTCACAAGACACCTATCAAGCCTTTTAAAAATGCATTCATCATCTGATCTACCATTCCACCAAGTGTACATGCTGCCTTTGAAATCCATGTCAAAAAGGTGACAAGTATTGATCCAGTGCACAAAGTCTTCCATCTCCGGGTAATAAACTGGCAGGCCCCCAAACTTTTCAAGCTCATCAATAATGACATTAAAATCACCCCTCAACTAGCCAAGGGGACGTCATGTCACTAGCCTGAGCATACAACAAATCCCACAGTTCCACCCGGCTAAAATGATCAGTGCTAGCATACATCAAAGACACCACAAATTCCAGCAAACCATCCAAATGAGTCAGCTTCAGAGACAGCATTTGATGTATCATACACCACTTCCACCTGATAGTCATCATCTACAAACACTCATATTTTGCCATTAAAATTATGCCAAGAAGAACGCAATACCTAGCCATAGTCGATATTTGTCAATATGCATGTAGTGCTGGAACGGCTCCATTAATGCAATAAATGAAAAGTGCTTCTGCCTGTGAATTGTCACCACTCTGTCAAAGGCCTGCAAAGTATTCACAGACCTTATATTCCATATGAGTGAGCTATTCATTGATGACCAGAGGTTTCGGAAATCACCCTTCTAGTTGACACCCCTCCAGTCACAGTTGGTGGGGCACTTCTATCTCGCTTTGCCCGAGCCTGTTTTGCCTTCTTCGCCTGCGGAGCCACCTGTTTAGAGATAAGTCAGCCTTCTCAGCAACATTAACATAATTCTGAGCCGTAGAATCAGTGTCTACATCCTCATTATCACCAATATCCACCTGCTTTTCAGCAGGCTTGTCAAACAAATGCCCCCAGAGCTGGTGTAGGCTCAAAATTTTTCGGAACCAGCTTTGCATTCTTGCGTTTGGCACTATCATAGACTGCTTTTAACTCCTCTAAATCCTGTTCAGTAGCCTAACCAAACTCGAACCCTAGACCCCCACCTCATTCAATACACTCACAACCACTTTGGTGGAATATAATCATCTGCCATACGACTAACCTTTTATTTTTTTATTTATTGCTGTAGCTTTTATTTTGAGGGAATTCATGGATGGAAAAATGTAGGCACAGATTTTTAAAACTAAAATGTTGAATAAAATTCGTGGAGGGAAAATCAAATAAGAGGAGGGAATTATTGAAAGTTTAGTGATATTTGGACTCTTTAAATACTTGCACCATGCATTGTCACAAGCACAATTAAATAGTTAACACAAATCTAAACTAAATGGAATGCGGATGTATTGAAGAGGATTTCATAACATGGTTCAAGATGGAGATGCCCTATTCATACATTACTCGTGACGCATTGGTATCTTTTTTTTTAGCCTTCCACTTTTTAAATTCTAATATAGGAATTTAAGTGCGAGAATAATATTACTCTTTCTTATGTTTGCGTAGTGCCTTCTAAAGAAAATCTATCACTATCTTCCTCCTACTATGGTTGAAACAACTATCCAATATAAGGGGAAGAAATGGACTGCAACACTGTGTAGCGGTGTTCGGTGAAGACTCGTGAAGGGATGGAAAAAATTTGTCAAGGACAATTTTATTTAAAAAGGACATGTTCTTATGTTTGAACTTGTTCAAGCTACACCAACGATTGTTATATTCAATGTTGAAGTGAGAGTTTGAGAATTTCTTCAATGTTGAACTTGTATTGTTCAGTTTTAATTTTATCAATGGAACTAGTCATTATGTTTTGATTTTTAATACGTGACTATTTAATTTCATTGACAACTTATAGTATATGTTGCTACACATAACAAATATTATACCTGATATATTTGCAAACTCAATCATACATAGGTTACTACACTTAACCATTCTTTTGAACATGATAGACAAGTGCAACCCCAAACGATTTTCTAAGTCAATTCATTGTAGCTAGGCGTGTCCTACAGGGAAGTGCAATGGTTGCACAGAAGAGTGGAAAGGCTGCATAGAGAAGTGAAATAGCTACATAGAAAGCTTAAACAATTATGAGACCACATGGGGATTAATATACTATTTAATACGGCTAAACAAAATAAACCCCTATGAACAGTTTTCAAACACAAATTACGAATCCACTTCTAATCCTAATCAACTACCTTTTATAAGCATTATAATGGATAGGACTCCAAAGAAGAACGTTGTTGCAGAACCACTGCAAGGATCACCAGTTAGCCATAACATTTCGTATCAGGAGTTTAAGAATACACATAGGAAGCTGGAGAGTGAGGTTAATGAATTGCTAGGGAGGTTGGTTAAGGAGAGTCACATTGTTTACATCCAAAGTCTTTTATTGGAAGGCCCGGTCCCCTTAACCACTCTTTACACCATGCTTGATGACCTACCCATCCCAAGCACCGAAAGTGAGCCCAAGGAAAATTTTGTTATTGTTATCTCTAGCGACACTGAATCTGTTAACAAGTCTTTTAAGTCTGTGCCTGATACCCCAAAAATTGAGTAGTCCGTTATGAACTTGTCTATTGTTCATGCCATGCATATAGCATGGTATGATAGTGTAGGTGTTTTTGTTGCTTTTGGTTATGGTATTCTGGTTTGGTTCTTCTCTTGAAATGGTCGTGGATTTTTGCTGAAATTATATAATGGAATATCATTTCATGAACTATCGATTAATGAATATATTGTTTTGATAAAATTATTCTCCAATTCTTCTTTTCTTTTTACATGATTGATTACTAATGACTCCGTCCTTATAAATGTGAATAAGCATTTCACTTTTAATTATTGATTCAAAACAGATTTTGTGTGCAAAATAATTCCAAACTAGCACCATATTGGACAATGACTTAGATCATGTGTTCGATGATTAAAATGAGGGTGTGGTCACTCATTACTATTACAAGCTTTACTTGCATTATTATATTTCTTTTCTCTAAGTGTATGGTATAATTCAACTTCAAAACTGAATCTAATTTTCAAACAACTTGAATATAATTTCATCTAACTTAATGAACCTAAAAACGAATTTTAACGTATGACACATTAAGCAAGTGTAAGCTGATGGAAAAAACTTTATAATTGCTGCTTGACAATACTTCACAAGTGAAATGATATGCCTAATTGATCTATAATTGAACTTTCCATTAACGACTAAGATTAAAATCAAAGCTTTCATTTCATGATTAGAAAAATATTTTTACAATCAACTTGATATCTTCATCCCTACAAACATTCCAACTAAAAAAGCTGAAGAAATAGTACTAGATTGATTATCAACCTCAAACCCTACTATACTTTCATCTACAAACGAGCTTGAACAATGATCTGTATGGCTAATATTATCCTTTTGATACTCATATAAAGCTTTATTGGCTTCATCATAGGTGTTATAAGCCTGGAAGATGCTACCCTTGAAACCTACTAACATTGGAGCACACTCAAGCCAAGTTGTACAATCCGAGTCTCTTACCACGAAATACCACATACACCTTAGATTTGGACTTGTCCTTAGATTGATCATTCTTTTGGAAGTCGTTGAAAGCTAAAATGACATCATCATAATACTTGAAAGATTTGAAGATACTACCCTTGACTCCAATAACCATAGGGGCACACTCACACCAAGAGTTATACAACCCCGGCCTCTTACCGCGAAATACCACATAGATTTTTGATGATTTATTCACATTCACATTGACCATGGTTCAATTTATCTCCTTACTCTATTGTAGTGAAGATAGGAAGAAAGTAGATATGGAATAGGTTTAGGCAAGGCAGTGGACACTTAAAAGTGTATATATATTGCCCAAAGTAGTAGGGTTAGAAAATGACCAATAAAAAAAAGAGTTGGGTATATACATGATAATTATTGTACACAATTTAGTAGTAAATACACGAAAAATATACAAAAAATGGAGTATAATATACTAGTATTATGTAATCGTATGTATTGAGTATGTATTATTATGGTATACCTAACTTCATTAACTACATTATGGGAAATACATAAATGTATGTGTAGATGTGAAATTGCTTTGAGAATTGTAATGGAGTTAATATTATGAGAGATAATTAAACAAAATAATCAAAATTAACCTAAAATCTGATGAGGGGTAGAAATGGAACAAATTTTACGCATTTATTAAAATAGGTGTGAAATTACTAAAATACCCTGATTTGGGATGTTTGGGCCACAAATGTTGTTGTCAATAATATTTATAGATATTTATATAGAATTTTTTTACATAAAAGTACAAGTTTTAGAGCTTAATTACCAAACATAGCAACATTTTAGTAAAATTACCATATATAGAGGAAAACACAAGAAAATTACAAATATAGCAAAAACATAGCAATATTTTCCCATAACATACCAAACCCTTATTCTTCCTTCTATTTCCTCCACTATCACTTTTGCTCCTCCCATTTCCCCACATTTCACTTTTCCTCCCACCATTTTCCCCCAATTTCACTTTTACTCCTCTCATTTTCCCCAATTTCACTTTTCCTCATCCATCCTCAATGTATCTCGTTGAATCTTACTATTTCTGTACCGTATCAACTATTTCTGCACCGTATCTCAACTGTTTCTGCACCGTTTCAACTGTTTCTGCACCGTATCTCAACTGTTTCTACACCGTTTCAACTGTTTCTGCAGCACCGTTTCTAACTGTTTCTACATCGTTTCAACTGTTTCTGCAGCACCGTATCTAACTGTTTCTGCACCGTTTCAACTTTTTCTGCAGCACCGTATCTAACTGTTTATGCACCGTTTCAACTATTTCTGCAGCACCGTATCTAACTGTTTCTGCACCGTTTCAACTGTTTCTGCAGCACCGTATCTAACTATTTTTGCACCGTTTCAACTGTTTCTGCAGCGTTTCAACTATTTCTGCAGCACCGTATCTAACTTTTTCTGCACCGTTTCAACTGTTTCTGCAGCACCATATCTAACCGTTTCTGCACCGTTTCGATTTATTTCAGCACTGTATCTAACTATTAATTAATTACATACTGTTTCAACGACGTTTCAAACTGTATCAGACTTTTAAAAACAACGAGAATATAAAATTATGAAGATACCCGTTAACAAGTAAAAGTAAATTAAAATAGAATCATGAAGAACACTTCTTACTGTTGTAAATTATATTAATCTGACAAAATGCACAAGTATATATCTCTTATTTATAAAAATTTAAACAAAAAAGAGATACTTTCCTAAAGGATCTTCAGACATGAGCTCTTTCTTAGATTATTCTTTTACCTGACGCTTGTTTATCTTTTCCACCATCGTTTCATGTGCCAGTAAACGGTAAGCAAAGACCATACCAAAAATAATACAAGTATTCTGGATCAAAATTTATTCCAATAACACCTGGGCATATTATAATACAAATTTGAAAGACAAAAAAGATACTCTTTTATATATTTTGATCAGCGAGAAAACGTAAACAACTGTGACGCTGTGGAGTCTCGCTCAAAAAATACGGTCACCATAAAAAAAAACGACAGTAGCTGGTTTTCGGTCAATATCTGGTGAAGGTGATGACGGTAGTAGAACCAGTTTTTGTGAGTTTCGTTTAAACCGGAATTGGTCACGGATCGAGTGAAATCCTCCGCCACTGCTGCCGCCGGAGTTGATAATTCTGGTATCGTTGTTGTCATTAGTGTTGGTATTGTTGTCGCCTGAACTCGCTGAGTTACGATTAATATGTTGAGCTTACTCCTTTTTTTTATTTGCTTTGATTGTGACTGTGATTTGCTTACTTTGATGACTGTGAAAATTTTTGGTGGTGGCTCTGTTTCTGTTTCAGTGGTGGAGTTGTATTTTTGGATCTGAGAGTGGGTGGCAGCTGATTTGGTGTGTGGAAGGTGGAAAAAGTATTTTAGAATTTTTAGGAGAATGGGATGTAAGTGTAATTATAAAAAATGAAATGTATTGCTTATTGTAAAAATGTGCTAAAAGAATATTGTTATATCTTGTAATTTGAAAAATATTGCTACTTTTTTGTAATATAAGATGTAGATTTGTATATATGTGTAAAAAATCTATTTATATATCCGTGTCTTGATATTGTGAAAAATATTTTCCAACGAAAAAACAAGTTCATTAAGAATGTGGAAAATGACGTTACTAAGGAAATAGACAATACAAGTATCATGAGTTACATAAACATTCGAGTTAATTGTCTCCTCCCTACTTCTCTCCAACCATACCCATGCCTGTCCCGTCCACTCCCATACGCCCATCCCAAATTGCCTAGAATATATATAAATGTTCTTAGGAAAATACTTTAAGCTTATTATCGAACACAAATCACTTATTTTCTTGAAAGATATTTTAATTCTTACTAGAACATGTATCGTGAAAGATGTTTTCCTTGATTTGGTTCAAGAAATGTGGCGCGTAGTCACAGTCAGATACCCCAATTTCTAAATTTTCCCCAGACAACTCTCTCATAGATTTATTTGGGTATTACAAAGATAACTCTCATAATTGATACTGCAAGGTGCAAGTGTCATTAAAAAGTTTATGCCAGGTGTGTCAAATTTGTGTACACACATATCATAGGGACAAACAATGTTCCCGTGCATTTAAGAACTTCTTAAAGAATAGCTGAATCTATAATTAGAGGTTTCACCTGCCTATTTTGGCAAGATACAATTCCCCTTTCAGTATTCTTCTATTTTTTTTCGAATGACACGTATGCCTTAATCAGGCTCTATCTTTACGAAATAAGAAACTACGAATTTACTTCCAGTATACACACTTACCAGGTAGGAATTACCAGAATGAAGTATAGCATGTCGGAGGGCTGTAGTTAAAATTTTATTGAAAAAGCATATGGTTTAATTTGCTTTAGAAATAGCATCTCTACCATCAATAGGTAGATTAGAACTTCGAATAAACCTATTCATCACCTGATATAAAGTGTAAAAAGAAAACAAGTTTTGATTTTCAGTATTATCACTAGCAAATATTATGATAAGGTAAAAGAATAAATTAGTGTCCGTGTGTGAACACCATAAGGAAAAATGTTTTCTTTTTCCCACCATAATCATTATTTTCAGTTTTGGCAATTAATCATGTCATAGAAATTTTTTCTCGTCAATGTAAAGCACACTCTTAGGGGTCCTTTGGTTTGGCAACAAATTATATAGGGATCTAAATCTACTATAAATGTGAAAATATGATTCTCCAATTTATAGTGATACCATTCCTACTGTATTCCAAATTTGGATTATTAATAATCTCATTTCCCAGGCGACTACTTTTTGATGACCAACTTTTGAAAATCAATTTACTTCTTTTTTGCTCTTCCCCTTTTGAAACAACTTGAATAAACTTTGTGTAACACATACACTTGTCTTCCATCATAAAAGAATACTCCTAAAATGTTACAATTCGTTGCAATATTAGAGAGTCTGAATGTCACTAGTCTCTTGACACAACTGGTCAATTGGACATTTTTTATTACACTGCTCTTTTTTCAAAACGCTGCAATTACCAACAAACCAAAATTTCCACAATTTCTTTTTTCTTATTTTTCTTTTTCCTTTTGCAGGATGGGCTGCTGGTAATTGAAAGGTGGCCACATAGAGACAGATAGTAATTTTTACACAATCAAATTGGGTCCATCTTTCGCATTCACAATGATTGACCCGTTACATACTTTGCTCTTTAGCAAAAGAACAATAGAATACATGGGTTTCTACAAAATGAACAGAAATCAAGTGGATTATTGAGAGCCAAGTACTAATAAGCACATGGGTTAAAGAGCAATGTTCCATCTAAATAAAAAACAAAAAGAGAAAAAATATGAGACATCAATGATTTTGGAAGATGTCAAAATAAAATGTATGTTTTTCTACACAATAATTCTGTGGTCATCCTCGACTGTAGAGTTAAGTACTAGTACTACTATAGTCTTTAGTAAAGATAAATTGTTAATGCAATATTAGGCTGACTTTATATCTATTGGCTGAACATCATTTTCAATTCCGTTAACTTCGGAAAAAATATAAATTGTGCAATACTTTTTCAAAGAAGTCTGCAAAGCAAAACTTAAGTAGGCCCAAATTTGGGGCAGTTGATTGTCCTTTATTCCAACAACATTAGTGTTGTCATGATTCTTGGATACAGTTTCTAAAGGAATCTATTGAAAAAGGGGAAATGCAGAGGTAGTCGACCTACAAATTGGAAAAGAAGCTGAAGAGAAAAATCAAAGAAAAACTTGCCGGTCTTTAATTTTCGTACTATTGATTGGTTTTGTATGAAAAAAAAAGAAGAGCAAATGTTGGGGGGGGTGAGGAGTAATAAAGCAAACAACAGTAACTTCTTGGGTAATTTTAGACTCTCATTTGCTATCTTATCTTAGGCAAGTTCATGACTCGATTATGGTTAATTAGGGTGGCACTTTCCAAAGGATTGTACATCTTCTAGCACATCTAAAGAATAAGGATATAATTTTATCCAATAGAAATTTATCATTTATCCTATGTTTAGTAGACATCCATCTAATAATCAATTAGTTGTAGAGCTAGACATGATGGGTCGGTTCATGGAATTTTCGGGTTATTTACAAAACTATGGCACTAGGGAAATTGGTTTGCCTTTTTAACCCCTATAATCAGTGGCGGAGCCATCCTTGACAAGGGGTTCAATTGAACTTTCTTTGCGGAAAATTGTATTGCGTATACATGATAAAATTAATTTTTTTATATATACATACCATATGTTTGAACACCCCTAACACAAATATAAACTTTACTTTTTAAATTTGAACTCTCTTGTTGGAAATCCTACCTCCGCCTCTGCTCGTAACAGTAGTTAGCAAAATGAGCTCTGCTATATTTAATGAATAAAGTTTAAACTTTAAACTGAAAAATCCCTACGAATTTATAATGATGCATGTGTCTCCGCCCTCCATTTCTTGTACGTATTGTCTAAGAGGCAACACTTGCATTTGACCTCCTCTTGCTTAGGCAACACTTGCCCTTGAATTTCTTACTACATACTCTAAGATAATTTGAAGTGTTGTCTATAGGGATGTTCATGGAGCGGTACAATTCGGGTTTGAGCTTATCGGTAAAGGTATATCGGTTAACGATATGTAATTATGTAAAATCAATACCGTACCAATAAGCTATCAGTTATCGGTTCCTAACGGTTCGGTAGTTAATGGTTCGGTAACCGGTACACCGAAGTAATGCGCGAATTCTCGGTGGATGGTTATCAATAGGTAAGATTTTTTCATTACTATGAACAACCACTAAAGTAAGAAAAACCATCCAAACAAACTAACTAAACAAGCGCAATCAACAAGTATTAACAATCTACTAACATAAAACAAAATGATGAAATAGGAAAAGAAAAGATAAGAAAATCCGATCAATTATCCGAGAAAGCAAAATCAATTATAAAATGGCTCAGACCCTATAATTAAAAAACATGAGTATTGACATGTAACCACCAATAATAAAATAATGAAGTTTAACGTATAAATTTAAATTTAAATGACTAATATATTAATAATAAATAAAATATATAAAAATAATTAAAAAAATACCTTATCGGTTATCGGTACGGTAACGGTAAAGAGATATAGAAACCACCGATATCTTATCGGTATTGGAAATTAATACCAATTCCGAACCATTAACCGTTATACCGATACCGTTATACTTATAAGTAGCGGTAACAGTTCGGCTATCATACCGTTTCGATTTTGCACAGTCCTAGTTGCCTAGACAACACTTGCCGTTGAAGTTCTTGCTAGCCAACAATTGTGGCAATACTTGTCGTTGAAAAATCTTATCTAACCAACATTTGCCCTTTGACCTCTTCCCACATTCTTTCAGATAACTTGAAGTGTTGCTTACGAACGGAGCGAAAGCTAATTTGCTAAAGCCGTCTTAAATATGGACAAACTCTCTGAACCAGCCAATTTTAGAGATACGGGGTGAAGATTTCTGGGATTTTTCTTCCTTTTCTTTTGTTGCAATTTAGTCAAACTCTTCCAATTAAGAAATTGAATGCTCTAGATATAAGGAAGGTTTCAAATGTTGTGCAAAAGTGAGTTAAAATGACTTGCATCATGGTTCGAATCAAGTTTGACCGCTCCGAATTTGAGTTGGATGGTGGTGTATAAGCGTATAAGATTGGAAAATTATGTAAATAACAACTTGTCCATGTACCAAAGTTGCTAAATAAAAATGAAGATAAGTAAACTTTCTCTATTAGCTTGTCTATTTATTACGTATATAAGACACAAATAAAAATCAAATGTCGAAATCACATTCTCACAAAATTCTTGAGCTCTGAATGTTCATGTTAAGAAAGTAAACCTTATAGAAGAGGTTCAACTTGTGTAACAAAACAAGCTGAGCCCAATGAAATTCAATGTTAAATAAGATCGAGTTAATAGAATGTTAAAATTCATCTT
Source organism: Petunia x hybrida (assembly GCA_037355625.1). NCBI lineage: Eukaryota > Viridiplantae > Streptophyta > Magnoliopsida > Solanales > Solanaceae > Petunia > Petunia x hybrida. The sequence goes on from JBBBVM010000013.1 coordinate 6,093,734, forward strand.
TAAAGTCCACACTAGCCTCCTCAAGGATCCATAAAGAGAACTTAACAAAGTGTGGAAACCCATTTTCAAGCACTAAACAAACAAAAATATTGCTTCCTTTTCATTATTTGGAGTAGGGCCGTTCATTTCGGTTTAAACCGATAAACCGAACCTATAAAAAGTTAATGGTTTATAAATATTGGGTTATCGGTTATTTAACAGTTTGTAAAATTTTTTTATTGGATTGTCGGTTCAGTTGTCGGTTTTGTACATTTTCTTATTAGTTAAATCGATAACCCAATAAGATTTTTAAATTTACTATATTGCACTTATGTGCATAAAAGTAGTATACTTAATTACTATGAGTTGGAACTTGGAAACCTCAAACTCGAGTCTTTTTTTACTTGTGTAGCTTTCAAGTCTCCCCATCCATTTCAACCACCGATTTATTTCACTCGTTGCCTCCTCCATTAGTTTATAGAATAATGAAGTATATTTGAACCTATTGTTGGTTGCTTTTTAAATATGGCGAATGCTATAAGAGGCATTTGAATTCGCTGTGAAAATAAAGTCGATTTTGTATTGGATGCAATCGTTTAAGAGGTTTTTTTTTTACACTTGTTAGACCTAAGTTTCTTAATGGTTAAACCGAAAACCGAACCGATAAGAGCCTAAAACCGATAACCCGAAAACCGATAACCGATAGCTTATTGGTTCGGTTATTGGTTTAGCACTTTTAAAAACCGAAAACCGATAAGGTGCAAAACCGAACCGAATCGACCGATAAACACCCCTAATTTGGAGTGTCATCAATATTTTTCTTTTAGTTAAAACTTTACAAAAGAAGTTAAACATGAACCAAAGACACCTAGGAGTATAATAAAGGGAGCTTTACATAATAGCCATCATTAATCAGTATCCATAACAAATACACTTACTATGCACATAATATACGTGAAATATATAAAAATAATCTCCCTCCGGTCCATATAATTTCATTTTTTGATTGTTTTCACACAGACCAAGGAATCCATCTTTTAGCATTAATTAAAGATGTCATTTACTAAATTAACCTTCATCTCTTTTAAAATTTACTCATAGAAAATTGTGAGAGCTTTATATCTTTAATTTATTAACAAGGGTAAATTTGGAAAGTCAAAACAAATAACGTCTTGGTTTTTGAAAAAAATCAAATATTTTGGACCTAAGAAATAATACCAAAAAATCATATAAAGTGGACCGGAGGGAATATTTTTTATTTAAATGATCTAGCCATTGTTCAGGTAACGTAAAATTTCCTATAATTAATAAAATGTAAAAGTAAATTTTGGTCTACAATCTACATAATAAATGGATCTGATGATTTATCTTTGGGCTGAGTTAGCAAGAGAACTCAAAGAATTTCACCACGTGTGCTAAAAATTGACTGGTACTCCCTTTTTATCCCCTCTTAATATGATTTTAACAAAATGTTGTTCCTTTCATTCATAGGCAACACTTCAAGTTATGAATCAACAAATATTGTCTTTTCGGAAAAGATGAAAGAACGAGTGTTTCCTGCAAGAATGTGGGAAGAGATTGAAGGAGCAAGTGCTTCCCATGCAACACTTTAAGTTATCTGAGAAAATATGAGAATAAACTAAAGAGTAAGTGCTGTCTATGCAAGAGCGAGGTTAAAGACAAGTGACGCCTTTTAGGCAGTACTTACAAGGAGGGAGAATGAGATGTGGGCGTCATTATAAATTTTGTAGGGGGTATTTCTATTTGGAATTTAATTTTTAAACCTATGGGAGGTCATTTTTGATAAACCACTATTAACGGGGTCTAAATGGCAAACTATTGCCTATGGTGTCACAGTTTTGCAATTTCCCCAAGAGCACTCGGGTAAAACTAAAGGATTATTATCCCCACATAACCATTCCCAATGTTTATCCATTTTTTGTAACCATATTTTATCTTTTTTTTTCTAGCATATTTATTAGATATAATTTGATGATATAAATATTTTTAAAAATAAGACAAATATATGTGTGTGTATATGTGTATAGAAGCTATATATAAAAAATATCAATCTAATTATATGTCATATTTTAATTATAAATTAAATTTTAAATATAAATATTGTGGCTAGATTATATTAGTGCTAAGTGATTTATTAATATGGTATATTGACGGCTATTTATGTGGAAATCCTAAAAATTTTCACGCATAGGCCACTTTTGTCACTGGTATTTAGTTTGAAGCCACTTTTTTATTGGTCTTACATGAGAGGCCACTTTTTTGAACTTCAACCTTTGTGGGCTGAAGTTCAAACCTTGTGGGTTGAACTTCATGCCTAAATTATAAAGTTTCAACTTCAATTTGTAAGGGCTGAACTTTAAGGTATAGATGCGTAAACTTCAATCCTTTTGGGCTGAAGTTGAACTTCAATCCTTGTGGGTTAAAAGTTGTGTGAAGTTCAACCCAAAAGAATTGAAGTTTCAAAAAGTGGTCTCTCATGTAAAATCAATAAAAAAAGTGGCCTCAAACTAAAGACCACTGTCAAAAGTGGCCTTTGTGCACTTCGCCTATTCTGCTAATGATTTAGAGGAACTGCTGAAACAACCTACTTTAAATATGCCATTTAAATTTTTGCTAATTTTTAAGAATTATTTAGTTTTAGCCGCTCAATGAACTTTATATCTTCAGATCTTATCTTCAAACCTTGAAGTTTGAAATTTCACTATAGATATTCAAGTTGAACTTCAAATCTTCAGATCTTAATTTCAAACCACATATGCCAAACAGCATAGAATGTTTGAAGTTTAATATAATGACAGAAAACTAAATATTTTTTCAAAAACTAACTAATCATTAAATGGTGCGCCTAAAATAGGCTCCCAAGTGAAATTTTTACAATGATCTTGTAACATATCGGATAATATGAGAAATGCACGAAGAGTCTATTGTAGGTCTTCCATTTAAGATAGTCAATTGTAAAAAATTATTTAATTTATTATTGTTAGGTTGAAGTTCAGACCTTCGGCTTTGAAATTGGGACTCGTCTAACCTAATTTTAAACCTGAAGTTTTAAAGTTCAACTTCAAACTTTTAGGTTTCAACTTCAAACCTTCAAGATTTAAGCATAGGCAGCTTCCAAATTCAAGCTTTTCTTTTATGTTCAATATAGTGGCTAAAAGTTAGCTGGTTAAAATATAAATGGCACGCATAAGATAGGGTCTACCACAAATTTTTACATACTATGTGGGTTATCTAAGGGCTAAGTGCACGAAAGGCCACTTTTGCCACTGGTCTTTGGGTACAGGCCACTAATACCAAAACATTTAGTTTGTGGCCACTTTTGCTTAAAGAGATAGAACTTCAGTCCAGAGGCCGGATTGAAGTTCAGTCCTTAAAGATTGAACTTCAATCCACTGCCATATGGACTGAAGTTCAGTCCAGTCCTTAAGATAGAACTTCAGTCCATGGCCATGGACTGAAGTTCAGTCCATAGCCATACTATGGACTGAAGTTCAGTCCATGGCCATATGGACTGAAAGTTCAGTCCTTAAGAGATGGAACTTCAGTCCAGGGGCCGTATGGACTGAACTTCAGTCAACTATCAGAACTTAAGTCAACATTTATTTAGTAAAGGCCCAAAAGTGGCCTCTAGTGTAAGACCAAAGAAAATAGTGGCCTCAAACTAAATACCAGTGTTAAAAGTGGCTGCTGGGCGAAATTTTTACGTTATCTAAGCTAGTTCGGGCTGTCCTGGGTTTTTACTCGAGACAATAACATATCTAGCCAAAATTAAGTTTGGCCCTACATTCAAATAGACACATGGACTCTTGAACAACGGCTAGCCAAAAATTATACTATATTAATATATTTACAAAGATTTTTTTACTAAAATAGTGGAAGTACAGGTAATAAGTTTAACTAAAGTTTTCTAAGCACGTTTTTTGCCTATTATTTGGGGATATCAACACTAATTAGGATATTATTTTCTGCCATATATAGCAGCAATCACATTAAAATATATATGAGTGCAATCTCCTTTCCCTTGTTCTTTTATCTGGTTTTCTATCAATCAAAAGATCTTTTGATTTTTTTTATTAAAATTTCCTCTTCGTTTATCTTATCTAGTATAAAGAATGCATATTGTATATGTATTTTTGCTATTCAGTTTATAAATTTGAAATATCGGATGCATATTCATAGTACTTAGTATTATATTTATGCACATGAATCAGTGATACATAAATGATAACCAATATATTTGGTAAATATTGAGAACAATGAGTGCATATTGATATATATCGTATAAGATTATATCCATGTAAAGATGTGCATATGCAATGCATAATACTCGTATATGTATAAAATATCATTGAGTATCCCTTTAATACATTTTCATATGCATATGGTATGTCTTAAATATTCATTTTTTTTTTGTAATCAATATCACCTCTAGTATTTTAATCAATATCACCTCTATTATTTTTATGATCAAGTTGTCATGGGTATATGGTAGGCATGGAATATAACTAATATAGGTACACAATGATATACATGAAATAAAAACAAGGTGTAAACAATTTAAAAATTATTTTTATGATATGCAGAAATATATATATATTAAATTATAAGTGAATATTCCTACATTTGTTTTGGTACGGCCACTGGAAGAGGGGTGCAATTATTTTTTGTATATCTGGAAGTCATAATGAATTTGAGTAATACTAATTAATGACTTTAAAAGTCCTAAAGTTTTTCTTTACCATTGGTATTTCGGGATAATGGTTGGATATAGTGTTAATTACGAAAATCAAAATTTTGAATTAGATTTTATTTGTATTTTACCGTGTGTTAGAGATGGTTATGTGGAGTAATTTAGGAGGTATTTATGTGATTGAGATTCTAGCATAATAGTTAAAGTAAAAAGATAAATAAATGACCAATCTATCTCCTAGAAAATAGGATATATCAAAAATTAATTCAAAAGATATACTCTAAAAATTCAGTCATGACCTATCATCTCCCGAAATAAAGGCATTTAATGTGGATGTATTACTTTAAAGTCCATGGCTATAAAAAGTAGGATACCTAAAGCTAAATGTTTAGAAATCATAATAAAGAAAAAATATGTTCATTTTTTGTTTAGGACCCTTATGAATGTCTATGCCATGTAATTTTCTCTTTTTACTCATTCCCATGCGAGAATTGTAGAACTGGGAACCATAGACAATAATTTTCCTTTTGACCCCTATAATAGTGGTTTATTAAAAATGACTTCAGCTAAATTTAATAAATAAATTTTAGACGAAAATACTTTTAAGAAAATTTATAATGACACCCGTATACCGCACTCCCTTTGTCATAAGTACTGCCTTAGAGGCATTACTTACCTTTGAACCCCTCTTGCATAGACAATACTTGCCCTTTAATCTCTTCTCACATTCTCTTAGTTAACTTTAAGTGTTGTCTGACATTGCATCATCAATCTCTATCAATATTTTTACAGAATAACACTTGTCTTTGGATCTCTTCTTCAAAAATGATACTTATTGATTGATAATTTAAAGCATTTCCTACGGATAAAACAGAGACCATTTGCTAAACCATTTTAAATTGGTCAGCAAGGCAGCATCTGTTAATTTTGAGGATGTGTGGGGAAGCTTTTTTACTTATTGGTAAAGCCAGATTGCGCATGCTTTGTTAATAACTTTTTGGAACACTACAGTACAAATGATTTGAAAACATTAGTAGTACTACTTAAAATAATAAGGGGTTTTTACATTAAGAGACACCCCCAAAAGGGGCCCTTGTTTCAAAATTTTACCTGAATGTCACCTCCTTTATTTTTTAAAATTTTCTTTTCACTCATAGCACCTCCTATTTAAAGAAAAAAAACCTAGCCCCCATTTTTCCTCTCCTCTCCTTTCCTCTTTACCATTTTACCTCTCTTCTCTTTTCCCTTACAATACCACCGCAGCCCCCCGCCCCATCCATCACTGCCTCACCTTCATCCCATCTCCTCCAAGCCGCCACCGCCGCGTTATACGGTGCCGCCGCCGCCGCTGTTTTTTTTTTTTTTGGAATAACAATGTCGATTTTCCATTGTATATTCTGGTCAAAACTCCGGTGAGGAGTTTATTTATTATTTTTCTTCATCTTTTTTCACCTTTTTCATAAGTGTCCAGTGAGATCTACTAGTTTTTTATTAAAACTTTTTTCTAATGTTTAGATCTAGTGTTTTTCTTGTATAAAATTGTAAAAAATTTGGATATTTATTAAGCGTTTGTGTAGAAGCTGCCCAAAATACTGTATAAAACTATTTTTGCGAGTTTATACAATTTTATATATTTTTATAATACAATTATGTAAATGTGTATAAAAATATATAAATCTGTATATGTGTGTATATACAATGAATAAATATATTTCTACACTTCTGTAAATTTGTATAAGGTTGTATAAATCTGTATACACATGTATGGATAATGAATAAAGTTTTATATATTTCAGATTTGTGCACTATTTATGGATGTATGTATAAAATTCACGTTTTTTGTGTATATTTTTATAATTTTCTTTTTGCATACACATTCTTCTATGTATTTACATGTATAATTTAATATTTTTGGTAGATTTGTGTATTTAAAGTTATCAAAAAATTAATTATTTAAACAAAACCACCAATAATAAAGCTCCGATGACATAAAATAAGCAATTCCAATAAGATCCGACGATTTTTCAGTATTCCTGCCACCGGCGACAGGTCTGTGGCGGAGGAGTGGCACCTAGGGTTTTTTTTTTTTTTTTTTTTTTTTTAATGAGGGATAATTCAAAGGAGGGTGCTATATTATGTAATTTTTAAAATAAATGGGGTGTTATGCCATGTAAGAAAAAATTATAGGCCCTTATTTGTAATTTTCTTGTTTTGAGGAGTTAGTTTTGAAAAAATCCAAATAATAAAGCACTTCCCTCTTCTGTCCAATTTATTTGATTTTCTAACTCGTTTTATTAATTAAAAATAATGGATTTTTTCAAAACCAAAATGCCATGTTGTTTTTTATTAGCTAAAACATTTGAGTAACATAGATCATTCCCATTGAGTTCTAAATATATACACAAATAAAAATACAACAGTTTTACATAATTCTTTATCTCAATGCTATTTATTATCAGTGAAATAACACTTCCTTTTTCACAATATGAAATCGACAACAAACGAGATATTGCAGATATATTCTTGTTATAGTTGAATGGTTTTTTTAAGAATTGGACTAAGGTTGCCATGTCTAACAAATTGAAAACTTGAATGTTCAATATCAAATTATAGGGACCAATAATAATATAATAAAGACAATCTTTAAGATAGGGTTTGGACTAATCAGTCTTCTAATAAAACAAATGACCAAACTAATTGATGAGTATTAAAGTTTCAATCTTTTCCAAACTTGCAAAATCTCCTTTTCTATGGACTTGATATAAGTTTCCTTGTTAAAATAAGGAATCTACCAATTCCCCTAGTACTCTACTACTTTTATACCTCAATAGCCCCATCTTCTGTGTGACTTCTCATCAAATAACCTCATTAGTCATTTTCTGTCTTTATGGAAAAAAATCAAGAACCACAACAAACAAAAATCCAGAGAAAAATAAGAGTAACAATCTCAGACCCTGATGCAACAGAATCATCATCAGATGAAGAACAAGAAACAAAGAGACCATCAAAGCGTACTGTTTATGAGATTGTTCATGATCATCAGGTAATTAAGACTGCACCTTTTTCAAGAAAATTATATCCAGGGGTTAGAAAACGAAAATGGGGAAAGTTTTGTGCTGAGATTAGATCTCCATTTAGCAAGAAAAGAATGTGGTTGGGTACTTTTAATACTGCTGAAGAAGCTTATGAAGTTTACAAGGCTAAGAAGCTTGAGTTTGAAATGGCTAAAATGTCAAAGGAGAAAGAAAAAGTGGCTATTTTTGAAAAATGTGAAGGTGATGTTCAGAACTCAGATTCATCAAATGGGATTGAAGGAAAAAGTAATGTTAGTTCAGAGGAGGAACAAGAAAGTGATGATATGTGGATGGGAGAATGGGTTCAAATTTCAGAAGATAAAGAAGTTAAATTTTGTTTGAAATTGGGTGTTCCTATTGTTGATAATTATGGGTTTTTGTTAGGTGAATTTAGTAGATTGGATGACCTTAGTATCTGTTGAGAACCATTTTCATATCTCTTTTAGGTTTATGTATGCCAACATACCGTGTTTTATTATATGGCAGTGGTAATTGCAGATCAATGATTTACTTGTCAATGAATAAAGCAATAGATTATGTTGTTGTTATGGTCTTTTCATTTGGTTAAATTTGCATTTTCTGTTCTACCATTTAAAAAAAAAAAAAAAAAAAACGTTTATACATAAACTCTTGAAAGCAGTATGAAAACTCCACGCCATCCCTTAGAGGTCGTTTGGTTTGATGAATTATTTATATAGGAATTTGTATAATATTGAGATGAGATTGTTATTTAATCAATAAGTAGTATTCCATCCGTCTCAAAATGAGTGTTTAGATTTGACTTGGTGTGGAGATTAAAAAAATATGGAAGACTTTTGAATCATGTGGTTTAAATTTAAAGTTGTGTAATGTGGGCCAGTGTCTTTAAATCTCATGTTCAAAACAAATTTTGGAATTACTAAATAATTACCAAATATGGAAAACGACACTTTTTTTGGGACAAACTAAAAATGATAGGTAGACACTCATTTTGGGACAGAGGGAGTACAAGATTGGAGAAAATTAGTTTGTGTTTGGCTAACCCATTTGAATCGTAAAAGTACTTTTGGAGAAAATCGTTTGTGTTTGGTTAACTCATTTGAGAAGCACTTTTGTCAATAGTTGAGTAGTAATTTGTGTTTGACCAAACTTCTAAAAAAGTATTTTTGAGTGTTAAATTACGAGTAATTGCATTTAAAGACTAACTTTACAGTTATTTAACTAAATGAATGATTTTAAATATTATTTTTTTGGTCGAAATACGAAGCTAATATATTAATAATAGAGTTACGGAGTCCTACATAAAATACTCACACGAGTTCCATGAGGATCCATCGCATGAGTAATAAAGTTCATACATAATAAAGGAAGTGCATTTAAAGCACACAAATTTCCTAATTTAGATAACATAGAACATGTACTAGCCGATATGGTGGTTACAAAATTAGTGCCAAATCGATCATCCTCCAAACTCGGTGAACAAATATAAGAGGCACTGTATAGTGGATAGTAGATAGAGACTTGAACTGTGAGGGAGCTCCTTGTGCTAACTTGTCACCAATAATTCTGCATGAGTGTGGCTATAAGCATGTACTTGCTTATTGTATCCTAGTAATCACTCACCCTTAGAATTTATAAAAAACACCACCTAGATTCATCACAATTTAACTTTATGATATTGTGCCTAGGAGGTGTCCAATAAACTTTAATATCCATCTTAATAGATTTTCTAGAATGTGAAGCAGTTAGGAGTTTGTATTCGAGTACTCTATCATGATCATAACCATAAGCAATAGTCGAGTTTAAATTATTTATATTATTATTGTTTCTATTGAGCCATAAGTTCTATAGTGCATAAAATAGAAACTCAAATCAGATATAAAATTTATTATATGGAATATTAGACATATTTTTAAGGACATGTAGCCAATCCTCACATTCATTAATATGACAATTAATCATGCTACCCCAAAAAGTCCTAGCTATTGGACAACCCAAGAAGATATGATATGGTGTTTCGGTTGTATTCTTGCAAATAGAGCACATAGAGTCAATATTGATGCCAATCTTATTTAAATAAAACATAGTAGGTAATCTATTATGTTGGCATTGCCAAATAAAAAACTTAATTTTGTTGGGTACATCAACTTTCCATAACATGAAATCCTCACTATTGCTAATAGGGGTTCTATTTACTCATAGATAGAGATCATAATAAAGGTGCCATTATTAGAGAGTTCCCAAATAAGGTAGTCCAGGTCATCTATAGGAGTTGAAGTTTGATTAAGTAAAACTTTAATGCAATCTGGAAACTCAAAACCAATATTAAACAAATCTCATTGGCTACCATTTGCAATATTTTGAACCCTTTTAACAGAATCAAAATGAGTTAAGGGACCATAAAGAAGACTTCTAAGGGTTTTTCTATTGGGCAGCCATTTATACTCCCACAAAGAGATAGTATTTCTATTACCTAATACCCATTGCGTGTTATTATAGCAAATGGACAAAGTATTTAATACCTTTCCAGTTAAAGGAGGCAGTTTTAGTATTTGGCCTTTGAATATATTTGTTGCTAAGAATCTTAGACCATAGGGTACTAGGGTTTGTCAAAAGACGCCAAAGATAGGGAGATGAGCATTGCAGTGTTCTTGGTTTTAGCCTTTGTAATAGAGAGTCTCCGAAATGTTTAGGCTTGGTGACTACTTTCCATGACAATAGATGCATTTTTTTCTTAACATCCGTTGTACCCCATAAAATTTTTTTTTGAACCCTATCTATGCAATTTAGGGGTTTTATAGGTAAAGAATGAAACTGCATTATATAGTTAGGAAGAGCATTAAGGGTGGATTTAAAGAGAGTGGCCCTACCAGCTAGGTTGAGAAAATTTATTTTCCAACTAGAGAGTTTGTTGTAAAGATTGTCTATGATGGATTGATAGTCACAATGTCTAGGCTTATAAGTTAGGATTGGAAATCCTAAATATTTTCCAAAATTACTACTCCTTTGTAGTGTAAGAATATTACCTATATGAGTAGCTAAGGAAGAATCAATATTCCTAGAAAAAATGATCATAGACTTAGCATTGTTAACTCTTTCTCCCGACATTTCACGAAATAGGTTGATAGTAGTCTTAATATTAAGGGCCGATTTTTCATTTTCTCTAGCAATGAATGTAAGATCGTCAGCAAATAAAAGATGGAAATTTCAGGCCCTCTAGGGGATAGTTTGACAAGATCCCATAAACTTTTATCAACTTGTTGATTAATATAAATTGAGAGGAGTTCTAACCATATGATAAAAATATATGGGGACATAGGGTTCCTTATTCCTCTCGAGGGTAGAAAATTATTTGTTCTACTACGATTAACAAGAACATAAATAGTAGAGGTAGTAATACATGAAAGAATTAGTTTTGTAATATTAGGTGGGAATTTAAAAAAAGCCAACATAGTACGAATAAAGGACCATTCAATTCTATCTAAGGCTTTTTCTAAATCAATCTTAATAATCATTTCACTTTTATTACCTTTCATGTTATAAAATTTATTTATAATCTCTTGTATAATAATAACATTGTCGTAGGCTCTCATATTTTTAAAAAAACTTGCTTGACAAGGACTAATCAAGGAATCTTAATGAGGCTTAATCCGGTTAGCTATAATTTTAGTTACAATTTTGTAGACATTATTACATAGTCCAATAGGCCTAAAATTTTAAGATTGACAATATAATTTTAGGTATAAGTCAGATATACGTGGAGCTTAAATCTTTAGGCATTACTCCACTATGAAAAATATGATGACAAATATTTCTCACAGAATTATCAATAATGTCCCAATAATTTTGGAAAAAAATAGAGTTAAGACCATCTAGTCCAGGTGGCTTATGAGGCTTAAAAGAAAATAAGGCATTTGTAATTTCGCAATCAAGAAGCGGCCTGTCAAGTATACTCAAATCATCTCCATTATACCATAAAGCATTATCATGTAGAAGTTTAAGCTGACTTATGTCATGATTTTTTTCATATAGGCGTTCAAAGTATGAAGCAACATGCACTAGGATGTCTTTAGGCTCAAAAATTGAATTCCCACAGTTGTCTTGAAAATGAATAATGCGATTTTTTCTTCTACGATTTAAGGTTGTCACATGAAAAAACTTAGTATTAGCATCCCCAAAATTTAGCCAGTCAATTCTAGACTTTAGTTTCCAAAATTCTTCCTCTTATTTTAGAATCGTATTAAATTTAAGAATAAGCTCTTTTTCTAGATTTTGAAGAAAAAGACTAGTGGTGTAATTAGGAAAAAATTGTACCCCATTAAGTCTGGCAAGCGTATTAGATTTTTTTTTTAAAAATATTACCAAAGGTTTGCTTATTCCAAATCATTACATTTTCTTTAAAAAATTTGTACCCTCATCCAGTGACCTATTATGCCATGCATCATAAACTATGTCTTTAAATGTAGGGTGAGACAGCCACATTGTTTTAAAGTCGAAAAGGCTTTGAATAATTATGAATAAGCGGCTTATCTTGCTTTATATGCATAGGGTTATGGTCAGAGTAGGTTTTAGGTAAATGAATAACACTTGCATCTTTAAATAATGTGATCCATTCATGATTTGCTAAACATCTATCCAAACGCTCCAAAATTAAATCTTTTTTTATTTCTATGATTAGACCATGTAAATTTTAGACCCTTAAAGCCTAAATCAGTTAAATTATAATAGTCTAAACAATGACGAAAATTAGAAGTATTCCTTTAATTTGTGGGTCTGCCACCCCACTTGTCATCTTGATTTAAAGCCTGGTTAAAATCTCCACTAACTAGCCAAGGTCCTTTGTAATTATCATAAATATTCATAAGGTCATTCCGTAATATTTCTTTATTCAAATACGAAGTACTAGCATAAATTATAGGAAAAAGCCAAGTAAAATTTAGAGATGGATGAAGTACCTTGATCATGGCATGAATTCAGATTATCATTTTTCCAAAGAAGAACAATACCACCAGAACGTCCCTCAGCAAGAATTTCAGTAAAGTCAGTAAAATCATATCGAACCTTAAAATCATGATGATCATCCATTTTTGTCTCCAAATGTGCTACAACATTTGGTTTGTAAATCTCAAAAATAGCACTAAAATTCCTACGAAAGTCGGGATTATGTGCACCTCTAGCATTCCAAACTATTATATTATTTTGCCTATTCATGTTATGATTTGCATTATTATTATCATTTGCAATATCCAAATTACGATTAGTTCTCAATGTGGGGTTCAGAACCACATCATATTTCCCCACCGACCAGTTGGCTGGGGCTCTCACATCTAAGGAACATTTGTAGAGACTCTGGAGACAAGTTAGGATAGTTTTTCTGTCTAGTTTTTCTTTGAAAAGAAATATTATTATTTCTTTCAAAATTTTTAAATTCCGTGTGACTCTCCCTCCCCCTTAACCCGACTTCTTATTCCCCTCTCCTGTTTTCCTCTTATTCTTGTGGATTGGAATGGTTTCTTGGTGATGGTGGTGGAGCTGGTGGTTGTAGTATGTCCATTTCCATGAGGAGCAGAGGCGGATTTACACTATAGCTACCGGGTGCCACGACACCCGCTAGCTTCGGCAAAAAATATGTAGTTATAGGATATATCTGCGTAAAACCTTCATATAAATAAAGTGGCACCTGCTATAACAATTGAGGTACGGGTGCCACTGGTCGTAGGCATCCTTTGAAAGGTTCTCTAACCTTAGGAAGCGAAGTTCGATTTCTGCTGGGACTTCTTTTCCTTTATGTTTTTGTTGCCTTTTTTCTTTAATCTTATTAATCTTGTTCTTCTTCCACCATTCATTTTTGTCTTCTCCTCTTTTGCCTACTTCTTGTCGATTTTCTTTTCTTAACGATTGCAGTGTACTTTCTTTTTGTATCCTTCACTAATCCATAGGCATGTCTCTGTTTCTTCCTTTTCGTTTTCTCCTTTTTCTTTTTATTTCTTTTTATTGCCAAATATTTCCCTCTCTACCGTTATAGTTATTTTTTAAAATTAAAATTTGAAGTTTTTGTTGTATGAAGAATTAACATTAAACTTGACGATTAAAATAAATTTATTAATTCAGATTAGTGAATGTAAATAGTATAGTCAAATAGTGAATTTATACTTTAGTAATTTAGTTAATTTATAAGCAAATGTTTAAATTGATTGTGTTTTTTTCTATCGTTCTTTTTTTGCCTTTTTTTTTTCTTTGCAAATTTTCTTTGTAATATAAATACAAAAGTGAACAAACCGAATTTATTTGTCATTATGTATAAAAGACTTAATCAAACTTAGTCAAATTAACAAATATTTTATCGAACCAATACATCTTTCCTATTTGGTCATTCTAGTTGGTCATTCTAGTTAAGGACATGTGTAAAGAGTGGCACCCGCTGCCTTAAAATTCTGGATCCGCCCCTGATGAGGAGTGAGGGTGTGGGTGCACATGCATTGGGTTCAGATGTGGATACATCCCATTCATGTCCATTTGTTCATGCATTAGTTGGTTCATGTTCAAGTCCCATGGAGTGAAAATAGGATTCTATGATGGTAATACACGTGGGGAAAGAAGGGAAGATCCCTTAATGGATGTTCCGGATGTGACATGCCTTGGAGAAGTTGAGGCCACATTTTGTTGATGTCGTTTTGCATTGTTAAATGCATGCCCTCGTTCACAATTTCTGCAAGATATTGTGAGTTTTGTATGACAATAAGAACTCGTTGCCCATTGATCTCCATTTGAGCTGCTATTGCTTGACCCCATAGTGTGGATTCGAGCCAAGATTGGGGAACTTGATATTGGACTGGTGGCGGTGCAAATATCAGTGGTTGGTTCAAAGGTATCATTTGCGGAACTTGGAAGTTGTTTTGATTCATGTTGTTGTTCATTTTCTTTTTCAAGTGGTGTGCTTTGAGTAGTAGTTTCACGAGCTGCCTTGATTTTTTCCTTAAAGATGGAAATTATAGTCTCCCCATCTAGGTTTATATAAATAGAATATGTAGTAATGGAGGGCGTAGTGAATAGTCGCATTTGCATGGAGGATTGCGTGTCTGTGTTGCAAAGAGAATTAGAAGAAGAATGAGTGTGTGAGTCAGTAGCACTTGAGAAATCAATATTCGAATTTTGAGTAGGGAACTTGGACGGTGCTAAGATCCTAGAGGATATTTCTTACTCTGGAAGATCTTTGCTCTCGGTATTTGTGTTTTGCTTAGAAATAGGTTGAGCAGATGGATTTTTAGAAGAAATATTTTTGTCTTGTACTACCATATTAGTTTTAATACTTTCACGAGGTTAATTTGCATGGAATTGTTTAATAGATTAGGAGTAGTGTTAGGACAAGTGTTTGTAGGGTCTAGATTTATGCCTGAATTGTCCATGTAGGCGGACACTTCTTAATCCAATTTTGTCCTTTTTAATAGCTTTAGTCAAATCAATATTTTTGCCGTCCATATCGAATGTAACGGCTTCATTAGTAATAATATTTTTATTCTTTGACTGTTTCCCTAACTTATCATTTGTAATCATATTTAAAATATCAAATTTATTAGTAGTATTGGTAACTAAATTATTAATAGATTGATTTACCTTTTCATTAATGATCCTATAAGTAGGCTTTAATTTAAAAAGTTTAGAAGACTTACCTGGTGAAATCTGTCCAAGGGTGGTTGAAGATGTATAATGACTGACCTTGCTTGTGGATAGAGCTAAAGTCGTCTTCTTTTCTCTTAATGGTCGAACCTTATTTTTCCTTGAGAAATTCACCGTGTGCCATTCCTCCTCCCCCATTTTGGTCTTAAGTTTAGGTATAGCATTAGGAGTAGGGTTTGGGATTGTAGCATTATGAAGTTCAAAGTGTATTTTATAAGGACAATTATCATGAAGATGACTTAATCGACCACATGACTTACATAGAATGTTTTCATCCTCATAGACCACAATTTGTTGTGATGTTTTATGAAGATATGATTTTTGACTGGAACATCAAGAGGAACTTCAACATATAATCGGGCATATCTTGCCCTAATAGCAGTAGAAGTTCTTAAATCTACTCTTAGTAACTTACCAAGTTTTGTACCAATTTTCCTCAGGACACCTTCATCGAAAAACTCTGTAGGAAGACTTGGTAGTCGTACCCAAATAGCAGTAGTTAAGAGTTTTATTCAGAGTCCACAAAATTTGGCGCCCAACATCTAATGGAAAGGAAGAAGCCATTAATAAACCAAGACCCCTCAGTTAAAATTTTATGTAGACTCTCATACCTTGTTAATTTTGCTACATAATAGTCTTCTCCTAAATCAATGAGAGGAAAATCTTCAAGCAGATTCCATAATATTTTTAACTTTTCATATATGTATTGATGGTGCAATCTCTTGCCATGTAGTTTGAGAATAATAGAACTTATCCATGGGGAATAAATTCTTTGTTTTTCCTCTTGAGATAAAGAAATGCAGTCAGATAAATCATCTTCATCAATTGATTAAGGTTGCATGTACGGATTTGGACAGTTTGATTAAGGAAAGGAGGTGTAGAGGATTGCGTGTTTGGTTGGTCAAGCAATTTCTCGCAGTAGATTGGTTTGTCCAAGGAAATATCTTGATTTATGCATACAGAGTTTGATTGGTCAATTTGCGGAGCATTGATGGATAAATCTGGTGGTTTTGGGGTAGAATTAATAGCTTGAGGCTAGGGTAGTCTTGCTCAGAAGCCATAGGAAGATGAGTATCTAGTTAACAAACTAAGAAAAGGGGGAGAGAGTAGAGAGAATGGGGAGGATTCTTAGCTTTGTTAATGCTATGAGCAATGCGAATGATTTTAAATATTTATTCTCAAATACTATATATAATTTTTTTTATTTACTTAAGAGATTTTAAAATACATTATACATAATTGAATGATGTAGATTTATACCTTTAAAAAAAATATTATTTAGTTAAGAAATTTTAAAATACATCATACATAACTGTACACAAAAAAATAGTGATTAAAAAAAATAATGTATTATTTATATATTATAATCATTAGGTTAAAATATATAGGGGTAATTGGCAATATGAGATTTTTGATAAGGATATTGTTGGAATGATAGAAATTAGAAACAACTTCTGCTTCTACTTAAAAATACTTTTAGGAAAAGCTAATTTTTCCAGCATCTTTTCTGCAGCAGAAAAACAGATTCTGCTGCCACTCAAAAGTATATATTTCTTCCTATAAACTTGGCCAAACACCTCGTATTTTCAAAATAATTACTTTTGAAAAAAAATAAGCACTTTTGGCTTCTTAGAAGCTTGGCCAAACAGGTTCTAATATACAACAAAAACATTCCCCATGATATCCCATATATAAGATTTGAAGAGGCTGTGTCCGATACACCCTTGTCTAAAGACTAGATTAGTATAAGGTGAATCAATAATACATCGATGGTGTTCAAATATTACATATTATAAGTGTATTTTTATAATTAAATGCTCTGATCACGTATTGTCATACATCTATTACTTATTTCATATTTTATTTCGTAAAAGTAATTATATAGAGTTGCAGATGCATATTGTATGCAATTTTAATATCGGGTAAATAAATATTGTACTTTTTCCATTTTAAAAAGGACAAACTTCACCGCTTTTCGAGAGTCAATTTGACTAATCTTTGAATCTAAATTAGATTATGTTAAATTAATATTTTTAAATAAAAATTTGCATATTAAAAAACTATACGAAAAGTTCTATAACGTGCAACTCTTCCCATATCAATATGATGAAAAAATTATGTTAAATTGTTGGTCAACATTCATCTAGTTTGATTCTAGAAAAGACTCCTTGGTGTAAGTCCTAATTCCACTAAAACCCCTTCATTCTTCTTTCTACCAACAACAGAAAAGAAAGGATGACGAAACTTTGCGTTGTTGGATTGGTTAAATTTCCTGAATTGTCATCCAACTTTCGTGTTTGTTATCCAAAGGTCACTATTTTTTCATATGTTACCCAAAAGTCATTCAATTTTTATCTAAGTTACACAAAAATAATTTTATCCGTAACTAGCGTAATAATCGCCTGAAAATAACGTCACTAGAGTACATAATTTTGATTAAATAGGATTAATGTATTAAAATCCTTATTTGACCCATATTAAAAATCTGAACCAGTTGCCCAAAGTTCATACAAAACTTACACCATCAAATTATTGGGTTTAACTTTTTTTTTTTTTTTTTTTTTTTTTTTGTTCTTTTTATTGTTAATTTAGCTGTCTAGGTGATTGGTATAGTTATTTTGTATTTCTTTTTTTGGTACTATCGTACTCAATAATAACAAATCATGAAACAGAAGGTTGCAACCGAAGCAAGTTCTAATCATAACTTTTCATAATAGTGAAAACATTAACATCTTAATATTTTATAACAAAGTTGGGAATCACAATATATATATTACGTGCCATTAAAATATTTAATACAAAAATATAAGAACACCATTTATGAGTTTCTACTTTCTACTGATTCTAGTCTGCTTTGAGTATATTCTATTCAAGATATAAGCGGGTCTTATGTGTTATTAAGATTCAGGTCGGATTTAGAGGTTGGCTAATGTTTCTTATGGATTAGTGATTTAATCTAATTTAATTAAGTAATTTTTTTATTTTAACTTCCATGTCATTTTTCAGGTGTATATTGAGTTGGTTTTTGGCAAAATTATTTTTTTGTGTAACTTAAACAATAGTTGAATGATTTTTGGATAACAAAAAAAAGTATAATGATCTTTAGATAACAAATATGAAAATTGGATGACGAGATATAGAATTTACTCTCACTATCCCTCATGGTTTACGACTTGGGTGGTCCAAATGCTTTTGTCTTTTTCTTTTGCCATTCTTATCTCCCATTTGTACTAAAATAAATGTTTTCGTCCTTTTTTTTTTTACACAATAAAGAAAAAATTGTACAAGAAATTAAATAAAAAGCAAAAGAAAAAAATAAAAGAGTAACCAGCAGCATGATCCTTGAATGATCGTCTTCTCTCCGGGACCCTTTCCTTAAAATAATGTACACTTGCAACAATGTGTTTTTTTTCTTAGGATTTCCTCACGTCTTACTAATTTAACCATTTGCCTCCACAACCCGCCCCACACCATCCCAAAAAATAAACAGAGTGAAAAACAACAAAAGAATATACGTCACTCTTGAGGTTACTGTATTGGGTAAATGTATCACTCTCTCAACTCATTTTTTTAACTTTTAATCTGTTAAAAAATATATATTTTTATGCAGTCGGTTTAACTTTGACTTCATAATTAATTTATAGTAATCTAATCATAAAAATATTATAATATATTTAATAAGTCCTAATTGTACTATCATTATGTGCCAAAAATATTTTGCAATATTAAACTACATGTCGGCAATATGACTTTTTGTTTCAAAATAAAAAGGACTAACCTGTTGCTTATCTACAAAAATCTTCTCCACGAAGGGTCTTACGCAAAGGTAATCAACGTAGCACAACATTAAAGGGTTAATTTCACCGGTGGTCACTAAACTATTGTTTCATTACTACAAAGTCATTTTTGTTTCATTTGTTACCCAAAAGTCACTCAACTTTGCTCCGGTGTACAACAAAGTCACTCAAGCCGGATTTTGTTTAAAACTTGCCGGAAAAATGATGTGGCATCATTAATTAAAAATAATTTTTTTAATTAATTTTTCATCTATTAATCTAATTCTTTAACCCATTATTCTTATTCTACCCAACCCAAATACATTTCACTACGTCATCATCGTGCATACATTTCATACCGATGCCATTTCTCTTTGCTTCTGTTTCATATTGAATTAATTAGTTAATCAAATTGAGTAATGTTAGGTAAATTGATAAGCAAAAAGGGAAAATGAGGAACTGGAAATGAATAAAAATGAACGAGCTTAGATCGGTTTGGTTCGAATTTTCATTTATGAAATCAAACTAGTTATGTCGATTTTCTAAAATTTTAAAACCAAAATAACAGCTCGTTTGGACTGTTGTTATGTATATGGTTTCATAATGTATCTATTGTATTGTACTTTATATTTTGTTGAGTTCAACATTTTGATAAATTATATTGTTTGCAGTCCTTTCATGATATAATATACTAGTAAATGAAAAATAAACTTACAATATTGCCAAGAAAATAAAAAGATACATGATATAGTTACTATAAAAAAGATGAGATAAATGGTAATATATGAGAATATTAAGGGGCAGAAGAGAGAAAAAAGATATGGTAACGACGCGATCACATCAAATCGGTCGTTACATAAAATGGGCTCTTCATCGCTATGTAACGATGGACTAACCATACGATACAATAAAATTTTAAAGTAACAATTAATACAAACATTATTTTATAGTGACAGTACAGTAACAGTACGATACAATACAATTGATAACAACCATCCAAACACTGATACCAAACAAAGTCAAATTTTTATTTTTGATTTTTCATAATTTTTTTCTTTTGATTTTTCTGGGTTATTCAATTTTTGCTTAGTACCCCAACGATTATATGATAGATAATATTTATCAAATTTTAAAATTTTTATTAATAAAATAGTTATTTGTATATCTTCAAGTAAGATATGACACTCTAATTTATAGGTCTGTTCTTGCTTCTGCTAACTGCATTAAAATAATTGACACACAGATATAAAGCCTTAAAAATGATGTGTCTGACGATAATACAATAACAATAACAACTCGGTAGGTCTCAGTTGGAAACTAACTGAAGATTACTTCTTTGAAATGTCTTGTTAAACTAGATTGTCTTGTTAATCTTCAGTTAGTTGAAATATATTTCTAATGTGGCAAGGGGCAAAAAAGAAGTAGTGAAATCCTTGGCATAATGTGGTCAAATTGAAGTAGTAAAATGGGTTTGGGTTGGTTAGAATAAGAATAATGGGTTAAGAAATCAGATTAATTAATGAAAAATTAATTAAAAAATTATTTTTAATTAATGATGCCACATCATTTTTCCGGCAAGTTTTAAACAAAATCCGGCTTGAGTGACTTTGTTGTAGACCGGAGCAAAGTTGAGTAATTTTTGGGTAACAAATGAAACAAAAATGACTTTGTGGTAATGAAACAATAGTTCAGTGACCACCGGTGAAATTTACCCCAACATTAAATATATTTCCCCTGATATAAATATATCACCATATTTGTAAACTTTTCCCATCATCCATCCATTATGAGTTCAGTCTTCCAAAAAAAAAAAAAAAGTTACACGATAATACGATATACATAAATTATGGTATTGTTTAAACTTAGTTAAATTGATGTACATTTTATCTCATTATCAGAGTTGATGTGGTGTTGTTCCTAGTATTGTGTTGACAACTTGGTCATATGACTCTCAAAGGATTCACGTTTCTGTCGCACATAATAACAAGGAAAATCAGGTTCCCATCCAGAAATAGCATGCATTTGGGCATTTGGCAAATAATCGGTTCGTACAAATAATGTAGTTGATCGGTGTTATTTAATGCTGGAGATTTGGTAATTCTACCAAATTAGTGACATTGATGAATTAATATACTAAGTTATAAACGAGAGACCAATGGTGTAATTTTCCAATAAATAATAATTACAAAAAGAATCTAACAATCAAACAAGATTCGTCGTTTTTCCACTCATTTTCCTTTTGTTCATAGGACTTTTTATCAATTTTTTCAAAAAAACGAAACCCCCTAAATAGGAAAAGTACATTATTTGGTTCTTTAAGTACTGTTACATATATCCACAATTTAGAGGAGTTAGATTGCCCCTATGTTCACTCAACTTATGGTAAATGGTCACCATGATCATTTATCTTGTTTTGTCTTGCAATGGTCACTCAACTTTATCCACTTAACTCTCATATTCATTCAACACAAAACTGCTAACTTACGTTAAATATATGCTGACGTGACAACTATAAATATTTGACAAATTACCTAAAAAGGAAAAAATTAAAATTATTTAGCATCAATCCACTTTAAACCCGACCCACTCCCCAACCCAAGAATTGAATTTAGCAAAACTTCCTGAATGCTAAATAATTTTTTTATCGCTTCTCGCTTGCTGTCTCTATTGTATTCAGTTTTCCATTTTCATCTCTCACGATTTCCATAGTTGTCCCAAGCTCGACCACCATTGTTGAATGAGTATACCGATCAAGGTGCACGGGCATGGTTATAAGAGGAACTCCAGAATGCAAACTTTCTAGTATTGAATTCCAACCACATTGGCATAAAAAATTCCACAACACTTGCATGCTCAAGAATTCTTGCTTAAGGTGCCCATTATTCTACAGTGACTCCTTTTTCTTTAAGTCTATCAAAAAAGCGTTCGGATAACACATTTTCTATGTTAAATTCTTCACCTAATAGAAACTTGAGCACCCAAATGAAGTTCGCCTCACTTAGCTTTAAAGTATGAGCTATTTCGTTGGATTTAAAGTTGGTTGGTCCTAAATAATTTTAATTTTTTCATTTTTATGTAATTTCAGCGCTATTTTCAGACTATTTCAGCATTGTTTCAGATTATTTCAGCGTCATTTCAGACTGTTATATATTGTTTCAGCAGCTATTTCAGACTATTTCAGTGAAACAGATGCGGAGTAGCGTCAAAATAAATGGTAAATGGGCATATAGCAGAAGCAACATCAAAATCATAGTAGGGTATGCATCTAGATGATTAAAAGAGAATTCCATTCTCTTAAATAAGCGCTGCTCATCCATTTTAAAGAGGGACACCAGAAATACACATACACACCCCACAATATACAGTGAAGACGAGGATGAAGTAGTACCATATGCACACACCACCACACTCATAAAAAAGAGAGAGAAAAGATACACATATACACCATAGAAACCAAAGAGGAACACGAGGGGGCAGATATACATACAATACCGCAACAAATGAAAAACCACAAAGGTCTCACCGTTGGAAAACGAAACAGGCAGCAACGCTACAATAACGCCACCATGGGAAAAAGCCCTCATCGGCGAAACCCTCTTCTCCTATGCTCTGATTGCCTACTATTGAAACTAAAATGAAAAAGGGAAAAGAGAAGGTAAAGGGCGGAGTGGCAGTGACGCCGCTGATCGGTAATCGCTCCTTTTCTCCCTCTGTCACTGCTCTGTTCGCCGGAGACCATTTCTGGGCTATGTGAGTAATCTGCTGGTGTTATTGTCGCTGCCGGCAAAGTTGTTGCTCGGTTTAGACATTTTTATTTTATCATGTAGAATTTTCGGGGAAACGAAATAGAGTGTAATTAATGGAATTTTTATTGAAGAAAGGTAATGCAAAATGAAATGTACTAGGAAAAATATTGTTCTGTCTTGTAATTTGTATAATATTTTTATTTTTTTTATAATATAGGGGTGCAAGTTTGTATAATTGTAAAAAAAATCTGTATATTAATATATGTTTACACTTTTAATTCTTCGAGATGAAAACTATAAATTGATCTTTTTAAGAAATAATTTTTTTAAATATTTGATAATTAAATATACGATTGATTAAGACAAATGAGTTAAATTAGTATGTTGATAACATTAGTAATGCAGTAAATATCCTTTCCAAGATTTAAAGATATTTTTCAAAAAGATCAACTTTTTTATAGTAGAATGTGTCCAATATTTTAGAACATCTAATTAGACTACTCAAATCTTCATATTCGTCAATACGAATTTTTACACTTATAATCGATGTAATGTATCGAAATAAATAATTATTTGTACAGTTATCAATATAAAAAATATTAATAATCATAAAATTTTTGGGGGCATAAAACGAAAGCTTTAGTGGCCTTATCCGTGAGCTACCCATGCAAAAGGGTAATAAATTTGAAGTGGCAAGTCAACAATATGGTTACATCGGTTCTTATTACATTGCAACTATTGTAAGAACTATAGTTAATTCTTCCATTGGCATTACTTACAAAATCAAGTACAAGATTCTGTTTGAAGATGATGAGTCTGATCTACTAGAGAAAACAGTCCCTGAAGACGAGGTCCATCTAATGCCACCTGAACAAGAAAATTTTTCGAAAAATAACAACTTTCATCGGTACGATATAGTTGATGTATTTGACAACGATGACTAGGTTGGGTTTATCTGTGAGATAATTGAGCAAATTTACATGTTTACTTCCCTACAACTAAACATAAAGTGGCATATCCTCCTGATGTGTTGAGATTTTATCAATAATGATATATTGACAAAGGGTGAAAATTATTTACACCCGCAACTTTTCTCTAAAAATCAAGTTCCCTCTCAACTATGAGCATTGATCATTCTCCCCCTTCATCGTATACAATGTCTATTTTGCTCTTAAAATTTTTATTCATCATTTATGTGCTCTATTTTTATATTATGATATAATTATTTAACCATAATATTCTACCTATAATTTAAAAAATAATGTATTTTATTATAGTAATTTTGTTTCATTAATATTATAAAGAGTATAATATTTTCATGAATTAATTACAAATACAATGCTATTTTTAATTAGTATTTTAGTATTAAGTGCACTATATATGTACCTATAATTCGGCATACATAATGAATCTCTCGTTGCCTCTTTCTCTCTATTTATGTGTATGTATATTTGTTTAAACTTTACTTTTTTTCTTATTCTCTATTTTGTATATAGATTTTGAGTTTTAATTATCATAATTATTATTATAATTTAAAATTTAATTAAGTATAAATATATGATATTTTGAATTTGTTGTGAAATCTATCGCTAATTTACTATCGTTTTCATATATTGCATGCATTAAGTATACGATTATCAGTTTATTTTATTTTATTTTCAATTGTATGGTAAATTAAATTTTGAGTTCGATTTCTATTAAAATTACCCATATAAAAGATTTACTTTTAATCTAACTTTTTATATATTTCATTTGTTATGTCATTACTGTAGTGATTTACAAATATATGCGATTACTATTTCTTACTCTTTCTCTATTTTAAAAGTAATGCTTATTCATTTTATAGGTTAGTTCATAATAAATAAAAAAATTATTATATTAAAGAAGAAAAATAAAAGTTTGATAATCAAGAGGGTAAAGTAGGTATTTTGAAAGATTATTTGAGAAAAATGGGGGAGAATGATTATTTTTCATAGTTAAGGGGGAACTTAATTTTTAAAGCAAAATTCGGAGGTGTAGATAATTTTCTTCCAAGAAAGGAAGGATTTGTGACTTGTGCTGATTTCGGTTTGAAGAAAAGTTTCCATATTTTTTTCAAGCATTTATTGTTTTGCTTATAGAATTCTTCATATAATTTTTCATCTAGTAAAGTAATAAAATGCTATTAAAGTTTATAATTTAATTCTAAATTTTGTCTCAATTTATGTGTCACATGGCCTTTAGTTTTAATTTGTCTAAAAAAGAATGACATACTTTCTGATTTTATAATTATTCAATTTACTTTTTCTAATTTACATTGTTGGATCCTACTACTTTAAAATTACGCCCAACTTTTTCATGACTCCAATCTCTTCTTCTTTTAAGTAAAATTCTTTCTTTAAAATTTTGAAAATTTTACGTTAGTTGACACATTAACCACCTAAATTACAAAATACATCGACACTTTCAAATATTTACAATGCATGCCAACACTTCTTAATTTATTACACTACATATACTATTTTTTTTTTCCTCCCTAACATTAAACATTAATTTCTTCCTCTTTCTATCTCCCCACCCACCCACCCACCCACGTCTTATTATGTGCCAAAAGTTCTTTGTGGATGAGGCACCTCTCCATTTCCCCCCTCTCTTCCCTAAGTTCCTACCTAGACTGAGGACATATGTCATCTTTTAATATTGACGATTGAGATTTATATAGCTAAGTCAAAGTACTAACCATAATTAATACCCCTTATATTTACTATTTTTATATTTAATAAAACACCTATATCACAATTCTTAACCTCTGATGATTCCTTCCAATTGTTGAACTTGTAGTTCCATCTCTTTCCTCCATTTTTAGAGCATTTTGACGGAAAGCAAGTTACTTGCACAGGATAGGAGGTAATTCCAAAATAACTTATATAAAGATTGTTGAATAAGATAATCATGATTTCTTGAAGTTCTAATGAAAGGCTATTCTAACAATGGCGCAATGGAGGGTACAATTTGATATTTAAAATTTCCTTAGCTTGTATGTAGGCGGTAGAAATGATAGAAATTGAAGATTCATATTTTGGAAAATGAGAAAGATGGGAATCGATAAATCATTTTTTTAGGAGTAGGTATATTATATTGATGAGAAAACATACTATAATTGTGGGATCCGGATTTGCTTCATTGAAACGTGCTCCATTGAATTTTAATATAGATTTAGATTAACGATATATGGACTCATGCATTTTAAAGGTTGAGATTGTATTTTTTTTATTTTGGTAAAAATCTTATTAAATGGTAAAATTTTAATATGGAAAAGAAGAAAATTTTAGTGGATATCACCACATTATATGCCAGGTTTTATTTTGCACATTTTTCACTTTACAGGTTTTGTTTAGTATATTTTCGCAATTAACTTTGCACTTAGCTAAAGAAACATTTAACTAGATAATTACATGCAAAATAGGAAGACAGATGTGGCTTATGGATTTTTGCAAAAAGTATTATTCCAAAATGAAAATTAACAATTACTTTAAAAAAATTATTAATCAACACGTACCCTTTTGCTTTAGCAATGAAAGTCTGTCTCTAATTATTTTATTGGATGTTGAATGCATGAAATTTTTTTGAGGGAGACAAACTGGAAAAGGAATCGAGAAGAGAAAATGTGGTGTTATCCACTAGAAAAGATTTTTTGCCATATTAGAATTTTACTATTTAACAAGATTTTTATCAAAATTAGAAAATACAATTATCCACATATTTTTAAGATATTTTTACGCTAATTGACATACTAAACCACTTAATTACAAAAAATACCGATTCTTTTAAATAATTACCCTACATACCAACACTTTTTCACATTTTACAAAATATACAATTTTTCATTTCCTTTCTTCCCTCTCTACCCAAAACCCTAACTTCTCCCTCCCTCTTTCTCTCATCTCCTCCACCCACCCACCCATCCACCCCACCCCACCCTCCCGCCGTTCCCCACCCCCTTACCGGCCGCCGCCGCCGCTGCGTGCTCCACCGTGGCGAGTTGGGGCAGATCTGCTCCTCTCTTTTTTTTCTTTTTTTTTTTTTCCATTTTGTACGTGTATATGTGTGTATTTTTATGTATACATATGTATTTTGTTAATATAAGTTCAGATCTGCTTCTCCTTCTTCTTTTGTGCATTTGAATATACACATTCAAATTCATATTTGCAAGTGTATGTATCTGTATGTTCGTGTATATTCATGTAATAATTTTCAGCACACAAGTGTATGTACGTGTATATCACTGTATGAACGTGTATATCCGAGTATCTATTTGTATTTTTTGTATGTATTTTTGTGTGTATATCAAGTAATAAATGTCACACACATAAATTTGTATGTTTCGTTTGTAGATCTGTAGATTCGTGTATGTATGCGTGTGTTTAGTGTATGTATAACACAATTTTTTTTTGTGTATTTACATGTATTTTTGTTTATATGTATTTTCCAACTTTAATTTCAAAAAAAAAAAAATCAATGTTTATATGTGTATTTCATTTTTTAGATTCAAAAACACAAAAAAAAAAAAAAAAAAAGAAACCGGTGTTAGATGGCGGCGGCGCTGCATGGGGTGGTAGCAGTGGGGAGGGGGGGCAGTAGGAAGAAGGAGGAACCTAATTTATTAGTTTTGTTGATTTTTGTATATAATGTGTAAAAAATGTTGGTATTTTTTGTAAAATGGAATAATGTTGGTATTTTTGGTAATTTTGGTGTTAGGATGGTATATATTTGTGAATCTCCCTATTATTAATCGATATTTGTATTGATATTTAATGGAGCACGTTTCAACGGAACAAATCCGGATCCATAATTGTGAGAGTGCCAATTTTTGAGCGACAAGCAAATTTATGGAAATATTGTCTTTCTAATCATAATTTGGGCTTTAACTTAACTAAAATCGGGAGGTTTACGAAAATACTCATCAAAATTAAAATATTTACCCACCTTTACCCATAAGTTTCATATTTACCAGTCCTATCCATAAACTATTTACGTGACGTACCCATCCGGACTTGTATACCATAATTTATGCAGTATAGTATAAAGGTATACACTCATAAGGTAAATGATAGATTGAGTAAATACTTTTAAGGGAGATTTACACAAATATACAACCCTAACACCATATTTACAAAAAATAACAATACTTTTCCACTTTACAAAATATAGCAATAGCTTTTTTACATTTCATATACAAATCTCCATTAAACCATACAAATACAAAATTATACCAAAAAATACCATACACTTGAAATACAAAAAATACACAAACATACAACGAATATACAAATAAAAACATATAGATATTCAAAAAGACTTAAATGTATTTATACACCAAAACATACACATACACACAAATACAGTCTTTTACATTTTATATACAATATAAATACACAAAACAAAACCAAAAATCAAAAAGAAGAAAAGGTAGATATGAATATGTATATACAAACTACAGATATATACATAAACATACACATATATACACATACAAAAAGGAAAAAAAGAAGAAAGAGATCTTAAATTATGCATACAAAATATAAATATATACATAAACATACGCATATATACACATACAAAAAGGAAAAAAGAAAAAAAAAGACCAAATCGTGAAAACCCACCGGAAAACCACCGGAAAAACATAGATCCGGGCGTTTCCACCGCTGCAATGCAGCAGCGCCACTGCACTACGGCTGTAGCAGCGCCACGATAGTAGCGTGAGGGAGGGGGACGGTGGTTGGAAGAGGGAGGGGGCGGTGGCAGCAGTATTGGCGGCGGAGAGGGAGGAGGGCGCTGGTGGGTGGGTGGTCGGTGAGTGGAGGAGGGGAGAGAAGAAGAGAGAGGGAGAAATTAGGGTTTCATGTTTGGGAAGGGGGGTAATGAAAAATGAGAAAGTATTGTTATGCATTGTTATGTATTGTAAATATGGTAAAAGTATTGTTATTTTTTGTAACATAGCTATTAGGGTAGTCATGTGGTGTAAATTTTCCTACTTTTAATTCATGGTAGTGTAATTTCTAGTAGATATTATGGGTAATACTTTAAATTTCAAGGGTATATAGCATAAAAAATTCAAATAATATGAAAAATGACATATGTCTTCAATTTGGTCAGGAACTTAGGAAAATAGAGAGGATTCGGATCCGTCTTTTCCAATCTTAAGTCCCATGTCAACCAATAAGACTTTTCCACATTAAATAGCACAATATTAATTATTCTCTTGATATACAATATATTTCCATATTTGTAAATCTTTCCATCTCCCATCCATTCTAGGTTCAAACTTCAAGATCAATAAATATGTGATATATATTTGCACATAAATTTTAGTATTGTTTATATATATATATAGGCAATAAACTGTGAACGATTACCATAACTCAACAAAACCAAATACACCTAAAGAGCATCTTTGCCATGGATAGCTACACCATTAGCAGAAGACCTCCAACAAAAAAACATTTCTAATTACAAATCTTCTATAACCACTGTCTACTACTAAATGCTCTCTTTGAGCTTCTAAGCATGGATATTCTCTCTAACCTATCATGTCTAAGCTGTGTAACTATATGACTCCTATTTACAATTACTCCTTTGAAAAGTTTCCAATTCCTTGCTCTCCAAGTGTAGTATATGATGCCACTCAATGCAGCAGCTATTACTTCCTTTTCAAACTTCCTTCAGTGTCTGTTCTTTATCCACACTAAGCATTGTAGGACTTCTTGTTGCGGGATTTTTTGTTGTAACCAATTGCTCACATCCTCCCTCAAGCCCTTCACCCAACTGCATTCTGTGAATAAGTGTTTATGTGTTTCAATATCAGCACTGCCACATAGACAGCAGCTAAGGTCTGCTATGTTCATGCTCATCTTGTTTACTCTATCTTTGGTGAGGAGTTTTCTTTGGGCAGCTAGCCATAGTATAAATCTGTGTTTGGGCAATGAAACTGAGTTCCATATCAGATGGGACACTTCAAGCTTGCACAGATTATTAAACATTGCAACATAGCTGCAGGAAATAGAGTACTCTCCTGTCGAAGTCAATGAATATCTATCTTGTGAGTACCAATGTTTCATTTCCTCTTTTGTTTGCTGCAGCTTTCTCCAATAACAACTACTGTCTACAGCAGGTTGGTGGTTCCAAATGTCTAAGCTTTGCTTCATATAAACGTCGTGTACCCATTTCACCCATAACATGTCTTTCCTCACTATCAATTGCCAAAGTAGTTTGCCTATTGCAGCTCTGTTCCATTTCCAGCATCCCTTAATGTTTAGACCACCATACTTTTTTGGTGTACACACCTTTTTCCAAGCCACTAAAGATATCTTCTTCTTTTCTGTAGTGATACCCCATAAGAATTCTCTACATTTCTTGTTAACTTCATTGACCACACTCTTGGGTAAAATGAACACAGACCCTCAAAAGTTATGCACAGCAAACAGAACTGAATTTATTATTTGAAGTCTTCCAGCATAAGAAAGTAGTTTAGCTTGAGCACCCCTAATTCTTCTCCACCAATTGATAACAGTCCAATTTGCTCCATTTCTTTGATGATAAAGGTAAACCCAAATATCTAATAGGGAAACTCCCTACTGAGAATCCAGTTCTATCTAATATTAGCCCTTTAGTACAGTCATCAACCCCAGCCATAAAGATGCTCGACTTTTCCAAATTTGCTTCAAGCCCAGTTGTATCTGAGAAGTGAGCCAATGCTTCCATGACTCTAGAGACCGAGGCCAAATCTCCTTTACAGAAAATCATTAGATCATCAGCAAAAATTAAATGAGTAAGTTTCAATCTTTTGCACATTGGATGGAATTTAAAATCTGGTAGCTCACTCATTCTCTTCAGGACTCTAGATAGATACTCCATAACTAAGACAAACAGCAGGGGTGACATGGGGTCACCCTACCTTAGTCCTCTTTTTCCTTCAAAATAACCATATCCCACACCATTCACCTTGACAGAGAACTTAGGTGAAGTGATACATGCCATTATTAGCTGCACAAACCTAGTAGGAAAGCCATATCCAGTTTGAGCTTCCTCAAGAAACTCCCATCTCACCATATCATAGGCTTTTCTAAGGTCAATTTTCATGAGGCATCTTGGAGACGTCTTCCTATTATAATGCCTGAGAAGATCATGACAAATCAAGACATTATGGATCATTGACCTGCCCTGCACAAAGGCTGCTTGGTTCTCTACAACTAGATGGTCTACTGCACTCTTCAATCGTTCACAGATCAACTTGGAAATGCATTTGTATATGACATTACAACATGAAATAGGTCTGAACTGATGAGCATATTCAGGTGCTGTGATCTTTGGAATCAATGCAATCATTGTTGAGTTCAGTTGCTTCAGCAGTTTGCCATTTATTGTGAATTCCAGTATTGCTTCAGTAATATCATTACCGACAATTTCCCAAGCTGCTTTAACGAAGCCACTACCATACCCATCTGGCCCTGGGCTTTTGTATATATGTAATCCCAAACATTGCCTTCTTAACATCCGCTCTTGTGTATGCTTTCAAAATAACTATCTGCTGCCCTAAAGAAAGTACTGGGCCATTCAACAATAGCTCCTTTACTGCCTTTGTTCTTGGTTGATCACATCTTCCCAGCAATTTCTCATAATAATCCACAAAAATTCCTGCAATTTCTTTGGGATCTGTCTTCTGACATGAGTGTTTGTTCTTGATCTGCATAATTGCCTGCTTTACTTTTGTGAGTTTAATCAAGGAAAAAAAATATCGTGTGCTATCATCACCCAATCTAATCCAGTTTTCTTTGCTTCGTTGTTGTAGGAACACTTCAGCTAGGTAATTGGACTGTTTATATTTCTGAAACTGCTCCTTTTCTGCCTGTTGTAGCTCTAGATTCAGGGGATCAACATGTAACAACCTCTGCAACCTTTTTAATCCAGCTTTATCCTCCTCTGCCTCTGTTGCAATATTCCTGAAATACTGAGAATTTAGCCCTTTTAAATTTCTCTTCAGTAACTTTAGCCTCTTCACTACCTTCATCATTTTACACCCCACAATCTCTACTTCCCAACCTTCTCTGACTTTCTCCAAAAAGAGCGGATGACTGGACCAAGCATTACAGAACTGAAAAGGCTTTTTAATTCTTGGAGGAGAACTGATAGGAACTACTCTGATAGGACAGTGGTCACTTATACCTTCTGGGAGGTATGTCGTATTACATGGTGGCATAAGATCCAGCCACTTTTCATTCACAAATACCCAGTCTATCTTAGTGAATTCTCTATCTGCTCCTTGTCTGTCATTCCAGGTATATCTTGCCCCAGTATTTGGTAATTCAGTCAACTCATTTACCTCAACACATGTATGGAAGTCAATGACTTCAGAGAGGGTAACTGGAGTCCCTCCTAATTTATCATCTGAGGATAACACTGCATTGAAATCTCCTAATAGCACCCATGGTATATCACAACTCCTATTAACTACACCAATATATTCCCATAGCTCTCTCATTTCCTTTCTTGTATTAAAGGCATAGACAAAGGTTACCAGAAATGTTAGCTGCCTTGGTACACATGTTACTTTGGCAGTAATAGCTTGAGCAGATATTTGCATAGGCTCCACTGTGTAGTATCCAGGTTTCCAAGTGCACCAGATCCTGCCATTATAGTGCTGCTCCAGATTTGTTATATACTCCCACCCCGCAAACATCTTTCTTGCTATCTTGTTTATTCTACTTTACTTTATTTTTGTTTCTAATAACCCTACTAAGCCTACTTCATACTCATTGCAAAGGAGCTTGACTTCCTTTTGCTTATTGGGACCATTAAGGCCCCTAACATTCCAACTAAGGATATTAACCATTATCAGGAATATGAAAAGGAGTACCTCCATCATTCCTGACTCTCTTTTCTTGCACCTGGCTGTTAATACCAGCCTCTTCATGTTGCAAGGCTTTGAATGAATAGCTAATAGGCATAGCATCTTCCTCTGCATTTCACACTACTTTCTTAGCATTGGTAGGTGACACCCAACCTTCAGCTTTACCAGGAGATATGATGCTGGATTCATTCTTCCTTTTACTCACATCATCACTTTTCTTGTTCTGAGTATCCGCTAACTTTTCTGCATTCACCTGGGAGGGTTCAGCTCCCTGAGTTTTTTGCTGCTCATCCATCTTCTGTATGATTTTCTTTGGTTCTGCTTTAGGTATCTTCTTCCTCCGACACTCGGCTTCTTCATGACCATACTTCTGACAGTATCCACATAGGGATGGCTTCCAGTCGTACACAACTCGTTGTTCAATGATGCCTCCTTTCTCATTCCTAAACATGATTGTATCAGGTAGCTTTGCTCCAACTTCCACTTCAACCAACAACCTTGCAAATTTTAAGTCCATCATCTTCTCTGTACTTTGATCTGCCATGAGTGGTTTGCCCACTAAGCTACCTATTTTGCTTAATCCCTTCTTACTCCAGTACTTAAAATCCAGATCTGGAAGTTTAATCCATATAGGGACTGATTTGAGTTCATCCCTGGTAAACTCCATCTCAGGGGACCAAGCTTTAACAATAAAATGTTTATTATCAAAGTGATAAATCTCCCCTTGTATAGCTTCATTCTTCCCCACTTCAGTATCAAATCTGACTAGCACTATTCCATTTTTTAACATTGAAATTTTATTTATCCCATGTTTATTCCACAATCTCTGAATATAACCATTTAATACTGCAAACGGAGGATGAGCTCCTAGCACATAGCACACAATTGCATTCTTCCAGTATTCAATCTCTGAACTAATATCTTCTAATTCAATATCAACAATTTTTTGCTCACCTTGTTTTTCGGGAGCAATGTATTCCAGCTTGAAACCAGCATTGGAAATCTTTGACAAGTCAAATTTCTCCCAAATTGAGCTTCGCACTGGGGTTGATTTCTCCTGTTCATCAACCTCATCTGCCCATGACAGTTTTCTACCTTTACTCGATCCTTGTGTTATTGTTTTCCATTCCCCGATTTGCTCCTGCGCGGCTCCGGTGATGTTTTTGCCCTTATCTAGGGTTGTTGCAGACGTAATTGCACCCCCTGTATTCATTACTTTGGTCTCTGTATTGGTGTTCAAATCTGTTCTAATTGGTGAATTTGAGCTAATTAACTCAGAATTAGCTTGGTTTGATTTGATTGATTGTTCCTTCGATTCTTGTATTGGGTTGTCTTCTTCGCAGCTTCCTGGGCCATCTGAGCTTTCTGAGATGGAATGCAGATTCTCTTTTCCATGGATGGTGCACGTTAGCTAGTTAGCTAACCTGCACCGAGAGAAAAAAGCGTGTTAACTAGCTAACCTGCACCGAGAGAAAAAAGTGTATCTCATCTCTCAGCTCCTAAATAATTAAAGTTCATCTGTTTAAACATAGTTAGTTGATGTATATTTTTATTATTTAATCATCAAAGCTGATAATTGATATGGTGTTGTTCCTAATATAGTGTTAGATTGTTGACAAATTGGTCACATGACACTCAAAGGGTTCACGTTGTTTCCGCCGCACGTAAAAACATGGACAATCAAGTTCCTATTAAATAGCATGCATTTGTCACACATTCGATAAGGACAAATAAGTGAAGTGTTAATTGGTGTCATTTAATGCTGGACTAGATTTGGTTACAATACCAAATTAGTTACGTCAATTAATTTTTCTATATTTAAATGGGATAGTACAAATAGTATATATAGTTATAAAAGACAGACCAATGGTGTAACTTTTCAATAAATAATTACACAAAGAATCTAATAATCAAACAAGGTCCGTAATTTTTCCACTCGTTTTCCTTTTCTTCATAGGACTTGCTTTGTCAAAGTCTTTCCAAATATACGAAATTTCTTAGTAGAAAAAGTGCATTAATTGGTTCGCAAGTAATTACTGTTATATATATCCACACAATCTATAATACATGTCTTCTCATTCCAAATTTTGATACACATTATTCTTACTAAAGTCACCCTTCTGTTTTCAAACGTTGATCATGAAATCACAAAAAACAATGAGTACTTCTTCTGAAAGATTGTTCCCTGGAGTTCGAAAGAGAAAAAGTGGAAAATTTTGTGCTGAGATTAAACACCCTTTTAACAAGAAAAGAATTTGGTTGGGTACTTTTATTACTGCTGAAGAAGCCTCTAAGATGTACGAGTCTAAGAAACTTGAGTTTGAAGAAAAAGTGAAGGCTAAAAATCTAAAGAAGATCAAGAATATTAAGTCTGAAAAATCTGAAGTTGAGTCTTGTTCTAGCAATACATCACTATTAGTTGATGCTGAAATTTCAGATTCATCAAATGGGCTAGAAGAAAAAAGCAATTCTAGTACGGAGGAGGAACAAGAAAGTGAAGATATGTGGACGGGGGAGTGGGTTCAAGTTTCAGATGATAGAGAAGTTAAATTTTCATTGAAATTGGGCGTTCCAATTGTTGATAATTATGGGTTTTTGTTAGGTGAATTTAGTACATTGGATGATCTTAGATTCTCTGTTTGCGACATTATTGAAGTTGAATCTTGAAGATATATTACTATGTACACAAATAGCAAACTTTTTAAGGTTCATTATTATTTGCTTTGTTGGGTACAGACCGACCCTCTTTAGAAACTTGTAATAACTTTAGGTCTTTATTATTAATGATATCGCAAAAGCAATTGTGGAATTATTGATTTTAAGTACTTCTCAATGAGTAAGTTTATGAATGTGTTATGTGAAGAAAGTGAAAGAGATCAGTTAACAGTTTCTCATGTAATAATGCAAATTGTCATATTGAATGGTGCTTACAACAAATGTACTATGATCAATAAGTTGTTGATAATTATGGGTTTTTGCTAGGTGAATTTAGTAGATCTGATGATCTTAATATACATTGTAGTTGAGAACTATTTCCATAAATAGCAAACTTTGTTAGTTTCTGTAAGGTTCGTTTATATTGTGGCACACATACCATGTTTTTTAATCTTTTATGGCAGTGGCAGTAGATTATGTTATTGTTACGGTGTCTTCTTTGATTAAATTTGCCTTTTTTCCCTACTTTGTAAGAGAGGGTAATAAAATAGACCACAATTTTCTTTTGACGTCTTTATTTTCATTATATTACTATAAAAGCATGTATTCAAAAAGACCAAAAGTTAGATTACCAAAAAGCCCTTACAACTATTAAAATTAACCTTAAAAAAAAAACTACAACAACTATTAACATTAGTCCCGGCTGAAGAGTTGTCACATCTTCAAAAATTGCAACGTTCAGTTTTGTGGAGAAATATTTTGATATAAACAATACTCCTATTAGACAAAAGTTTAGCTATTGGTAACCGACTGACTACGAGGGTGCCGAATACAAGTTTGTTGCAGCAATCTACCATAGACTTGGAAATTAATCTAGAATGCAAGGTGGCTTGAAGACCCCATAAACAAGGTAAAAATTTTTTCTTGACTGATGAATAACCATGGATCCTCCCTTCCGCTATGGATTATTTTATAGTCTTACATAAGACAGTCTGTGAGAATATTGATACGATTTACAAAGCAATGACAATTTTGCACTTGGCACTACATGAAGGAAATATAGCTAGCCATACTCAGAAATTGGAATTAATCGTCCACAACTTCATGTTTCTGTTCTTTCTTCACAGTTTATTTTAGAATTTCTTGAGGTTTTTTGGAATGATTGTCAACTGAGAAGCAAGTCATTTATAACCAAATAATGAAGGCTCAATCATTTGGTGAAGTAGACGAAACAACTTTCTTTGCAGTTCACACAATGTAAGTAATGTTTTGGCATCAATGAGCTTCAAATAATATTTCAACTTTAGGGTGATGATTGAAGAAGAAAGTGGCAAATTTGGGTTCCACTTTTTTTACTGTACTCAGTATTTAATTATCTGTTCTTTGTGATTTATAAAATCTTGTCTTTGACAA
The DNA here is from genome assembly GCA_037355625.1 of Petunia x hybrida. Taxonomy (NCBI): domain Eukaryota; kingdom Viridiplantae; phylum Streptophyta; class Magnoliopsida; order Solanales; family Solanaceae; genus Petunia; species Petunia x hybrida. The sequence goes on from JBBBVM010000013.1 coordinate 6,130,630, forward strand.
CTATTATGATAAATGTTCATCATCTGATGATCTCAAATATTATTAATAATTATAGGTTGGAAAATCTTTTAATATACTTGACTTAGTGTCTGATTATATTATTTTGAAGTAACTACAAGTGCACACAAGGTTAATGAAAATTTCAAGAGATTCTTTGTTTTGCAAATTTCCTGATGACACTAACGTTTTCTCAATCAAAATAGATATGTCACAGATATATCATTCATGAAACAACGATGATTTTTTTCTATAGAATCGAGACAACTTCAGATCTATAAATGAAAGAAAGAGGAATGGTATCAAAGCTGCGCAATGTGGACCATTTTTCAATATCCAACACTTGAGAAGACTAAAGAAGTTACTTAAAAAAAAAAAAAGTGTCTGGCGAATATTTTCAAAATGGTTGATGCATAAGGTGCGATCGCACGAGTGATAAATGCCACCTATTCTCCTATGAGTACTTCTTCTCCTCTTCTTTCTTCCCTTTTTCTTAAATCAAGCTAACCATTTAATGCTTTTTAATTACTTCTTAATATCTTCTAATATGTCATATGTTTCTACTTATGAGGTTTGTCCCTTTAAAATCAAATCAGAACTTATTCGAATATACATGGATATATGTTACAACACTTTGAAAAGGAAAATAGTTGGAGGATTCAATTTTATTTATCTCGAGGAGTGGAACAAGGATGTAAAAAGGACTTTTTGGGATCCGTAAAACAAGTACGACAAGTGGTGGATAAGATAAATTCATAGTTACTATAATATCAAACGACAATTGCTTGAAAAGATGACGACACCACAACAGAAAAATTAGATGGTAAGAGAAGTGATAGATGCCATAAGTTAGATCGTACATGCATATAAAAGAAGGTAGTTAGTTTCGATTTGCTTCCCCAAGTTAATTGCGGTTGATTATTTGAAGGATTATTCGATTTGAATTCTCAACATTTTCAATTTGGGAAAAATATTTTTGTCTACTACTCTATATGTTTATATTAATCAAGGGATCATCACATTGTATTTCTCCTCCATTCATATTATAACAAAACATAGTATTATTTCAATTTTATACATTCACAACAATTATATCTTCAAGCTTTTAGTGAAGTAATTTATATGGTATCAACGTGCAACGCACGTTCGTAGAAACTAGTTAAGAAAAAAGCTTATACATAAACTCTAGAAAGCAGGTATTAGAACTCCATACTCATCACTTAAAGAGGTTGTTTAGTTTGACGGGTTAATTTACATATGAATTATTGTATGAAGCTTAATAATATAGAAATTGTTGTTGAGGTTGGTGTATTGGGTAAATTTGTTACTCTTCAACTCAATGTGACATAACAGTTTTTGCCTTTTAATTTATGAAAAAGATAATGGTATCTTTTAATTTTATGCAATCTGTTTAACTATGACTTCATATTTAACTTATGTTGATTTAATCATAAAAATATTTATGATATATTTAATATCATAAATCCTAAGTATATTATTATTTATGTGTCAAAAGTTTTTTACTCTTAAATTCTATGTCGATCAAAAAGACCTTTTCACAGTAAAAAGGACCAACTTATTATCTTGAAATATCTCATCCTCCATGGATCCGACGCAAAACTCATTGGATATTTAATCAAAATAGCACAACATCAGTTATTCTCTTAATATACTATATATTTCTGCATTCGTGAACTTACACGATAAAGACGCATAAGTTAAGAGTTAATTGCTGTCATTTAATGCTGGACTAGATTTGGTTATTATACCAAATTAGACATTGATTAGCTTTTCTATATACAATGAGATAGTATAATAGTATACTTATGAAAGACGGACCAATGATGTAATTTTTCAATAAATAATTACACAGAGAATCTAATAGTCAAACAAAGGTCCCTTGTTTTCCACTCGTTTTCCTTTTCTTCATAGGACTGGTTTCGTCAAAGTCTTTCCAAATATACGAAATTTCCTAGTAGGAAAAAGTGCATTAATTGGTTTGCAAGTACTTACAGTTATGGTGTTATATATATCACAATCTCTCATACATGTCTTCTCATTCCAAAATTTGATCAATACTCTCTTCTTACTGAAATCACCTTTCTCTATTTTGAATGTTGATCATGAAATCGCAAAAAACAATGAGTCCTTCGGAAAGATTGTTCCCTGGAGTTCGAAAGAGAAAAAGTGGAAAATTTTGTGCTGAAATTAAACACCCTTTTAGCAAAAAAAGAATTTGGTTGGGTACTTTTGTTACTGCTGAAGAAGCCTCTAAGGTGTACGAGTCTAAGAAACTTGAGTTTGAAGAAAAAGTGAAGGCCAAAAATCTAAAGAAGAGCAAGAATATTAAGTCTGAAAAATCTGAAGTTGAGTCTTGTTCTAGCAATACATCATTATTAGTTGATGCTGAAATTTCAGATTCATCAAATGGGCTAGAAGAAAAAAGCAACTCTACTACAGAGGAGGAACAAGAAAGTGAAGATATGTGGATGGGGGAGTGGGTTCAAGTTTCAGATGATAGAGAAGTTAAATTTTCATTGGAATTAGGCGTTCCAATTGTTGATAATTATGGGTTTTTGTTAGGTGAATTTAGTACATTGGATGATCTTAGATTCTCTGTTTGCGACATTATTGAAGTCGAATCTTGAAGATATATAGTTATGTTCACAAATAGCAAATTGAACTATGTAATATATGTTCGTTAGTATTGTTGGGTACAGACCCTATTTTTAGAAACTTGTACTAGTAACTTTAGGTCTTTATTTTTAAAATTGCAAAAGCAATTGTCCATTAATTAATACTAATATTTAAACTACATATGAAAATATTATGGTAAAAAATAAAATCGTTTGAGGCTCGAAATCCAAATTATGTCATCCTTTTGTGAACGAACGGAGTATATAGTATGCGAATTTATACCTAGTAAAAAAATATTAGGTGGTTCAAATGCTTTTGTCCTGCCATTCTTACCTCCCAATATGTACTAAAAATTGATGTTAATCATTAAAAACTCGTACAAGAAATTAATTAAAAAGGAAAAGAAAAAAAAAATGAAAGAGAAACCAGTAGCATGATTCATGAATGATCTTCCAAATATTGATAGTTGTAGGACAACTTTTACAATTCTCATCTTATTTAGCAAAGCAGAATTCTTGTTCTTTTTCATTGACGTTGATTGGAATCGTTTACATGACTTCCTACTTCTTTTGCACTATTCGGCAGTGCAGTAAATGTGGGTAGCCCCAGACATTTTTCTTTGTCCCATTACCCTTACATTCTTTTAATTTTCTTATTTTTCTCTAAATTCTTCAAAAGAAGAAAGTAATGTAGAACATATTGTTACGAGGATTGGACACCTCCATAGTTGCTTAATAATGTTCATATGTGAATGTGAGTGAAGTTAAGTAGATTAGTGATAATAACAATTAAAAGTCTTATTATATACCAGCAATAAACCTTGTCTAGGTTGAGTGTGGAGTCTTATTCTAGAAGAAGAGGGCCTATTACTTTTGATTTTTTACAAATTCCGTCCGTGCTATTTCTTCTATCTAGGACCCTTTCCTTAATATATTGTACACCGCAACAATGTGTTTAGCTCTGTCAGGAAAAATGAAAAAGAATTGTTTATAGTTCTTCTTTTCTGTAGAATCCTTCCCTTAAAAAAATGTACACCTGCAACAAGTGAACAAGGTGTTTTTCTTCTTACTTCTTAGGATTTCCTCATGTCTATTTGACTCTGTGCCTCCACACCCCGTCTCACACCATCTCAAAAAAATACTTCCTCAAAATGGTTGTCATAATTCGAATTTCGAGAGTCAAACGAGTTTAACTTTAACCGTAATATTTTCATATATCTTTTAAATATTTTGAATTATTAATTATTGTTACTTATAGTACTTTTTATATAGTTTCTAAATATATAAACATCGTTACAAAAAACTTAAAGATTATATGTTTAAATTCATGGTCAAAATGAACTCGTTTGACTCTCGAAATCTTAACTATGACAACCATTTTGGAACGGAGGGAGTAATAAACAAGTGCAAAAATAACAATAGAATACTTATAATGTCACTCTTGAGGTTGCTGTATTGGATATATGTATCACTCTCTCAACTCAATATTACATGACATTTTTCGCCTTGCAACTGATGCCACATCAAGGAGAACCTTGGAGCAGGAGCCTCGCTGCGACATATTATCCAATACCTGGCTTGCAATACTCACCCTGCGATGCTTTCGAAATTTCATTGCCGACATTGGACCAAGCGCAAGACATGGAAGAATTCAACTGAAAACTAGTATCATACACAAGTGCTAGACTGTCGAGTACCATAGCTGCTGAACCAGGATCAATTGGAAGATGAAGGAACATATATTGAGGTATACTATTGCACTCGTGAATGCAAATCAAATGAAGAATATCGTTCGGAAAGCAAGAGCCACCAAAACCAATAATGGCATAAAGAAACGTGGGATCAATGCTCGCTTCAGGACCAGTAGCATATGAAATCTCTGCAACATTTCTGGTAGCCCCACATAACTCGTTACATAAGTGAAGAACCCCATGACTAACTTCAAAATTTTCCATATCCAACAATTCAACAGACAGTTTTCGAGCATACTTAACCAACAAATGTGGATACATTCCTAATATGTCACAAAACCAATGGAACAACTTGACATCAAGATACAAGGAGCCACTAACCTGACCAGCATCTACCCACTTGCAATTGTATAAGCCAAGGGCACGAAAAAGTGACGCAGTAGTTCTATTAGGCTAACTAAATTTTGCAACTCCACATCGCTAGGGGAAATTGGAGCAGCAACATAGGGATGAGGAAGTGGGCACAAAATCTGTGTAGGTCCCCACGAGAATTTGTTTTCATGTGAAACTGTGGAAGAGACGAGCGACAACTCCATAGACACGACTGGGGTAAACAACCTGGTGACATTTCTCTAGGAGTTTTTATCGAACACCTTGACCACACAGTTTGAAAGATCATCCTCCAATTCAGATTCAACCTTTTCATCGAAGTGCTCAAGACAATCAGTAAGCGAAGGAGAGTGTTCTAAAGTGTTAGTTATTTGGGTTATTGGATCATGGGTCGCCCATGTGGTCTGGCCCAACCCAATACTTGACCCAATTAAATTCAGATAAGTGAGAGTGGTTAAGAGAAGTTACAACTCCCCCCCACAACTCTTCCTTTATGCGTTATGTGAGTAGTGGTGGGGCCCTCTCACTTCTTCAGATAAAAGGAGAAAAACTGAACGTGAAACCCACTTCTTCTTGAACAGAGAAAATAAAAAACTCTCTAACTTTTCTCCCAACAAAAGAAACACATAAGAGATACTTAGTTTGTGGAAACCTACCTTGTTTCCTAGTGATTTAAGGTTTGACTTGGGGCAATTCCTTGATATGAGATTTAACTTCCGCTGTGGTGTTAACAGGTACACAACTTTTGTTCCTGTTACTGTTTTTAATTTCTAACAATTGGTATCCGAGTCTAGGGTTCTTGTTAATTGTTTCTAAGTCATGGATTGAATGTTAACAGCATAATATAATGTCTGAAAATTAAAATTAGTCTAGCCCAGAACTAATTTTCAGCATGATACAAATTTTATTTAGATTGTACTCGTTTAGGGCTTTCCGTTGATATATTATTCATCAAGAACGGATTTAAAACGAGTAAGATACGAATTTTTGAAGTTATGCTGAAAATTGTGACAGTTTTATGAAAAAACTGCGTTCTGTAATTTGATTTCTGCAAATTACTGGTTTAGAATTAAAATATGGGTTATATATTTTCAGAATCTACTCATTACAGACTTTCCGTTGATATATTATTCATCAAAAACGGATTTAAAACGAGTAAGATACGAATTTTTGAAGTTATGCTGAAAATTGGACAGTTTTATAAAAACTGCGTTCTGTAATTTGATTTCTGCAAATTACTAGTTTAGAATTAAAATATGGGTTATATATTTTCAGAATCTACTCATTACAAGCTTTCCGTTGATATATTATTCATCAAAAACGGATTTAAAACGAGTAAGATACGAATTTTTGAAGTTATGCTGAAAATTGGACAGTTTTATAAAAACTGCGTTCTGTAATTTGATTTCTGCAAATTACTGGTTTAGAATTAAAATATGGATTATATATTTTCATAATCTACTCGTTACAAGCTTTCCGTTGATATATTATATGATGATAAACGGATTTAAAATGAGTGAGATATGAAGTGTTGAAGTTAAGCCTATAAATTTATTTCTCTTCGAATGACTTCCTAATAGCCACACTGTTATAATGGTATAGGACCCTTATTTGCAATCTTCTACAAGTAAATGTGGCATATGTTGTCACATCGAATGGTATGTCCATTCTTATTGTTTCATTGTTCCTATTTCAGACATGGCTGAACAGGGACAAGCTCGACTTGCTCCAAGTGGGAGTGGTGTTGAAAATCGAGCAAGAGGACAAGGTAGAAGAGTACGTCGTCGTATGACATATTCCCGAAGACGTGAAGTCATAAGGAATGATGTTTCCAGGACGATGCAAAATGTGCTAAGGGATGCAAGGGCTATGCGAAGGGAAAGAGAAAAGAAATTTAGAGAGCTTAGGGCTTCACTGGCTGATCAAATTGAACATTATCAATTTACCCGAGATGCACTAATTGATGCTATTGGCATAATTGAACTTTATGATTGGGAAGCCTTAGCAATTTTAGTAGATTCACTTGGAGAACCTTTAGGTAGTATTTTAATTGATATTTATCACGAGGTTTGGCCAAGTGAACCTTTTTGGGTTTATATTCTTAAATTTGAAGCCGAGTGGGAGAATCGTCTCTACAACTACTTGTAATTTATTTTTTTTATTAATGAAACTTTGTTATATGTTTGCAAGATTACATGTCATTTTATTTGTTTAATTTTTTATGTGTGGCAATTAAAAAATAAGTATGACATGATATTGAATATCCTAACGAGATACACACTATGAGAAATGATTTTATAAAATATTAGTTGAACATTTAGTTGTAGATGATGAATGGAAACTTAGTAACCTTTCGATTCTATACTAAGTGTAAAATTAATATTTTATTTAATTGATTCGCCTAAGTGTGCATATCACATGCGAGAATGATGAGTAATAAATACACTTGCATTATTGTTTCATTTAACAGACTATGGCATCAAAAACTATCATTGCTGACTTAAACAAGGGTGACAAACTAAACGGCGAAAATTATGATATTTGGAGCCGTAAGATGTGGTATGTGCTGGAAGAGCAAGATGCTTTAGAAGCTATTAACCATGTCATGGTTTGCCCAGAGGAGGGTAACACTGCCCAACATAGGAGGGATCTTGAGGCTTACAATTCTTGGAAAAAGAAAGATGCCACTGCACGTGGAATCATTGTAAGCTCGGTTGTGGATGATTTCATTCACGAGTGTGAACAATTCCCTACTGCTCATGCCATGTGGGCACATTTGAGAGAAACTTATGGGGGTACTACTGTGACCCGCCTTAGACAGCTGACTATCAAATTTGACACTTACAAGAAGCGTCATGACCACAGTGTCAAACAACACCTTAGGGTGATGTCAAACATGATAGCTCAACTCAAAAGTGCTGGTCATATTCTCTCTGATGAGCAGCAGGTTCAGGCAGTGATCCGGTCTCTTCTAAGTAATTGGGAACATCTGAAAGTAAACTTGACCCACAATGACAGCATCAAAACTTTTGGTGATGTTGCTCGCCATATTGAGCTTGCATATGAGCGGCTTGGTGCTGCAAAAGCTATACCCACTGCCTATGTGGCAGAATCAAGTGGTAAAAAGGCTTCAGGATTCAAGCGTAAAAATGACTGGAAGAAAGGCGGAAAGGGCAAGGAGACTGGTGAGGGACCCTCAAAGAAGAGAAACAAACCAAACCCTAAGAAGGGAAAACGGTTCTTTAAGAAGAAAGACAAGAGCAAGATGAAATGCTACAACTGCCAAGTGCCGGGACACTTTGCTCGTGAATGCACTGAGCCGAAAAAGGTAGCATTTCAAAACGCATCTCTAAGTGCTACATTTGTTTCTAGCACCGTTTTATTGACTGAATCTTATCCTGTGTGGATTGTAGACTCAGGGGCCACCGACCATATGACCCGTGATCGAGAAGCGTTTGTGGAGTACCGTCGAGTACCATCTGGATCAAGGTGGATATATGTAGGAAATAATGCGAAGGTTGAAGTCAAAGGTCTTGGCACTTGCAGGATTGACTTGCGTGGTGGCCGTACTTTGATGTTGCATGACGTCCTATATGCTCCAGAAATTCGACGGAACTTAATATCTGTGTCTGTCCTTCTTAATTTAGGTTTCTGTTTGAACTTTAGTCGCAATGTTGTGAGAATTACTCTAGACAATGTCTTTTATGGTTCTGGACATCTTTACGATGGTTTCTTTGTATTAAGTTGTAATCCTTCTACTTATGACTATTATGTGGACCGTTGTGTTATGGCATGTTCTTCTAGTAATAGAGATGTTGACATTATTACATGGCATGCTAGATTAGGTCACATTGGGCAAGATAGAATGAATTGATTGGCGAAGGAAGGACACTTGAGTTCTTTCTCGAAAATTGAAATGCCAACTTGTGAACAATGTCTTGCCGGAAAGATTACACATAAACCTTTTGGGAAGGCTAAGAGAGCTGACTTTCCATTGCAATTAATCCATTCAGATATCTGTGGTCCAATGAACGTGAAGGCAAGATCTGGTGCCTTGTACTTCATTACGTTTGTTGATGATTTCACGCGTTTTGGTTATGTTTATTTGATTTCTCATAAATCCGAAGCACTTGAGTGCTTCAAACGATACATGAATGAGGTTGAGAATCAAGTAGACAAGAGTATAAAAACTCTAAGAACTGATAGAGGGCGTGAATATCTTTCAAGACAATTTATTGACTTGTGTAGTGAAAAAGGAATCACCAGACAATTAACTATTCCTTATACACCTCAGCAAAATGGTGTAGCAGAAAGGAGGAATAGAACTCTATTGGATATGACAAGATCAATGATGGCGCAAGCTAATTTACCTATCTCTTTCTGGGGAGATGCGTTATTAACTGCAACCTATATATTGAATAGAGTGCCTTCTAAGTCAGTTCCTTCCACTCCTTATGAGCTATGGACCGGCCGGAAACCAAACTTGGATTATTTACGACCTTGGGGTTGTGCTGCATTTATAAAAGATTCTTATAACAAGTTTGGTAAACTGAGTCCAAAAGGCAAGAAATGTATCTTTATAAGATACTCAGAACACTCTAAAGGGTATGTGTTTATTGGTGAATTGGAGGATGGAAGTGTTACTGAAATTGAATCACGAGATGTCACATTTTTAGAAAATGATTTTCCTAAGAAGGGTGAAGTAAAGGATGGGGAGCCTCTTTATGAAATGTTGAACTCAGATGGTCAGCAAGTTTCTTCTGACACATTTGATGATCTAATTGATCAAGAATATGGTGCTGATCCGAGTGGGAGCTTTTCAATACAAGATCCTTCTTGTGAATCTGAGTTTCAATTAAGAAAGAGTACCAGGAAAGGTGTACCTAAACGTACTTATGATATAGAGGATTACGTTTTCCTGGTATCGGCATCGGAAGTGAATGAATCAAATTCCGTTACCGAGGCTTTATCGAGCCCTGAAAAGGATGAGTGGATGAAAGCAATGAAAGAAGAGTTAGAGTCCATGAGAACCAACAAAGTTTGGGACTTAGTTGATCTTCCGCCTGAGCGTAAAGCAATTAAGAACAAATGGGTTCTGAAAATTAAACGTAAAGCGGATGGATCGATAGAAAGATACAAGGCACGACTGGTAGCAAAAGGCTTTACTCAGCAAGCAGGAATTGATTATGAGGATACTTTTTCGCCAGTTGTGAAGTTTACCTCAATTCGCTTACTTTTAGCTATTGTTGCGCGTTTGGATCTAGAATTACACCAAATGGACGTAAAGACAGCTTTTCTCAATGGAGAATTGAACGAGGAGATCTACATGGAACAACCTGTAAGTTTCATCGTTAAGGGCCAAGAAAATAAGGTCTGTAAATTGAAAAGATCTATTTATGGTCTAAAGCAGTCTTGAAGGCAATGGTACTTGAGATTTCATAAAGAAATGATCTCATATGATTTTACTATGTTTGATGAAGACCATTGCATTTATGTTAAAAGGTCCAATGATATGTTTGTAATTCTTTCTCTTTACATGGATGATATATTGATGGCTGGAAATAATTTGGAGTATCTAAAGATTATCAAGTCATGGCTTTCAAAGTCATTTGACATGAAAGATATGGGTGAAGCAGACTATATCCTAGGAGTTAAGATCCAAAGAAACCGTTCCAAGAAATTATTGAGTCTGTCTCAAGAAACATATATAAAGAAAATTCTGGAACGCTTTCAGATGAGTGAGTGCAAACCCATGGATACTCCTGTAGCGAAAGGTGAACCTTTATGTCTTGAAATGTGTCCACAGACGCAAAGAGAGAAAGATGAAATGTCTCGAGTTCCATACTCAAGTGCTATCGGGAGCTTGATGTACGCTATGTTGTGTACTCATCCTGATATCTGTTATGCCGTAGGTCTAGTTAGCAGGTATCAATCCAATCCTGGAAGAGATCATTGGAAAGCAGTGAAGAGGATATTTCGATACCTGAAGGGAACTGCAGATTATTCACTATGCTATGGTGGATCTGATTTGATGTTGAGAGGTTATACAGATGCTGATTGGGCTGGTGACTTGGATGAACGAAAGTCAACATCTGGATATGCTTTCTTACTAAATGGTGGGGCCATTTCATGGAAAAGTAAGAAACAAACTTGTATTGCTCTTTCAACTATGGAAGCTGAGTTTGTAGCTTATACATATGCAGTACAAGAAGCTGTTTGGTTGAAGAGATTCTTTGAGCATCTAGATATTGCAAAGAATCCTCAAGGATCGATAATTTTATATTGTGATAGTCAGGCGGCTATTGATTTTATAAAAGATCCTAAGCATCATGAAAAGACCAAACACATTGATACCAAGTATAAGTACTTGAGAAACATAGTTGCAAGTGGTGAAGTTCCAATACAATACATGCCTACACTAAAAATGGTAGCTGATCCTTTTACAAAGGCAATATCTAGAGACCAGTTTGAGAAACATGTAATGGCTCTAGGTTTGCGTAGGATATGACTAAATTTATGTATTGTAGAACAATTTGAATGTTATACTCATCTATATATATTATTGAGTTTGTATTAAATCTCATGTGCATGTGATAGAATTTATTTGTGATAAGTGTGTCGAACAAGTCGCGAGATCGGCTCTCTCACACGGGCGATCGCCTCTGACGTCGAGGAACGTGCAGAGATGAGACCAATTAGAACCTTGAATTGTACAAGGTCATAAATAGTTTAAATGGTCGGTCTTGATTAGATTTCAGACTTATGGATTTGTATATCCTATATGACTTGTTTCGTAAGCCAGATGTGAGTTTTTCATAAATTATTGGATCTGAGGATTGTTTGAAGAAAAACTCAGGTTAGACATTCAGAAGTGTCTAGATCAAGATCTGTACGGTGTTTATATATTTAGAAATGAGACACACGCGCCAAAATTAGGCAAGAACACCGTAGCACGTGTTTCATGCCATGTGTGCTGATCGACCAATAGGGTGATAGAAGAATGGATCCCTGCTTCTTCATTGTGTGAGACCCTAAGAAAAATCAATTTGATTTTCATTAGAATACCCTTTGACCTTTTACTGTCTCTTGAAGTACAAATCTGTGTTGCTACTTTAGCATGTTACTAATAGCCACGAGTGATTCGGCAATGCGGTGCATGTCTAGGAAAGCAGCTGATTTGGGATGAATAGATTCGAGTAGAAAGGGAAGACAATTAGAATGATTTATAAATTAACTTATATTCACAGGTCGACCATTACATTTGCCATGAGAGTTTCAAGTGTAATTGTGATACTAAGTTAAATAGGAACTCGAGTTCGCCTCAATCGAGGTTGAGGGATCAGATAAGTAGCTACTAGGGTAGCGAATGATGTCTGGGGTATTGCGAGTAATAATATCCACATGTTAATAGTGAATTCTTTCCGTATGTGATTGAATTCCTACATGGAGCTATTGCACAACCTTAGTAGGTATGGCTCTTGAAGATGCTCGCAGGTCACACGAACTATTTGTCTGTATGAATTATATGTGTTATTGATATGGTACTGGTTTGGATCCAGTCCACCATGTGCGAAGTGGGAGATGTTAGTTATTTGGGTTATTGGATCATGGGTCGCCCATGTGGTCTGGCCCAACCCAATACTTGACCCAATTAAATTCAGATAAGTGAGAGTGGTTAAGAGAAGTTACAACTCCCCCCCCCCCCACAACTCTTCCTTTATGCGTTATGTGAGTAGTGGTGGGGCCCTCTCACTTCTTCAGATAAAAGGAGAGAAACTGAACGTGAAACTCACTTCTTCTTGAACAGAGAAAACAAAAAACTCTCTAACTTTTCTCCCAACAAAAGAAACACATAAGAGATACTTAGTTTGTGGAAACCTACCTTGTTTCCTAGTGATTCAAGGTTTGACTTGGGGCAATTCCTTGATAGGAGATTTAACTTCCGCTGTGGTGTTAACAGGTACACAACTTTTGTTCCTGTTACTGTTTTTAATACATAAAGAAGACTCTTCAGATATCAGTTCTTGTATCTGATTGTTTATCGAGTCCATGAGTCCGCTCAAACAGGAAGAAGAGGACCTGGCACTCTCGGCTTGTGCGAGTACACGAGTGAGATTCTTTTGTATAGCTAGAAGCTGATCCGAGATGGTGCTGATTTGAGTGTGAGGCATGGAGTAAGACCAACGCGAGCACCAATGTAACGAAGGGGAATTGTATTCACATGGATAAGCATAAGTACAAGCTTCGATAGAGGAGTACATCTCCATTGTCAAACCCAAAAGATACAAAGAAAAGGGAAAATAAAGAAGGGAGGGATGTTTCAGAATTAACTAAGAAACAACTAGAAAAATAAGACATTGTTCTTGCTTAGCCTTAGTAGGATATTTCTTCTTGTATATATAGTATCATCTTCATATGCGCTTTTTCTAGTCAGGTCCCAAATGTAAATTGCCGTCCTCCTAAATGTGTCATTCATAACAAACACATAATTATTCAAGCATAATTTTCCCACAATCAGATTAGGTATAGCCTATCATAGATAAATAGATCATGTTTACAGTGACAGACTGACAGTGAATGTGGTTTAAAAGGATTTCAGTAAAAGGGCCATACTGTTTACACCATAATATCGCTGCCAAAAAATGTACACGATATAGTAGGTAATTGTCTTATTAATTTTTAAACTGTCAATACCACTCTTTTAGAGTTCAAATTTTATGTCGCAATGTTCTAAAAAATACTTAAACAGTTAAGTTAATCAAAGGTAATTTCATGTAAGTCTATTGAATAAGTATTGATTCGTAACATATAATAAATGGTATAAGTAATTTATACGCTGTAACATTATATTATAAACTATACTGACAAGCGGGGAATTAATTAGATTTCAGGTGGAGCTAGGATCATACCTTCTTGCAACATCCAATGCGAGTTGGATAACTGTATCCAAAGGCAGTTTCTTCGTCAGGGCATATTTGGATATGTATGAGCTGAGAGTTCCTCTGGGCACATATTCCACAACAATGCAACATCCTTCTACTGGTGCTTTTAGACCTTTCTTGCATTTGATTTTTATCTCTGAAATGTCCTCTATGGCCCCAACAAACTGGAGAAAGGAACAATTATAACATTAATTTGTGATCAGCTTTTGCAAAAGATCGAGAAATAGATGGAAACTAAGCTTTACCAAAAGTCAGTATATTATACTTACCCCTTCCAAATTATGTAACATACTTTATTTTATTTTTTTAGTAAGAATGATTCCTTTTATATTCAAAGTTTATTTTAATCTTAAACTTCTTATTTTTACATTAATCAAATGATATATGTTCATCGAAATATCTATGACATGTTTTAGATCACAATTTTTTTTTTATATCTTTTTAAAAATAAACTAAACGTACAGACAAACAACATCACTTAATTCGGGAAGGAGTGAGGTATATATGTTACTACTGTATTATATATTGGCAAACAAAGATTAAAAATCAAACCTACATACAATGAGAAAATTGTTGTAGAGAAAACAATAGGAAATAGAGAACTAAATATAAACTGGGAGCAGAATCTATGTACCTTGGCGATATTGGAGTGCTGAAGCGTGCGCCAGACAAAAACATCTTGCATGAAAATCTCTTGCATCTATTCCTTTCTTTCTTCTGTCGAGTTCTTCTTTCCATCCCCATGATCAAATATTTTAACTACAATTTATCAAAAGAATATGTTAGTAGACTGTCATCAATGCATAAATGATTGATAAACATTAAGTTAACAAGTACCGCGAAAAATGATTGATAAACATTAAGTTAAGTAGTACTGCGAAATTGATAAACTAACTAATCCTTCATTCTGTATAACAAGATGTGAATTTTTGGCCGGTTCCAGAAAAAGAGAAACATATATTATTATGAAGAACCCTAGTTAGGAAACTTTTTAATAAATTGAATATTGATTAAAGCAGTTCTTAATGTAAAGAGTAATGAACTGAATGAATAATTTATATAATTGATCGACTTCTAACTCGTTTGAAATTGAGACTGAATAGTTGTTATTAATTGGGTAGAGCTTAAAAGTAATCTAGTAAAAGAAGTCGTAGATTAGGGTACGTAAAAGACCTTTTCTGGTAATCAATTCATACATAGCAGCTTACAAGTACGTAGTATCAACATATAAGCTCATAGTAGTATCTTTTTTAATTTGTTTTCATTAGCCACTCAAATTTCACGGTACCTACCCTACTAGAAAAAGAGTGTTTTGCGTCTCAATTTGGAGACGGAATTCCCTCTCTAAAAGGAGTTTAGAAAGAGAATTCCGTCTCTGCGCGACCTTCGCTATTTGGCTGTGTCAGTAAGAGTTTAGAGACGGAATTCTCTCTCTAGCAAAATAATTAATTTACTGCAGAGACGGAATTCCCTCTCCAGAAAAATAATTTCATACATAATTTTTTGTTTGACCCACACATTAATTTCAAATTAAGTTAGTTTTCATCAAAAGGTAGAAAATGATTTTACTCAATTCTAAACGAAAAATCACAATTATTTCAACTCTTATCTTCAAGTCACTAATGTAATCAGCATTCAGAAATTATTACTACTATTTAATAGTAAAAATCTCATCTAACCAAAGTATCAAAAGATATTCTCATCTAACCATCTGATTTGTTATCTTATACTCCAATCTATCTTCAAAATATTTTCCTATTTTTTCAGAATTATTCGTCACCCTCCAACCAAAGTATCAAAAGATATTCCAATTGAATAAATATGTTATTTTTCGAAATATTTTTTGAAGAATGACTTCTATAATACAAAACAACAAGAAGGAACCTGAACATTAAAAAAAGAAATTAAGAATTACAGATCCGTGGGGATTAGTTTGACCATTTCCTTATTGTGAATCAAATCCTAACATTTCAGATTCAACTATATAATCCCATAAAGTTTTATCCTACGGGATTGGGGGTGGGGAAATTAAGGGGATACAGGATTGGGGTGGGGAAAATGGGGAAGACGGAATACTTGATATAATGGTATTACAATGGTGGGGAATGGGCTGCAGTACACTGTAGAGAGAGAGGGAGAGAAATTTTTTAGAGTTGTAAAAAATGTGGAGTCCGCTGAAGTAAAAATGTAATTATAGAATTGTTAGGGTTAGAGAGGGGAATTCCGTCTCCAATCAAAAAGTTAAAAAAATTTTCAGGTGATTGGCGACGGAATTCCTTCTCCATCACCTGACACCTTTTTTACTTTTTGACCGGAGAAGGAATTTCGTCTCCAACTTTTTCAATTTAATTTATTTTAACCGCAAAACACTGATGGGAGAGAGAAGTCACTCGCTAACTGATTGGAGAGTGAATTCCCTCTCTAACCATTATGTAGCTTTTTACTTTTTTTCTAGTAGTGATAGTGCATGAAAACATTTTTGAGAAACCACATTAACATCCCAGAAACCTAACCCTATTATTAGAAAACTTTACAAACGAAGAACACTGTTGAACCCTCCAAAAAAAATGCACACACAAGTATGCATCGGGATTTGATATCAACAAAATGGGACTCCAAAAGGGTTTCTTTGGAGTCGCCACCTAATTTAAGGATTATTAGGAACCTAAGCTAACTAAAGAGTGCAATTATTCCCTTTACTTAAAAGGAAATTATTAAAATAAGAGATTCTCAGGTAAGTGGTTCTATTAAATTCGAAAGAAGGTCTCTAGCGGGAGCACTTTCGAAAATCCGCTAAATGCGGTTAATCCGGCGGTTTTCACGAATTTGTTAAGGATAATAAGTATATAAAGCTAATTTTAAGTAAGGATAATAGGAATAATATAAATAAAGTAAGATTTTAATTATGTCGATACTTAGATAAATAAATGACCCAATTTACGATTAATTTAATGGATAATGAAATAATGATCAATTGAATAATTAATAAAATAAGTAAAGGTTAAATGAAGTTAGATAATTAAATAAAACAAACTAGATAAATAATTGGATAATAAAGAATTAATTAATTGATTGAATAAATAGATAAATAAATAAGCAAATAAATAATTTAATTAAATAAATGAATACTTATCAATTTTAATTAAATAAAGGAGTAAATGAATAATAATTAATTAATTAATTAAATAAATAAATATTTAATTGATTAAATAAATAATTAATTTAAATTAAATAAATTAGATTACGTAAATAAATAAGATTAAGTAAATAAATAAATAAATGATTAAAATTTAATTGATTAACTAAATAAATAAATTAGATTATATAAATAAATAATTGAAAATTTAATATGATAAATAAAGAAGCAATTCAAATGCGAATTATGACGAGGGTAAGATGTTTAGTCGAATTTGATTTTGCACTCATTAATTGACAAATGATTCAAAACATCCGTAAATTAATTGGCAATTCGCAAAGAAATGATACAAAGCATTCATATAAAGACAATTTAAGTAATTTACAATAATTATTCACAATTCAAATACCATTTCTATTCTACAGGGCTCCTAGAATATGCTTTTCTAAAGGAGACGGGAAAGAGGGAGTTTAGAAGGTAGAACCCGGATAGCAAGCTCAATACAAGTCCTGTATTTCACAAGGTTTTCATTTTTCTTTTTCTTTTACATTTTCGGGGATATCAAGTCCCAAAAATGCGGACTGGATCAAATAACTTCCGAATGCATGCATCCCAATTTGTGAGTTTAGCAACTCAAACTCGTCCCAAGGAGTGTTTTTCATGCCAGGAAAATAAAGTAAGATAAAGATTAGTACTCATTCAATTAAAAGGGAAGTTAAACAAATTGAACAAGCATGATCATACTAGATAATCTGCCAAACAAACAAAGAAACTAAACGCATGTTTTAACTAGGAGATTGCAGATGTTACTATACTCAAGCATCAAATGTCTTTTGCTCAAAAAACAACTTTCAGTTAGCCAATTTAATCGCTTAGGATGGACGACACAATTTGGATGTTCAGAAATGTATACTTGTTTTTGTAAATAGACAAACCATCTATTTCTGACAGATGTCCCAACAATACACTTAGATTGTTTGATTAATAACAAGAACATTAATCAGATCCATTCATGTTAAAACTTTCTATAAGAGCACATGAATTCAAAGAATCCTAAACTACACGATATAGCAGGAGTTTTCAAGACATAACCAAAGAGTGGAGTATAGCTAAGGACGACTAGATGTTCAATGCACAACTAGAAACATTGAGTGAACATAGCATTTATGCAAAACAACGTTCTTTAGGATATGAATAATGCAATCAAAGATCAGACTTGAACACTTCAATTCAGACCATAAGAATTTCAGAATATTCATGGCTTTCTACATACCATCCAGAGAATTTCAAACCAGAGCCTACATGATGATACTCATCCTAGATTTTCATAAACGGAATCAAGAGAGAAAGATTGAGCTTAAGGAAAAAAAAACTATGAAAGAAAATGGACCAGATAAGGACTGGAGACCCTTAAACAGCCCTTCTCTTAAACAAGCAGGGCACTCATTTCCCATATTCAGGACTAATCTCGCGAATCCCAGACCCACCCGCGAACACTACTTGGAACCCCTGCATATCCTATTAAACAAACCACCCAACTCCTAGACTCTCTACAAACACCTATGCATACACCTGAGCAAACTTCACACTGCATACAACCTCCATCACACCCTCATAGCCCCTGGAAATATTGCAGCAACTGCATACACCCTCCTATAAACAAGCTATACGCACCTCACACCATCTAGAAAAATACATACATGCTGCATGCAAATACCTGCTGCCTGCAAACACCAATCAGACTATTTATTGCCCCTATATTAAACTCCCATGAACCTTCCTCTACCCCTGCTTCTCAAGACAAAAGAACAGCCTCCCGCCATCTCATGACTGACCAAACAACAGGGGATTTCATCTCTGAACCACTCTCAAACTCATACCAGCAGCACTCTCTCAAACCTCACTGCCTAAGCATCCACAAACCCCCTAACAAGCTAATTGGACCCCCTCACTGCCTTGCAACTCTTTCTCCCACTGCTTGCACCCCTGAGCATCCACTCACACCACAAACAACGTCCTCTAGCTAAAAAAATTCACCTAAGACAAGAGCAGCAACTGCAGCTCCCTCTTCTTATCTAAACTAGATCACCACTCTCATAAACTAACCTATGAATTCTCTGAACAACATCCTGAAACAACTACAAGCACTCAGGATACCAACACATCCTCACATACTCCTCTCCTCACACGTGCATATCAACTGGATAAGCATACACATACACTGATCCTATACACACAGAGACAGATAACCCACACACCTCTGCAGCAACTTTGCAAGCCACCGAGAACTAGATACCCCGAATCTCACAAAACCAACCTGCTATTCTAAAGCAGTAACCAACCTCCAACATCCATACTAAACTCCTATTCTCCCTTCAACTTCCAGCTAACTCACAGGCCTCAGAATTCACCTACAGCTTCTAACAACTCCAGCACCATGAATTCTCTCAACCACCTGCACATACACTATCTTAACTCCTATAAACTATAAAGCCAATCATTTTCCAACCAGAACTTCTTCAAACAACAAGAGAACCAGACAGAACCACACTAAAAGAGAAACCTTCAACCTAAAACAGGAAACAACAGGGAGCTAGAGACAGATAAGCCTTCATTTACTCACTATAACAGGCACATATGAACAAAAATTACAGCAGGCTGCCTAATCTTCTAAGGAAAAACATAACCTTTAGATAAAATATTTAAAAGATCAGAACTTTCATAATATTGACTAACTTCCTTCAAACCAATGCACAATGAAGCCAGAAACTTTGATAAAACATCTTCAAACGACAACTTTCATTCATGACAAGAAACTGACTTTCACCTTCTTTCTAACCAACATAAACAAGTCCCAAAATACTTGACATTACGAGCTAAACGAATCAGAGCTAAAATACATATAACAGGAGAGAGTATTACCTTTCTTGGAGCAGTGAACAAAGGGTTAGGATCTGAAAGGAGACACTACTCGACTAAGCGACGCGAGCAAGGTCGACGACTAGAATAATAAAGCGACGACACAAATAATGAAGCGATAACACGAGAGGAATGCCCAGAACAAAATAGGGAACAGTGACACTATATGTATTTTAAGAAAACTTAAACTCCCCCACAAAATGCATATGTTATGCCGTTTTTTATGCTTCCCCTCCACCAAAAACTGAACCCCCTTGAAAAATGAAAGAAAGGATGAATATATACCTGCTAGCTAGGGTTTCGGATTAGGCTCCAACATTCAAATTTTTAAGCCCAATTTGGACAATTCACTTGTAAGATAAGGGTTAAAGTCGTCTAATCTCTAAAGATTGTACAACTTCAATCTTTATCCTACAAATCTGCCCGTTGGGATGATTTGCGGCTTGGATCGACTTGCACATGAACAAACGTCTAGGATTCGTCCAACTCATGCTCGTACGGAAAAGAAGACAAAACTTTTAAGTTGGGGTGTCGTTTTGAGGCTTGATTTGCTGTGTTTTGGAGAGGAATCGAAGAAGAATCCACGGGTCAAGGGTTTTCTTGGGTTGAAATTGAGGAATCGGGTTGGGGGTTTCCGATTTAGGGAATATAGGTTGGTAAATAAGGGGTTTGCGTGGGTGGGTCACAATTGAGGCTGCGCGTTTCGTTTTTAGCTACTTTTTGCTTTAAAATCAATCAATTACTCTTAATTTCAAAAATTAATTTTAATTTAAATAATTAGACTTTAGTTAACACGAACGGGATAAAATTGGGTGTCAACAAACACGTCGGCAGACAAAAATATAAACATAAAAATAAAAATCAAGACACATATCAATTTGAAAGTTTCAGGTTAGTTAACTAGGAAATCAGAACAGAAGTTAAAATAGTATTCTGCGACTTGTTTTTTGTCATAAATGCCTTTTTTTTTTTCAAAATTCCAAACACCCATCGAGGAGGTGTTGGGGGGTTTGGCATTGACCCCTATCTTGTTTATTAATGAAAAAATTACAAAGCGGAGGATGATATAGCATTACCTCCTTTCTCCAATAGCAAAAAATTACAATTTAGAAAGTAAAAGGTACTTTCATTTAGCAAGTTGGCAGAAGCCTTCTATTTGAGTGAAAGTCTACATGGCCTTGATTTTATTTTTGAAGCTAATCTCCAACTAGAATGATTAAAGTCAGATTCTTGAGGAATTTTTCCAGTGAAATCATGGAGGATCAAAGTGCCAACCTGAATGTTTTGCTGCTCTTCTTCGGAAATTGTGAACACCCATTTTATCCATTATAAGAGCTCCTTTAGTTTCCCTTGGAAGGTCTTTTTCCTGGAGGCAAATGATCTCCCTAGACAAAGTTGTTGCATGTTTTGACAGTGAGTCCACAACCATATTACCTTCCCTATAGCAATGTGAGACTTGAACTCCTCTCTCCTTAACTATTTCTTGTATTTTCTCTATTTCATTATGCACATTCCAAGGTATATTAACCCTTCCCTGAATCATGTGAACTACCAGTAGAGAGTCAAGTTGCAATTGGAAGTTATACATGTTTTGCTTGAAACACCAATTGAACCCAAATAACACAGCAAGAGCTTCACTTGAGTTGTTAGTTGAGAATTGAAGAGGTTTGGAGAAAGCCATAACCATCGATCAATTTCTTCTTCTAATAATCCCTCCTGCTCCTGCTTTGCCCACGTTATTCATGCTACTCCCATATGTGTTTAACATAAGGGAGTTGTCTTGAGGTTTGTCCCATTGTACCATCCTGCTAGTAATTTTTTGTCTATAGCTGGGAGCTAATTGACAAACAAATAACCAATCCCAATGGTCCTCCATTTTACTAAACCTTTTTCCAACAGAAACTTATGCTTGAAACAGAAATTGTTGCCCAATTCTAGCCAAAGATATACTCTTGTGGTCGTATCTTTTGGCACATATTGCTTTCCATAATTCCCAACATACGATGCTTGGAGTTATGTGAAGGAGCATTTTGTGCAAAATATTTCTCGGCTTCTTTCTCCACCAGGTTTGTAGAATGTTAGCAATATTCATATCCCTGCAATCTATCCCTAATGGAGCAGCTATCATTGACCATGTTTTGGTTGCAATTTCACTTTGCGCAAAGAAATGATCAAGACTTTCTTCTTTAGCATCCCTATAACAGAAACACCTAGAGACTATGTGAAGTCCAAATCTATGCAATGCGTCATCCAGAGGTAACTTTTTCTTCAAGATTCTCCACATAAGAAATGAGATTTTAAATGGAATTGCTTTGTACCAAAGTTTCTCAAATTGAGGTGAGGGAATTTTTTTTTGCCTCAATGCCTTGAAAGTGGTTGAACAAGAAAACTTTCCATTTGAGCTGAGTGACCAGATTGATTTATCTTGAGTGTTGAGTACTCCAGTATCTATTTTCACAATTTCATTAACAGCATTTCCTGGGACTTGTTGTCTAAGAGCTGAAATATTCCAACTTCCGTCGAAAATAAAACTCTTAACAAGAGTGTTACCAGGTTTTCTAGTTCGATTCACTAGCAGGTTTAGAGGACCAAGATTAGTCCATCTATCCCACCAGAAAAGAATGTTCCCTTCTCCCAATTTCCACTTGATGTTACTTTCCACTCTCTTCCTTGTGTCTAAGAGATTTTTCCAAGAACTTGAATCTTTTGAGTTTTTGATCTTGGAAAGAACATTTGATCTTGGACAATACTTTGCCTCCAAGAATTTAGCCCAAATATTTTGTTCACTTCTGAGTCTCCACCACCTCTTTGCTGAGAATGTGTCACAGATGTCTTGTAATTTCTTGAAACCAAGTCCACCTTCTTCATAAGTATAGCACATCTTGTCCCATGAACTCCAGTGATATTTGTTCTTGCTTTCTCCCTTACCCCAAAAGAAGTTAGAGAAATACATTTCAATCTGCTTAAGGATTGTTTTAGGTGGTGCCAATGCAGCCATCAAATGGATGATTTGTGACTGCAAAATATGTTTAATTATCACTGCCCTACCCCCTGCCGACAACAAATTACCTTGCCATCCGCTTGTTTTTTAAGCACCTTAGTAGCTATTTCAGCAAAGTGAGAGAATTTTTTCCTGCCAGTGAAGATGGGGCATCCCAAGTAAGTGAATGGGAAGGAAGCTGCTTTGTACCCAGTCCACTTTGCTAATCTCTCTTTTCTTCTTCTATCTGAGTATGCATAGGTGTAGAAATTGGTTTTCCCTTTGTTAATTTCCTGGCCGGAAGCATCTTGGTATTCTTTAAGTGTCTTCATCACCATCTTAACTGATTTCTTATCTCCAGGGGTGAACAAAATAAGATCATCAGCATAGCACAAGTGGTTGATCTGAGGACCATTTTGATTCATTGAGAAGCCGATGTATTTCCTCCTGCTGTGTAGGTGATTAAGAGCCCTAGAAAGAGCTTCTGCACCTATAATAAAGAGGCCAGGGGAGAGAGGGTCCCCTTGCTTTAGTCCTCTTGAGGAGCTAAAGAATCCATACCTAGTGCCATTAATGATAACCGAATACCAATTATTTGACATAACCTATAGATTATGTCAATAATAATCTCAAAAAAACCCATTGTCCTCAATAGTGCAGTCTATCATAAGCCTTAGACATGTCTAGCTTAATGACAAGATTGCCTCCCTTATTATGGTTCTTCATGCCATGGATGATTTCTTGGGCGAGTAATACATTCTCTGTTATAAGCCTGCCTTTAACAAAAGCAGCCTGATCCTCAGATATCACCTTAGGGAGGATTGTAGCGAGTCTCAGAGCCAATAACTTGGAGATTATCTTGTTAGAGACATTACATAAGCTAATTGGCCTGAGTTGTGAGAATTCAGATGGTGAGCTAACCTTGGGGATTAGAGTTAGGCAAGCATGAGTGAAGTACCTGCTGAGATTTGCCCCATTAAAAAACTCTTGAACAAAGTTGCATATGTCGCCTTTGATTATTTCCCATGTTACTTGATAAAAGTGACCATTAAAGCCATCTGGTCCTGCTGCACTTTCGGGATCAATAGAAAAAACAACACTTCTAATTTCTTGCTCTAATGGGATGTCTTGCAATCTATTGTTGTCCTCCTGAGCGACTATTGGCTCTATCCAATTCAGGATATTGCCTACTTCTCTATCTTCATGATCTGCAAATACATCTTCAAAATGCTCCACGGCAGCTTCTCTAATAATGGTATTACCTTCAATCCATTGGCCTTCTTTGTTTTTTTATTCTGAGGATTTGAGATCTTCTTCTTTTATGTTTAATGACACTGTGAAAATATCTTGAATTAGTGTCACCTTCTTCAGCCTATGTCACCCTTGACTGTTGTTTTAGAATAGCTTCCTCCATTTTAAGTCAAAGGATGTATTTAGCTTGAGCTTTATGTAAAGCTTCTTTGTTAAGGCTAGAATCATCGAGTTCATAGTTAAGTTCCAATGTAGCAGTGATATGTTCAAACTGCTTCACTTTTTCAAATACATCACCAATACACTCCTTGGACCAGGAACTCAATTTCTTAGCAAGACCCTTCAGGTTCTGTTGAAGAACCCACTGAGAGTTTCCTTTTATTTCAGTTCTCCAAAATTCATCTACCATGGTCAAAAAATCAGGTTGTTGAGTCTAGAAGTTCAAAAATTTGAAATATCTGATAACCTTCGAATCATCCTTAGAAACTTGAAGAGGTAGAAGATTCATCGGGTGAATAACAGAGTGAAATTGAAGGAGAATGTAAAAATATTGAACGGGCTTATTTACATTCTCCTTCTCCCTATATGTGGGTGGGATAGTTCAGTGCTCAATCATCATCAATAATCTATATTATTATTATTATTATTATTATTATTATTATTATTATTATTATTATTATTATTATTATTTATTTATTTATTTATAAAAGCAGAAGGGTTTAATAAAATATTATTCTAATTTTTGAAATCTTTTAGATGGATAAAAATGTCATTTGGTTAATTTATTATTATTTTCTATTATTTATTTAATTATTAGACCTACCATAAATAGGAAATATACTCACATAGCCACGTCAAACCAGATTTCCCTATTTGTTTCTGACTATATTCTGACTCTTCAAAACCCTCGTCAAAACAATCCTAGTTCATATTGTATGGTTTCTTTGAAATAAAATCCACTATTCAATTCGTTTTTTTTTTTTTTTTTTTTTTTTTTTTTTTTGTATTTTCGGTTAGGTTTTTCACGTTATTCCTTATACTCCACACTTTGGTTTTGATTTTGTATTTCGCTTTTTCTTATACAATTTTGTTTAAGTTTGGCTTTAAAATTTTGTATTTGATCCCTTAATAATTATGGGAAATAGTAGACACTTCCGGTTTGAATTTGTTTTGGGTTTTGATTTTGTCTGATTTTTCCTATCTAAGTTTGTTTAGGTTTGGATTTTCTTACAAGTTATTATTCCCTACATCATATACTTTTATAGGGTATTTGTTTTAAGCCGTGGTGCAGCAAGAAGGAGGTAATTCCTTCCTATCTTTGATATCAACTGTTAGTTATTGGGTCAAAGAACTTTCAGATTTTGCTCCCAGTACTTTTTTCGCTCTTTTTCTTCTTCGTCATTGAATTGTAAGTAACCACAACTGCAAGCTTTTTACAGTTGCGCTACGTTATCAGTCCGTGCAGGTTTAACTGGTTAAGAGTTGCTAGAGCTCCTCAAAGAGGAACATGCAGCAAGGAGATGTTGGACCAATTGATTTGGACAAGACGACAACGACATTGGAACCTGAAGAAACGAGTAGTGGGGGACTTTTTGTTCCTGGGAAGGAAAGAGTAGTTTTTCAACCTCCAGAGAGGAAATCTCTTCTAGGGCTTGATGTCCTGGCGATTGCTAAAAGGGGACGGGCTACTGTTGAGAGTGGAATTAAAGTTCCAAGGGACAGAGTTGATGAGGAGATATGTGCCGCTTCTGTGGCTGATCATGAGTTGGGTAGTAGTGCGCCTAATGTTAATGTACAGAGGAAGTATCGTGAATCTTGCGCTAGCGAGGCTTCTATCTCAGGTAGCATAGTAACTGATGAACGGGAAGACCCCAGAACAGCCCCGAGGCCTCACTTGAAAGAGAACTCAGCTGCATCTTCGGGGAGTTTCCGCTCTAGTCGCGAGTCAGTTGACCGTGAGAGGGATAGAATTAAATACAGCAGGGCAATGAGGAGAGGGAGAAGCAGTTGGGAAGAACACCGTTATAGAGATTCATCAAGAGAATATGATGTGGACGGCGGAAGAAAAAGAAGTAGACTTAGGAGGACACCTGGAAGATCTGAATGGGATGATGGTCGCTCCAATAGTAGTAGCAGACGTTATGAGCCTTCACCATCTCCAATGTTTCTTGGGGCTTCCCCTGATGTTTCCCCATGGCTGGGGGATCGTACTCCTCATTCTTCTCCATGGGACAGTGTGGCTCCTTCTCCGACAATAAGACCATCTGGGTCATCAGTAAGAGATGGAAGCAACATGTCACTTGCTCAAAGTAAACGGTCATCACAGCTCACTGCAGACAATGCGCAATGGGAAGATCCTCAGCTTTTGAGATCTGGAGCTGTTAAAGGAACAGAGGTGCAGACGGATTTTGATGATGAGGACGAACTGAAAGTTATTCTTCTTGTTCATGATTCAAAGCCCCCATTTTTTGGATGGAGGACCCAACATCAGATATGGCCATAATTTCACGCAAAGGGTCAGTCAGCTCTAGTTCGGAAAATACGCGAAAAACAAAAAAAAAAAAATTGTTAGTTATTTGCTCAATTAGTAGTTATTTTCTCGATTATTATTTATTTGCTTGAGCCTTTTGAATATTTGCAAATTTCGAATGTCATAAATAATGAACAAGTTTCTTGTCTGAAAATTCACGCGATATGAGAAACATAAGCCATTGTGATTGTCGTAGTATTCTATTGTTCGGAAAATAGTACTCCCTCAGTTTCAAAATGGTTGTCATAGTTCGGATTTCAAGAGTCAAACGAGTTTAACTTTGACCGTAATATTTTCATGTCTTTTAAATATTTTGAATTATTAATTATTGTGACTTATAGTACTTTTTATGTAGTTTCAAAATATATAAACATCATTACAAAAAACTTAAAGATTATATGTTTAAATTTACGGTCAAAATGAACTCGTTTGACTCTCGAAATCCGAAGTATGACAACCATTTTGGAACGGAGGGAGTAATATTTTGAATAATTTAACTATACATCGTTATTGTCTTCTCATTACACATGGTTGTAGCAATCAATTAGAAGAAAACCAACAACACAAAGCTATAGAATCTGTGTCATGAAGCATTTATATATATTAAATAAATGATTGCTTTGAAGAATTTCATATCTGACATAAGTTGCAAATTTTGTGCAGGTTGTTTGGAACATTAATTTGTTAACACCAAAAAAAAAGTGTGCAGGTTTTTGGAACATTAATTTGTGAACACCACACCAAATGATCTTTACTAACTCATAACTTTTTACAGTATTTCTAGATTATATTATCTTTAACTAATTGAGTGTATCATATTAGTTATTACATATATGGTAAAATTGTGTGCCAATATAGAGTTGCAATAACCCCTCATGCATCTAGCCAGGTTTCGACATTTTAGGTAAGCCATTCTCCTATCTCATACAAACTATCACCATAGTATCACTTTGGTATCATGTTATAGGAGAACAATTCTTCTTATCTCATGCAAATTATCACCATAGTATGACTTCGATATCATGTTATAATATGTCCAGCTTTTTCTGCTCTTTGTATTGAAATTCGATTGCACACTTTATTATAGGTACAGCAGCAGTGGCAACCAATGTTTTTAAAGGCGGGCGCGCAAGGCGAGATGTTTTACTTACGCTGAGGCGATGCGTAAGTCCCGAGACACAGGGCGTAAGTCCAATAAATCTTATTTTTTAATTAAT
Source organism: Petunia x hybrida (assembly GCA_037355625.1). Lineage (NCBI taxonomy): Eukaryota > Viridiplantae > Streptophyta > Magnoliopsida > Solanales > Solanaceae > Petunia > Petunia x hybrida. The sequence continues at coordinate 6,158,319 of JBBBVM010000013.1, forward strand.
TTTAAATTAATAAAATAGCATAATGGCCCAAACAATATTGAAAATACATAAAAAGTTTTAAATTCTTTTAAAATGACTAAAGAAGCTTATTTAAATAAAAATATAGAATTTATTACAAGTATACGAGTTTGAATTATGTTACATTTTGTACGAGATACAAAAAAACTGTATGACCTTAATTAATCTTCTAACTCAAGCAATCTCAATTGTGAAAATTGAGAGTGAACAATAAATAATCTTATTACTACTATAATTTATGAAATTAATTCTTCGTAAATAAATATAAAAGTGCTTTCAAGGAAAAATGTTGAAGTTTAATATAAATAAAATATAATGACTCATAACAAGTGATGATATAACACTCGACTATACATTTTCGTATTAACGATTTTTATCTAAAAAAATTGCTCTTCACGGCTTATCAGAGTGAAAAAACAATAATATAATATTACGATATCATTCTTGAGGTTGGTGTATCTAGTTAATTTATTACCCTCTCAACTCACTGTTACATGACAGTTATTGTCTTTTAATTTATCAAAAAAATAATGACATCTTTTTATGTTATTAATTTAACCTTAACATTGATTTAATCATAAAAATAGCATGATATATTTAATATCATACATCCTAAGCATATTATTATCATTATGTGTCAAAAGTCTTTTGCAATTTTGAACTAATTAATTGTCCGTCAAAATGACTTTTCCACAATAAAAAGGGCTAACTTGGCGTTTATCTAGAAATATCTCATCCACCGTGAATCCTACGCAAAACTCATTGCAAATTTAATCAACTTAACACAGGGTTCACGTTTCCGTAACATGTACAAACAAGGAAAATCATGTTCCTATTCAGGTATAGCATTCAATTGGCACTTAAATTCGATAAACAAATAAGTTAAGGTTATTGGTGTCATTTAATGCTTGACTAGATTTAGTTATTGTACCAAATTAGTTACATTGATTAATTTTTCTATATTAACGAGATAGTATAAACTGTATAGTTGTAAAAAGAGACCAATGGTGTTTATTTCAATAAATAATTACACGGAGAATCTAATAATCAAACAACGTCCGCCGTTTTTTCCACTCGTTTTCCTTTTCTTCATAGGACTTGCTTTGTCAAAGTCTTTCCAAATATACGAAATTTCCTTGTAGGAAAAGTGTATTAATTGGTTCTTAAGTACTTACAGTTATATATATATCCGCACATCTCATACATGTCTTCTCATTCCAAATATTGATACTCTCTTCTTACTGAAATAAGTTTTCTCTTTTCAAACATTGATCATGAAATCACAAAAGACAATGAGTGCTTCTTCTGAAAGATTGTTCCCTGGAGTCCGGAAAAGAAAAAGTGGAAAATTTTGTGCTGAAATTAAACACCCTTTTAACAAGAAAAGAATTTGGTTGGGTACTTTTATTACTGCTGAAGAAGCCTCTAAGGTTTACGAGTCTAAGAAAGTTGAGTTTGAAGAAAGAGTGAAGGCCAAAAATCTAAAGAAGAGCAAGAATATTAAGTCTGAAAAATCTGAAGTTGAGTCTTGTTCTAGCAATGCATCATTATTAGTTGATGCTGAAATTTCAGATTCATCAAATGGGGTTGAGGAAAAAAGCAGTTCTAGTAGCGGGGAAGAACAAGAAAGTGAAGATATGTGGATGGGGGAGTGGGTTCAAGTTTCAGATGATAGAGAAGTGAAATTTTCATTGAAATTAGGCGTTCCAATTGTTGATAATTATGGGTTTTTGTTAGGTGAATTTAGTAGATTGGATGATCTTAGATTCTCTGTTTGCGACATTATTGAAGTTGAATCTTGAAGATATATAACTATGTACACAATAACAAACTTTTTAAGGTTCATTAGTACTTTGTTTTGTTGGGTACAGACCGACCCTCTTTAGAAACTTGTAATAACTTTAGGTCTTTATTATTAATGATATCGCAAAAGCAATTATCGAATCATTGTTTTTAAGTACTTCTCAATGAGTAAGTTTATGAATGTGTTATGCGAAGAAATTGAAAGAGCGTTAACAGTTTCTCATGTAATGCAGATTGTCATATTGAATGGCGCTTACAACAAATGTACTAGGATCAAGAAGTTAATTTTTCTTTGAAATTGGGTGTGCCAGTTGTTGATAATTATGGGTTTTTGCTAGGTGAATTTAGTAGATCTGATGATCTTAATATACATTGGAGTTGAGAACTATTTCCATAATAGCAAACTTTGTTAGTTTCTGTAAGTTTCATTTATATTGCGGCACACATACCATGTTTTTTAATCTTTTATGGCAGTAGATTATGTTATTGTTATGGTGTCTTCATTTTGATTAAATTTGCCTTTTTTCCCTACTTTGTAAGAGAGGGTAATAAAATAGACCACAATTTTCTTATGACGTCTTTATTTTCATGTAGAAAAAAGCTTATACATAAACTCTAGAAAGCAGGTATTAGAACTCCATGCTCATCATTTACACTTTGTTTGGATCATTGTTACCCATTGTATTGTATTGTATTGTCATTATGATTACAACGTTTGTTTTGGTTGTTACTTTAATTTCGTTGTATTGTATTGTTAAGTTCCGTTGTTACCTAACAATGAAAAGACCCACTTTTTGTTACAACCGATTTGGTGGTTTTGCATTGTTACGCTTTTACACTTTCCCATCATGTCCTTAATTATAACCTTATAATCCTATTTTACCCTCTACCCTATTTTCTTATTTAAATACACCCAAGTAGTTATTTTGACCTCATCTCCCCTCTTCTCAAAATACAGTATGTTCCCCGCCTCTCTTATTACTTTGTACATTCCCTGCCTCTTCAGATTTACAAGCCATCTTGTTGTGTGATTATATTAAACGTTTTATCTTAATTTATTTAATGTATAATTCTTAATTTCATTAATTACAGAGCAAAAACGTGAAATTTGAGTTAGTAGATTTCATTAATTACAAGCCATGCTCTTTTTTTTTTATACAAAATATATGATGATACTTTTGTTATTTGTTCTCTTGTATCCATGAAGTTCATCATCAAAAGAAACTAATATTTATTTATTTTATTTGCTCAGGTTTCTACTCTTGTTTACAACTAGAGGTACGTACTATATTTTTTTCTTTCTTGTTTATTTTATTTGAACTTATTGTTATGTTTAATATTATTAACTTTTATTATTTTCATTATAATTTGCATGAATATATTTACAAGGTATAGTTGGTGATAAACTAGTAAATATAAACTGTCTCAAATTATATAAAGAAAATTTGTTACTTAATCTAATATTTAGAACAACTAAGGGTATATTAGTAAACTTATTAGTTACAGTACAATATAATACAATCAAAACAAACAATAACAATGTTACTAAACAACGGGAAACAATACAATCAATTCAAACATTATTTTTATAATACAGTACGATACAATACAATACAATACAATACAAAACAACACATTATGAAACAATAGGTAACAATGATCCAAACAGAGTGTTAAGGGGTTGTTTAATTTGATGGGTTAATTTATGGGCTATTTACGAATATATACAACCCTAACACTAAAATTACAAAAAATACCAACATTATTCCACTTTACAAAAAATGTCAATATTTTTTTTTACATATTATATACAAAACCAACAAAACTAACAAAATAGGGTTCCTTCTTCTTCCTACTGCCCCCACCCCCACTGCTACCATCCTAGGTGGCGGCGCCACCTAGTCACCGCCGGCTGCCGCCTCCGGCCGCCGCCATCCACCAACGATTTTTTTTTTTTTTTGTGTTTTTAAATCTAAAAAATAAAATACATATAAATACACATATAAACATTAATTTTCCTTTGAAATTAAAGTTGGAAAATACATATAAACAAAAATACATGTAAATAAACAAAAAAATGTGTTATACATATACTAAACACACACATACATACACGATCTATAGATGTATAAACGAAACATACAAATTTATGTGTGTGACACTTATTACTTGCCATACACACAAAAATACATACAAAAATATATAATATATATGCTGACATACATGTTCATACAATTATATACACGTACATACACTTATGCACATAATGTACATACACAAAAATACAGATTCGTACACATGTGTAAAAACTATACATACAGTATGTTCCAGCTTTCAACAACCACCAACAACCACCAAAGATATACACATACTCGCGAATATACACATAAAAACAAAACAAAAAAGAAAGGAGTAGAAGCAGATCTGAAACATACACACATATACACACATAAAAAAAAGGAGGATCAGATCTGAAACACGCCAAAATAAAGATCGGAGCCGCCATTAATGTAGCGCAGCAGCAGCGGCGACGACGTCGTTCGACGGTGTTGAAGAAAACAGCAGCAACACGGGCGCGGGGGAGGGGGTGACGGTGGGAGGGTTTGTGGGTGGGTGGAGGAGATGAGAGAAAGAGAGAGAGGGAGAAATTAGGGTTTTGGATAGAGAGGAGAAGATAATGAAAAATTGTATATATTTAGTATAAATGTGAAAAGTGTTGTTATGTAGGGTAATTATTTAGAAGTGTCGGTATTTTATTTAATTAAGTGGTTTAGTATGTCTTTTAGCGTAATTTATTCTTAATTTATAGATGAATTATTGTATGAAACTTAATAATGTAGAGATTATTATTGCAGGTGGATAGATTAGAGTTAATACCCACGGGGTACTAAGGTTAACGAGAGAGAGAAGGAGAGAGGGAAGAGAGAAAAAGAGAGAGAAGTCAGAGTATTTAATTCATTCATTGAAATAGAAAGTCCTACTATTACATTATTAATACTCTTTACCAAATAAGGAAACATAACCCAACCTAACATAGACTCTAGTAAATAATTAATCTTACTAACTAGTTAAATGATAACTAAATCCTTGGATTCCTTTGTAGCCATTGCTCAATATGCAGCTGTCACACCCTCATCAAAATGACCTTACATCAACTCAGGGTGAAATGTTGGAAACCTTGTCTTGAGTTGAGAACTAAACTCCGAAGTAGCTGACTCAACTGGAATACCCTCCCGCTGCACCAAAACTTGAGCGACAACCTTATTTCCCTTCTTTACCATTCTTCTTTTCAATACTTTCTCAGGCATTGGGCAATTTGGGGAAGATAAATCTGGTATGAGTGGGTGTGTTATCTCATCGGGTAGCTGATGGCACTTCTTAAGTTGGGATATATGAAATGTATGATGGAGTTTAATGTGAGAAGGTAAGGCTAAGGTATAGGCAACAGTTCCAACCTTTGAAAGAATATGATAAGGTCCATAGAAACGGGCAGCTAACTTATTGTAGGGCTTTGAATTCAAGGTCCATTGGCGATATGGTTTCAATTTGAGATACACCCATTGTCCTTCCTCAAACACCCCTCTGTGATTTTTTTTATCAGCTTGATTTTTCATTATCACTTATGCTCTTTGCAGGTGAAATCTGAGCTTCTCAATCTGTCCTTGTCTGGCACTTAGAGTTCTATCAATATCTGCATTTGAGCTTTCACCTGGAAGATAAGGCAAGTGTAATGGAGCTGACTGTCCATACAAAGCCTCATATGGGGTAGTTTGAATGGATGAGTGTAATGTAGTATTATATCACCATTCCGCCAAAGATAGAAACTTGCTCCACTCATGGGGTGCATCCAAACAATAACATCTTAAATAAGTCTCAAGACGCCTATTAAGTACTTCCGTTTGTCCGTCCGTTTGAGGGTGGCAGGCAGTCGAAACATGAAGCTATACTCCTTGTATGTTGAAAAGATCCTGCCAAAAGTGGCTCATAAAAATGGGATCACAATCAGAGATTATTTCTTCTAGAAAGCCGTACAATTTGAAGATATTATCCATGAAAATTTGTGCTACCACAACTGCATTGTAAGGATGTTTGAGTGAAACAAAGTGGCCATACTTGGTTAGACGATCTACTACCACTAGAATAGAATTTTTAGTATGGTAAGTTAGCAACCCATCTATGAAATCCATACTAATAGAAGTCCAAGCAGTCTTGGGGATTTCAAGTGGCTGCAGTAGTCTAGGTGAAGGGGAAGAGTCATACTTACTCCTTGGCATATAGAGCAAGCTCTGACGAAATTTCTCACATCTCTCTACATTCCCTTCCAATAAAACAAGGATTTTATTCGAGCTAGAGTGACTGCCATGCCTGAATTCCCGCTCAATGTAGAAGAATGCCACAAATTCATAATATGGCTCCTCAACTGAGGGTCAGAGCCTACGACAAGCTTCCCTTTTCGCCTGAGTTGATTTCACTGCCAAGTGTAGTGCTTTCTTGGTTTAGTTGGCAGCTTCTTAAATATGTTACTAAGCTTAGCATCGGTCTCCCAATATTGCCTAATAAGATCCAGCAGATTGGAATCTAAGCTCGACATCTCCCTCGTCATGCACTCCATGTGCATAGCTCTAGATAGTGCATCAGCCACTTTGTTGGTCACCCCCTTTTTGTATTCAATTACATAATCAAAAGAAAGTAATTTGGCCAACTAAATCATTTGTAAATTAGTATTTAGCTTTTGCTCCATGAGATACTTCAATGCATGTTGATCCGTACGAATGATAAATGTTCTTCCTAATAAATAGGAAGACCACTTTGTAACAGCAAAAACAATAGCGAGCAACTCCCTTTTATAAACTGATAACGCTAAATGTCTTAGGGCCAAAGATTTGCTCGAGTAGGCAATAGGATGTCCATTTTGCATTAGGACTGCCCCTATTCCCACACCACTAGCGTCTGCCTCGATTACAAATTATTGTGAGAAATCAGGAAGACTTAAAACTGGGGCTGAACTAAATGCCTTTTTCAACTGATCGAAAGCTTGATTAGCACCTTCATTCCATCTAAAACAGTCCTTTTTAAGCAGCTCGGTAAGAGGTTTGCTTATAATTCCAAAATGCTTAATGAATCGCCTATAATACCCCGCAAGACCTAGGAACCCTCTAAGTTGCTTGAGATTGTCAGGTTTAGGGCAACTTTGAATGGCCTCTATCTTCTTAGGGTCTGTGGCAATTCCTTTGGGAGATATTAAGTGTCCCAAATATTCAATGATCGTCACCCCAAAGCTGCACTTAGCTTGCTTGGCATATAACTCATGTCCCATCATTAGCTCAAAGACACTTCTCAAATGTTGTATATGCTCTTCCAAAGACTTGCTATATACCAAAATGTCATCGAAAAACACAAGTACAAACTTGCGTAAATAAGGTTGAAAGACTGAGTTCATAAGATTTTGGAATGTTGAAGGTACGTTGGTCAAGCCGAATGGAATAACCAAATATTCATAGTGTCCATAGTGTGTCTTGAATGCCGTCTTGTAAATATCTTCATTTGCCATTCTAATTTGGTGATATCCGAACCGTAGATCAATTTTTGAGAACACATTAGCTCCACCCAATTCATCCATCAAATCTTAAATCAAAGGAATCAGATACTTGTCCTTGATAGTGCATTTGTTCAATTCTCTATAGTCCACACATAATCTCCAAGTTCCATGTTTTTCTCCCACTAAAACTATCGGTGAAGCAAAGGGACTATGACTATGTTGAATAGTCCCCACCAATCCTTCTTTGATATCTTTTTTAACTGCTGGAAAATAATATGCCTTTTTACTCACTGGATTTGACCCTTGTAAAAGAGGAATTCGATTATCAAAGTCACCTCTTTTTGGAGGTAGCTCAGTAGGCTTATCAAAAAGCTTTTGGAACTGTTGCAACAACAATTGAATTTTCCTTGCAATGGGTCCCTTTTGTTCAACACTTAAGAAAAGAATCTGCTTTTCCACCGTCACTGCTTGCATTAGAAAAAGTTGGGCATGTGATTCACTCATTTTTCCCAGACTACTACATTTCACCAATTTAGGCTTGCTAGGATTTCCTTTAAGGACATGTCGTTTTCCTAGGTAGCGAAACTCCATAGTAAGTTCTTTAAAATTCATTTTTATATCTCCTAATGCAAGTAACCATTCCATACCTAACACCATATCACACATTCCTAAAGGTAAAAGAGCAAAATCAGCCACAAATTCAGTATGTTGCAGCAACTAAGGAAACCTTGTACTTTTCAAAGTTGTTTGCAATGTGCTTCCATCTGCCACAACAACTGCTTGAGCTTTAACTTGTTCCACCTCACATCCTAACCTTCTTGCCATTGCTTCATCTAGGAAATTATGTGTACTTCCTGAGTCAATAAGGATGTGCAAAAGTTTCGAATGATAACCGGTCACTCGCAAAGTCTGAAACATATTAGTTCCAGTTAATGCACTCACTTAAAGAGCCAAATACTCTTGTGTTTTCTTTTGTTCCCTCAACTTCAGGTTCATCAAAACCCCAGTCATCCCCCTCTTCTTCCAACTCCATGATATACAACTACTTTTGATTCTTACATTTGTGTCAGAGTACAAAAGGTTATTCACAAAAATAACACTGCCCTTTAGCCCTTTTGTCATGCATCTCAGCTGCAGTGAGGGTTTTTCGAAGCTGATTTTTCAGTTGTCTGTAGATATCAAAACCTATACCCTCCTTTTCAAAAGGTTGGAGTGAAGGAAAACTAATGGATACTGTTTTATCATTTGGGGTTAAAGGCATTTTTAAGGTTTGGAGCTTGACCTTGGTTTGGATTTTCTGGTTAAAATTAGTTCTCTCAAGAGGTCTTTTTGGATAGGGATTAGTTGAAACAATTGTATTAGGTTTATAAAGCTTATTGTTAATTCTCACCACCGATTCTTGCACCCTAGCACAATAATAAGCTTCATTCAAGGTTTTAGGGTTTAAAAATCGAATTGGTTCAGCTATTTCCTCCTTAAGCCCCCTTAAGAAACATCCTACTGCATCTTCTTGTGAAAGGTTTAAACGAGTCATAAGCTTATCAAATGCAGCCTAAAATTCCTCAATTATTCCTGACTGTCTCAGATGCATCATTTCTTTCATAGGGTTTAAAAATTCCATTCCAAACCTCTCTTGTAATGCAGTAACATATTCAGACCAACTTGGAAAAGAAATGGGGTACCTTGAGTTCATGTAAGCTTGATGCCATTGAACTGCATTATTATCGAAGTGAATCGAAGCCACCACAACTCGCTGGTAAGCTGGTATGTCATCGATGGTAAAAAACTGATCCACCTTATATAGCCATGTTCTTAGATCATCTCTAGAAAATTGAGGGAAATCAATTTTTGATAACCTTGTAAACTGCTGAGAAGACTGGTTAGAAGAATTATGCATTTTGGGTATTTGAGGTAGTTGGAATTTGAGATGATGAAAGGGGGTTTAAACTGTGAGAAGGAGAGTTAGGGTTTAAGGGTCGAGTTCCCAAAATAGAAGGGCTTAAAACCCCAGTACCAAAAGTGAGAATGGGTTGACCGGAATTTGCAGGAGGGTTCACCTGAGCTTTTCCCTTTTCTATGCTGTGTAAAGCTTCCTTGAGCTCAGTCACCTTGTTATCGCATTCAGCTAGCCATTTTTCAATCTTTTTCTGTCGAGCATTCAAAGTAGCTAAGTCTTCTATAATTTTTTCTAGTAGCTCCTTTATTTCCATGGAGTCACCGAGTTTTGCCGCAGCTTTCGTCACTCCGAGGACATGTGGCTCTTGATACCACTGTTGCAGGTGGATAGATTAGAGTTAATACCCACTGGGTATTAAGGTTAACGAGAGAGAAAAGGAGAGAGGGAAGAAAGAAAAAGAGAGAGAAGTCAGAGCATTTAATTCATTCATTGAAATAGAAAGTTCTACTATTACATTATTTATACTCTTTACCAGATAAGGAAACCTAACCCAACCTAACAAAGACTCTAGTAAATAATTAATCTTACTAACCAGTTAAATGATAACTAAATCCTTGGATTCCTTTGTAGCCGTTGCTCAATATGCAGCTGTCACACCCTCATCAAAATGACCTCGCATCAAACAATATAGAGATTATTGTTGAGGTTGGTGTATTGGGTAAATTTGTTACTCTTCAACTCAATGTTACATAACAGTTTTTGCCTTTTAATTTGTGAAAAGATAATAGTATCTTTTTATGCAATCTGATTAACTTTGACTTTATATTTAACTTTTGTTGATTGAATCATAGAAATATTATGATATATTTAATCTCATAAAAATCTTAAGTATATTATTACTTAGAGGTTTTTTTACATAAATACAAAATTTTGACCCCTTAATTGCAAAAAAAAAATAGCAATATTTTTCAAATTATACCACATAACAATATTTTTCATAGCATATTTCATAATAATCAACTCATTCCACTTTTATTTTTCCAAACTACATATCTCACTTTACCCTCTCTTCCTTCCACCACCAATTGAGAATACACCCCCCTCCCCGACGCCGACCATCACCCCACCCCCCAAATCCAATAATACTGTTTGGATCTCGCTACGAAACAGAGCAGAATCTGCCGTCGTCGATGATAAGGAATTTTTCTTTTGTCGGAACTCGCTGCCAATGATGAAGATCTAATAGCTTCAGTAGGTGGAAATGGTTGTAACAATAGAGAAAGTACAATCATAACCATAGCTGCTGAGAAAAAACCTGAAAATTTAAAACCCAAAACATTTTTCATAGAGCTAAAAGATCAAATCTGGATGGGTTTTGGTTTATGACGTGAAAATGAATTGAGAATCCATGGGTGGGTTGCTGTGCACTGTAGCAACGTGGAATGTTGCAGTATCTGTTGTATTCTCTACTCTTTTTTTTTTTTTTCCAGAGATAGAGGTTATAGAGAATGACAATTCAAGGAAGATTCCATTGACTTTAGCTTCTACTTTTTCTCAACTCATACTTGCCACACTACTAACCATGGACTTTCATTTTTTAAAAATTATTACTATATTATATGGGTTGTGTAAATAAATATTTGAGAGAAATAAATTATTTGGTATAGTGTGAACATCGCTGAAACAGTATGGAACAACTTGAATAGCGCTAAAAGAGTCTGAAACAGCTGCTGAAACGGCGTTGAAACGGTCTCACATGGCGTTGAAACAACGTAGATACACCGAGATACAACTAGATACGGTGTAGAAATAGTTTGATAGAGTGTTGAACACAGCCTGAAAACGGTGCAGAAACAGTTTGATATAGTGTTGAACACAACCTGAAACCGTGCAGAAACAGTTTGATACAGTTCTGAAACGGTGCAGAATCAGTTTGATACAGTGTTGAACACAACCTGAAACGGTGCAGAAACAACTTGATACAATGTTGAACACAACCTGAAACAGTGCATAAACAGTTTGATACAGTGGTGAACACAACCTGAAACGGTGCAGAAACAGTTCGATACGAAGCAAAAATAGTGCAGATACAGTACATATCAGTGAGATACGGAAAGATACAATGAGATACGAGGTGGTTGGTAGTTGAGAAACATCGAGATACGGTGAGATACAATGAGATACAGTGAGAATGGGATGAGGAAAAGTAAAATTAGTAGAAATGGTTGGAGGAAAAGTGAAATTGGGGAAATTGGTAGGAGAAAAAGTGAAATAGTGGGAAATGGGAGGAGCAAAAGTGATAGTGGAGGAAATAGGAGGAAGAATGTAAGGATTTGGTATGTTATGGGAAAATATTGCTATGTTTTTGCTGTGTTTGTAATTAACTTGTGTTTTCCTCTATATAAGGTTATTTTGCTAAAATGTTGCTATATTTGGTAGTTAAGTTCTAAAAATTATACTTTTGTGTAAAAATTTCTATTACTTATGTGTCAAAAAGTCTTTTACAATCTTAAACTCCATATCAATCAAAAAGACCTTTTCACAATGAAAAGGGCCAACTTATCTAGAAATATCTCATCCACTATGGATCCGACGCAAAACTCATTGGATATTTAATCAAAATAGCACAACATCAGTTAGTCTTTTAATATACAAACATAGTTAATCATAAGAAATTGATACGGTGTTGTTTCTATGATTGTTTTGACAACTCGGTCACATATTTCTAAAAGGGTCTGCGTTTCTTTCACACGTAATAACAAGAAAAATCAAGTTCCTATTCAGAAAGTAGCATGTATTTGGCACATATATATACTAAAAAGACAAATAAGTTAAGATTTAATTGGTGTCATTTAATGCTGGACTAGATTTGGTTATCATACCAAATTAGACATTGATAAGTTTTTCTATATACAATGAGATAGTATAAATAGTATACTTATGAAAGACGGACCAATGATGTAATTTTTCAATAAAAAATTATACAAAGAATCTAATAGTCAAACAAAGGTCCCTTGTTTTCCACTCGTTTTCCTTTTCTTCATAGGACTTGTTTCGTCAAAGTCTTTCCAAATATACGAAATTTCCTAGTAGGAAAAAGTGCATTAATTGGTTCGCAAGTACTTACAGTTATGGTGTTATATACTCCATATCACAATCTACCATACAAGTCTTCTCATTCCAAAATTTGGTCATACTCTCTTCTTACTGAAATCACTTTTCTCTATTTTGAACGTTGATCATGAAATCACAAAAAACAATGAGTCAGTCTTCTGAAAGATTGTTCCCTGGAGTTCGAAAGAGAAAAAGTGGAAAATATTGTGCTGAGATTAAACACCCCTTTAACAAGAAAAGAATTTGGTTGGGCACTTTTATTACTGCTAAAGAAGCCTCCAAGGTTTACGAGTCTAAGAAACTTGAGTTTGAAGAAAAAGTGAAGGCCAAAAATCTAAAGAAGAGCAAGAATATTAAGTCTGAAAATTCTGAAGTTGAGTCTTGTTCTAGCAATACATCATTAGTGGTTAACGCTGAAATTTCAGATTCATCAAATGGGGTTGAGGAAAAAAGCAGTTCTAGTAGCGGGGAGGAACAAGAAAGTGAAGATATGTGGATGGGGGAGTGGGTTCAAGTTTCAGTTGATAGAGAATTTAAATTTTCATTGAAATTGGGCGTTCCAATTGTTGATAATTATGGGTTTTTGTTAGGTGAATTTAGTACATTGGATGATCTTAGATTCTCTGTTTGCGACATTATTGAAGTCGAATCTTGAAGATATATAGTTATGTCTACAAATAGCAAATTGAACTATGTGACTGTTCATTAGTATTGCTGAGTACAGACCCCCTTTTTAGAAATTTGTACTAGTAACTTTAGGTCTTTATTATTAATATGGCAAAAGTAATTGTTGAATCATTGATTTTAAGTACTTCTCAATGAGTAAGTTTATGTATGTGAAGAAATTGAAATAGAGTAACTGTTTTTTTACGAGTATGTACAACAACAATTTTCTTATTGAATGGTGCTTACAATCTCCGTATAAGCTAAACCAGCAGAACAACCCTGAACCCTCTTCCCATGTCATTGTACAAGGTTGTTGTATTTTGTGATGTTTGTTGTGATAACACTATCTCAAAACATATCTACTTCTTGCCAAGCACACACACTTGGTTCAATCCACAATAAATTTACAATTGATAACTTTGACACAACATTTAAGGAATTTGGTGTCTAGACAGGGGAACTATGTTTATCAAAGTGGTTACAATTGAATCTCCCTCATCGGAAGATGTTAAATTTTGTTTAGATATATACTACATAGGAATTGTTGAATCCAGTTAACATAACAAATTTGTATTGCAGTGGTAAGAAGTTCAAGAATTGGTTTCAGCTTACGTATTTGAATCTCTGGTTTGATATTCTTGCATTCTTTTAAATTCTTCCTTAGAGCTTTTGCCTCCCTCACTGAGTAAACACTTGCCCACATCCATTATTGACAATAGACTGAGTAATTTAATTGTAGGTGGTTAATTAAAGTATAATGTGACACATGTCTTGTAATCCTTGTTTTAACATAATATTGAGTGTGCCTAAACTTTTAGATAAAGAACATTTGATCACACGCAATAAAGATATAAATGATTAATTTATTATGATTGTTTATTTTACTGTTAGATCATTGATAAATGTTGTACTTGGTGCACCTTCGCAAGACACTAGAGGGGGTGAATAGTGTTCTTACCCGATTTTCAAATCCTAAAACTTGCTTTTAACTTCCAAAACGTAAAAAACACAAAGATTTTTACGTGCAAAAATCCTTGCTCAAGGGATAAAAAACAACGACCAAAACTCTTGGGATTTCAACTCTTCCACTAAAGAAAAACCCGAGCAAGTTTAAGACTACAACGCAATATAATCAAGGAACTAGAACCCCCTAGTACCTAGAACCTTCACAGCCACACGTTAGCTGGTAAGCTTACCTCTACTTAACCTCAAAAAGTAATCTCTACTTAATGCTTCTAAACAAGCTGATAGATTACAACTCAATAGCCTATAATAAAGAAACTAAAACAACAGACTTATCTATGAAACTGCTCCTTCGCAAGGTTCTGCTGCTCAGTCTTTGTTCTTGCACACAAAGCTTCTCACGATCTAATTATACTTGATATGTTCTGTTGAGATCTCCTTTTTGTGCGTACTCAGTTTGGCCAAATTAACTTGTATTTATAGGAACTAGACTCAGCCGGATCCAACTAAGTTTAGGATTCCTTAACCTCTTTGAAATCAGTTTTAAACAAGGTTACCCATATTTCCTTATTTAAAACCTAAGTTAATTTGCCTTAGATCCCAATCCATTTTCGTTTAGGAACCGCGTCCTTCTCAGCACCGCTTCTTGCTTCTTCTATTTCCGGTAGGATTGGAACTTTGACTCCAGCTGTTCTCTTTTTTTCTTCTTCAACTCAGACTTGATTATCTCATTGAACAGCTGGTCTTCTCACTTCAACTGTGAACCTTTTCCTGTTCCACTTAGCACCAGATCCTTTGTCATCTTCAAAACTCATCCTTCAACAAATTCCCCGTTTTTTATGATGACAAACAATATTGTCTCACCGAGGGTTTGTACGCTCAAGAACCTGTAAAAATCAAACACTAACAACGAACCAGGATAATAACAGTTAGGCAAAAATTAAGTCACAAACATATAATGAACTAACAACATCTAACTTCCCCCTTTTGGCATCATCGAAAAGTTTCACAGTTGTAAGAACCTGCTCAACTTAAATTAAGTCTAGTTGACTCTAGTGCCAAAGGCAGCAAGCCAACCTTTAAGTGTCAGGAACCTATTTCAGACAATAAATACTAGCAGATAGGATATTTATATCAACAAAAAGAGCCAAACTGGCTTAAAACATCCAAACACATTCAAATATTACAAACCGATATAATATTGTCTTAAAAACAGGCCTTAAGAGAACCAGGAAGGGACTAGGGAAAGGAACTGGTTTAAAATTGGGGAATATCAGGGATGTTAAAGTGAGCAAGCAATAAGGCGAGGCGACACGACACGAGTTTCCTTCTCTTTCATGCTCCAGCTCTGCATCCAGCCTTGTATTTTCAGCATTCATCCAGGCCAGCTCATCATTTTGCTTTACAAGCTGCCTCCTGAACCCCTCAATCCTCCTGTCCATTCTATTGTTCCTCCTTTCATCTGCATCCTCCTCCATATGCTCTGGTTCATCAGCAGGTTCACCATCCAACACATAGTTACAGGATTTAAGAATGTTCCTCCCAAACAAGTCATTGTGGTCCGGCTCAGTCCACTTACCAACAAGCACCCCAAAGAAATCAAATACCTTCCCCAGAAGAAACCCATAGACCAGCGTATATTTGCCTAACCCCATGTCAGCTACTCTACCAATGTGATTAATCATCAATTCAGGCAGATTAATACGAAACTCGCGATCTAACAGGTCCATATAGGCTATATCCAGAAAGTTGGCCTCACTCCTCCTTTCCGACCTCTGCAGTAGGTTATTCCGCACGAATTCAAAGAGCAACTGGTAGAAGGGTTGCATTGCCTTCTTCTTAACTTGTGTAGCCCTAACCAGTCTTGGTCTCCCTGCAAATTCTGGGTCACCTCCAAAGCAGACACGCCATCTCCTCTAGCCGGCCACAAGTTCCTCATGTACTCGTTGTAGCCCTGAGAGGGAACACCTAAAATCTCACCCGGTTCCACACTATCAAACTGGATCACCATCCCCTTGACTATGGTTGTCACAATTCCCTCACTCACTGTGCAATTGGAGTAAAATTCTCGAACCTCCTGCTCCCTAAGCTGTCTAGCACGATCACTGAATAGGTTCAACCAACCCTGAGCTCTCAACTTAGCACCAAGTTAAGTCATTCCTTCCAGCTCAAGATCAGTGAGAATCTTACCCCTTCACCATTGGTAGACCTCTAAAGTAGGCCACTCTCTTTTTCTTGTCTTCTTTGTCATCTCCAATCACCAGCTTTGATTTTGAACCTCTCCTACGAACCTCAGGTTCCTCTACAATCCTCTCCTACCGCTCTCTCACAGAACCTCGAGTAGCAGGTCTCCTAGCATGACTCACTGTCTTTCTGCTGCTTTCTCCCATACCTTCTGCATCTCTAGAATTTCCAATTTTGGAACTACCCATAAATTTTCCTCCCTTTACTAACCTCCGTTTCTTCACAGTTTGTTTTTATTCCTGAACCACAGGCCTCTTTCCAAATCTCCTCAGTCTCACTGGAGGAACCTTCACTAGTTTGAGGAGTGGGATTGGCCTCAGGCAACACAGCATCTAAAGGCTCAGTAAAACCTACACCTTCTACATTCTCTTCCACATAATCGTCGATATCTCTCAGATCTGCATCATCAGCTGCCACAGAACCAGAGAACGAACCAGGTTCTTTCTCAGGTGCCTTGGTAGGTTCAGCAGATTTTTCCTCTCCCTTGTCACTAACAGTCTTTTCTACTTCAGGAACTGTCTCAAGAACAGGTTCCTCAACAGTTTTCTCAATTTCGTTTGCAACAACAGCATCAACCTTTATTTCAACGACCTTTTCAATATTTTCTACAACTACCTCCTCCTTCTCTCAAACTACATTCACAACATGTTCTACTAAATCTACAGGCATAGAGGGTACACCGGTATCGATAACTACAATACCAGTAGGAAAACTAGGGTTTAACTTTTCAGTTTCTTGAACATTTTCTTGAACTGTTTCAATGACTCCTTCCTCCGTACCAGCATCTGAAACACTTTCCCCCTTACTAGTTGCTTCCCCCGTCAACTTTTTCTGTCTCAGTTTTGCAAACTTTCTCGCCATAGCCACAGAACGACTCGCTGCTAGTTGCTTTGCCTTTTGATTTAGTTTGGATGTTTTGATTTTAGGAGAAGAGAGGTGAGAATCCACTTTGGAACTGGTCGACATATTTCCTTTACAGAGAATTGTGTTTTAGAGAGAGAAAATATTTTGAGAGAGTTTTAATGTTTCAGCCGATAGAAATAATGTTTCTTGATCAAATGATGGAATAGAGACTGGTATAGGTGTATTGGGAAAGGGAATGGGTTGATGGGATATGAAAAAGCTGCTACTACTTATGACGCATAGGAGCTGACGCCATCATGGTTCAAAGAATTTGAATTTTAAAAGCTACAACTAATCCGGCGCCAAGTGAGGGTGATTGGTAACAATTAGGCCATGTAAGACAAACATTATATTCAGCAAGTAACATAGAATGTGTACCTGAATGTCTATGCACCAGTTTCTTCAGTTAGCAAGCAAAACAATTAAGTTTTCATAGCTCAAGCCTATTCTTAATTGTACAATGTTCAATGCCTTAGTGAAGATATTAGCAATTTGATCCTCAGTCCTGCAAAAATTCATAGTTATTAGGCCTTTCTCAACATTATCCCTTAAAAAGTGATGCCTAATATTAATGTGCTTTGTTCTCTTATGCTGGACCGGGTTCTTGGCAATATTGACTGCACTGGCATTGTCACAAAAGATTGGAAATTGTCCGCACTTGATTCCAAAGTCCTCCAACTGCTGCTTGATCCATAATAACTGTGAACAACATAAAGCAGCTGCAACATATTCAGCTTCAGCTGTGGATAATGCTACTGAGTTTTGCTTCTTCGTAGCCCATGAAACTAATCAAGGACCTTGGAAGTGTGACATCTCGGATGTACTTTTCCTATCAACCAAGTGACCAGCATAGTCAGCATCTGCATACCCAATTAGATCAAAACTTCCACCTTTTGGGTACCATAAACCAAGATCTTGAGTTCTTTTCAAATATCTCACGATTCTCTTGACTGCAGTTAAGTGTGACTCCTTTGGTTTTGACTGGAATCTTGCACACAACCCATACTATAAACCATGTCTGGACGACTTGCAGTTAAATACAGTAAAGAACCAATCATTCCTCTGTACTTAGTTTCATCAATTGAAGCACCAGTTTCATCCAGATCTATCTTCGTTCCAGGAGCAATGGGTGTGTTCATATCCTTAGCAGACTTCATGCAATACTTCCTTAACAGCTCTTTGATGTACTTCTGCTGGTGGATCATTGTGCCTTCCTGAGATTGCTTGATTTGTAAGCCTAAGAAGAAATTTAGCTCACCTATCATACTCATCTCAAATTCACTTCCCATCAGGTCGGCAAACTCCTTTCAAGGGTTCTCATTTGTAGCACCAAAGATGATGTCGTCTACATACACTTGAACAATTATCAGGTCATTGGCTTTCTTCCTTAAAAACAAAGTATTGTCTATTTTACCTCGTGTAAACCCATTCTTCAATAAGAACCCAGACAATCTTTCATACCAAGCCCTAGGAGCTTGTTTCAACCCATACAGTGCTTTGTCAAGTTTGTAGACATGGTCGGGAAACTCTGTACTTTCAAATCCAGGTGGTTGAACCACATACACCTCTTCATTCAGATAACCATTGAATGCACTCTTCACGTCCATCTGATACAGCTTAAACTCCATGTAAGCTGCAAAAGCAATAAGCATCTTAATGGTTTCCATTCTAGCAACAGGTGCAAAGGTTTCATCATAATTGATTTCTTCTTCTTGGATGTAACCTTGAACCACCAGTCTTGCCTTGTTCCTTGTCACTATGCCATGTTCATCCAGCTTGTTCCTAAAGACCCATTTAGTACCAATGATGGACCTGTCCGTTTGTCGAGGGACCAGGTGCCATACCTTACTTCGTTCAAACTGGTGAAGTTCCTCTTGCACAGCAATCACCCAATCTGGATCCTCAAGTGTTTCTCATACATTCTTTGGTTCTATTGTGGACAGGAACGAAAAGAATGCACAGAAGTTCTTCAAATCTCTTCTAGTAACAACTCCAGTGTTTAGATCAGACATGAGGTTCTCTAGTGGATAAGAACGTTGATATCTCCAAGGTTTAGGCTGAATCTGCTGAGTGTCGTTTCCAGGAGGGTCTGAGCCATCTAAGTTTTCTTCATCTTGCTCTTCAGTTCCCCCTGTCTGATTGCCTTCTAGTTCCCCCTAAGTTTGATCCTTATCATCCTGATTACTTTTAACTCCATTCAAATTCTCAGGGTCTTGAGCAGGTTCATCTCTTGCAAGACCGATCTCCTGATCATCATCTTCTTGTCTGTTTGTAACACTTTCAGATTCATTAAATACCATATGCACACTTTCTTCTACAGTCATGGTTCTCTTTTTGAACACTTTATAAGCTTTACTTTGTGAAGAATATCCCAAGAAGATGGCTTCATCACTTCTAGCATCAAACTTCCCTAGAGGTTCTTTCCCATTGTTATGCACAAAACACTTGCACCCAAAAGCTCTGAGATGTGCAATATTAGGTTTCTTGCCTCTAATCAGCTCATAGGGAGTTTTCTCTAATAAAGGACGGATAGAACATCAATTCAGCAAGTAGCAAGCGGTGTTGACTGCTTCAGGCCAAAAATTCTTCGATAGACCGCTTGACAACAACATTGCTCTAGCCATGTCCTCCAAGGACCTGTTCTTCCTTTCAACTACACCATTCTGTTGAGGGATCCTTGGTGCAGAGAAGTTGTGATCCACACCATGTTTGTTACAATATTCAGCAAACTTAGCATTCTCAAATTTTTACCATGGTCGGACCTTATACACACTAGTTGCAAACCCAGTTGCTTTTGATTGATTCTGACCCAGTCCTCGAACATATCATATGCTTCATCTTTAGCTCTCAGGAACAAGGTCCATGTGTATCTGGAGTAATCATCAACTATTACCATTACAAACATCTTACCTCCTCTGCTCCTTACCCTCATTGGTCCACACAAGTCCATGTGAACCAGCTCAAGTGGCTTAGACGTACTAACCACTTTCTTTGACTTGAATGAAGATCTTACATGTTTCCCCCTCACACAAGCATCACAGATCTTGATGTCATTGAACCTCTTGCTTGGCATTCCACGAACCAGATCCTTCGACACCAACTTATTCAATTGAGTCAAGCTTGCATGTCCTAGTCTCTTGTGCATAACTTACTATCATTCTCTAGCACATTCAGACAAGTCAAGTTATTCTCACGAAGAGAACCTAATGTAGCCTTGTACATATTATTAGCTCTTTTCCCTTCTATTATCACTTCACCAGTCTGCAGGTTCTTTACAGTGCAACCTATAGAAGTGAAACTCACTAAGTTTCCTCTATCACATAATTGAGAGATACTTAGAAGATTGTGCCTCAATCCATCCACACAGAGTACATTATCAATAGCATGATTGAGGGATCTCCCAACTTTTCCAATTCCAACAATTTCACCGCTCTTGCCTCCTCCAAAAGCCACACTACCCCTTGAAATGCTGCGAGTGAGAGAAAGTTTCTTCTATCTCCTGTCATGTGCCTGGAACACCCACTATCAAGAATCCAGCTTGGGTTGTTCCATCTCGCTCCAGCCTGCAAAAGAAAATCAAGGGTTAGTAATAGGAACCCAGACAAGCTTGGGTCCTTTTTTGTTATCGAATGGATGAATTAAATCTTTTCTAGCCCAATAAGGTAAAACTGATTTTTTATTCTTTTTCACTGCTCCTTTTGCAACACTGCGTTCATTCTTGATATGTCCAGTCTTACCACACAAGAAGCAGAGTTTGTTGCAAGGAAGTCCTACATATTTACTATTAGGGTTCCAAGCAGGCAAAGGTTTCCGATGTCCTAATCCAGTTTTACCTCTGTTATGATTTTCATGCAACCAATTCAAAGCTTCAGAAGACTTGTTCCATTTAGTGAGTCTGGTGAGCTTAGAGTTAGCTTTTTCAACCTTTTCCTGAAAAACCCGGTTCTTCTTAGTTTCCTGATGTAGAACCTGGTTTTTCTTTTTAAGCTCAGCTTCAAGGTTGATTTGAGCCTCACTAACTCCTTGCTTACTAGACACTTCTTTCAATTTTTGATTTTCAAGTTCGAGTGCAGAACCTAGCTTCTTCTCACAAAGCACATGTTCTTTTAATTGAAGAGTTTCTAATTCAAGGGCTGAGATTTTTGATTTAGTTCAAAAACTTAAGTTTCACTGGAAATTAATTCCTTTTTAAGATCAGATTTGGCTTTTATCAAGTTTTTATTTCTCATTAAAAAATCAGACACAACTGACATTAGTTGGTCCTTCTCAGAGAGTGCTTATTCCTTCTCAGACCTCAAATTTTCAATCTCTTCTATTAAAGTGAGGGCAAGTAAATTCAATTCCCTAGAAGAACAAGTATGAAGTCTAGTTTTCAGTTCATCGAGACTTACCTCAGGTGTATCATCAATCGAAGGTTCATTATCAGCCATCAGTGCCAATAGAGAGTCATCTTCTGGTTCTTCTTCTTCTTCTTCTTCTTCATCACTTTCACTTTCAGACGGTCCCCATGTTGCATAAAAAGCCTCTTTCTTCTTCCTCCTTAATGCTCTGAAGTTGGGAGGACGTTTGGTCTTCTTAGGTTCATTTTCCTTTGAAGCTGCAGACTATTTCCACTCAATATCCCACAATGGGCAGTCCTTTATAGCATGATCCTTCTTGTTACACTTAAAACACCCTGAGTAGTGGGGATTTTCAATTATGTTGTTCTTGGCAGGAGTGGCTCTGGTTCTTCTTCTTTCGAAGCCTAAGGGCTTTCGTACTGCATTAACTAAAGCCATCACATGCTCAGATACTTCATACTTAGAACCTCCAGTTGCTTCTAGAGTTAGGTTCTTCTCTTTCTTAGGTTCCACCTTCATCCTTGACTGTTTCAATATCTCATGGGTTTTCAGACTACCAATGAGTTCATCTAGTTCAATCTTGTCCAGTTCCTTGGACTCAATGATAGCTGTAACCTTTGATTCCCATGAATCAGGTAGAATCCTGATGTTAGGCTAAAAATGCATATATTTTAGTATTAGTTACATCATATTTTGGTGCTTTTGTGGATTATTTTAGTGTGAACAATAGTATTTTGTACTTATATTGGGTGTTTGAATGTGTAGGAATCAAATGGTATGAAAAAGTGTTACAGTTTGATGATTTGGAGCAAAATTGAAGTTAATTTACAGCGTTGTAAGGTGCCAAGGCCGTGGATTAGCCATGAAAGGAATTTGAAGACGAAATGTCACGGCCCAGCCATCGTAAATCCATGATTCAGCCATGAAGTTGAAAGCAGAATTTCGCAAGTGCATGGCCCAGGCATCATAAGGCCATGATCCAGCCATGAGATAAATTTTCTGGCGAAAAGTGGCGAGGGGCAAACTTGTCCACGAGTTTCACACGAGGTATAAAAGGTTTTCTAACCTATTTTCAGCCCGAATCTTGACTTGGGAGAGCAAGACCACCATTGTGGAGGCACTTTGGACTCTTGGAGGCAAGGAACACACAAGGAGGCTTGGGATTAAAGACTTGAAGATTAAGAGTTCTTTCTTCCATTATTTCTTCTCCTTTGTAGTTTATTCATTCATGATTATTCTTGATTTGTTTATGATGACCATGAGTGGCTAGATTACCCATTCTAGGGTTGATTGAACCACTCCAATACTATGTGAATTGATTAATTGATTTTGATGAATGAAACTTGATTATTCTTCCTATCTAAGTATTTACGTTTTGTTTGCTAATTGATTGGAAGGGCCCCCAATTGATTGTCCCCTTTATCCTTGTGCGTTTAGGAATAAATTCACGAGTTAGGGTTAAATGCTTAGCAATATTTCAACCTAAAACCAAGGAATTACTTAGGTTGTCAATAGGGTGAGTTGTGACCACCGAGCCCGATTGTGAACCATACTTGTAGTTCTAATCATCTTCATTAATTAATTGGAAGATTAGTTAGTGAAAGTCATAGCTAGTGCACGGAAGTGGTTAGTTGTGAATTTGGAGCAAGTGTTCAATAGGAAGAACCAAGTTGAATTGGTTGAATCATTAGTCAATCACATAGGTAGGAGTCGGTGTGAATCAATTCTAGGCTTTTAATATCCTTGCTTGATTACTTTTTATTATTCTACTATTTACTTTATTGTTATTTAGTTTCTACTTTAAAACCATCATTAAGATATAAACTCTTGAAGTTGGTTGATTAGATAAATTAGTTAGATTAACAACTGAATTACGAGTGTTCTCTGTGGGATTCGACCTCGGGGCTTTAAATACCGAGCTATATTTGCCACGACCGCTTAGTCCCTTTTTTAAAGGGCGTAGTTGGGCGTGATCAAATCCTGATCACTTTTTCGACAAAGTCTTCATTAGTTAAAACCATTCCTAGTGACTTTATCTCATTTGTTATGATCGTGAACCTGGTCATCACCAGTTGCTTCTAGAGTTAGGTTCTTCTCTTTCTTAGGTTCCACCTTCATCCTTGACTGTTTCAATATCTCATGGATTTTCAGACTACCAACGAGTTCATCTAGTTCAATCTTGTCCAGTTCCTTGGACTCAATGATAGCTGTAACCTTTGATTCCATGAATCAGGTAGAATCCTGATCACTTTTTTGACAAAGTCTTCAGTAGTTAAAACCATTCCTAGTGACTTTATCTCGTTTGTTATGATCGTGAACCTGGTCATCATGTCCTATATAGACTCAGATTCACCCATAGCAAACAACTCGAACTTTCTTTTCAGCATCTGGATCCTAGACTTCTTTACGCGTGAAGTTCCTTCATGAGCAATTTGTAGAGCATCCCAAATTTCTTTGGCGGTCTTGTATGAAGAAATTCTGTTGTATTCATCAGGACCAAGTCCACATATGATGAGCTTCTTAGCTTTTGCATTCTTCTCCACTATCTTGAAATCAGCATCCGTGTATTCATATATCTCCTTGGGAACAGTTTCCACGTTAGGTGGCTGTCCAACAGTTCTGCTTGGGATAAGAGGTCCATCCTTGGTAATGATCCATCGCTGAAAGTCTTCAACTTGAATAAAGTCTTCCATTATGCCTTTCAACCATCCATAGAATTGGCCATTGAATTGAGGAGGCCTATTAACAGATTGTCCTTCGGTGATGATCGGTGGTGCACTCATTGGTCAGATCCTTCTCAAGATGTTAATCTTTCTTCGAGAGAACCTGCTCTGATACCACTTGTTGCACTTGGTGCACCTTCGCAAGACACTAGAGGGCGGGTGAATAGTGTCGTTACCCAATTTTCAAATCCTAAAACTTGCTTTTAACTTCCAGCGCCTAACTCACAAAGAACCAGGTTCCTTGCAAGTTACACCTATCTCTGAAACTAAACAAATTGCAGAAACGTAAAGAACACAGAGATTTTCACGTGGAAAAATCCTTGCTCAAGGGATAAAAAACCACGACCCAAACTCTTGGGATTTCAACTCTTCCACTAAAGAAAAACCCGAGCAAGTTTTAGACTACAACGTAATGTAATCAAGGAACTAGAACCCCCTAGTACCTAGAACCTTCACAGCCACATGTTAGATGGTAAGCTTACCTCTACTTAACCTAAAAAAGTAATCTCTACTTAATGCTTCTAAACAAGCTGATAGATTACAACTCAATAGCCTATCACAAAGAAAATAAAACAACAGACTTATCTATGAAACTGCTCATTCGCAAGGTTCTGCTGCTCAGTCTTTGTTCTTGCACACAAAGCTTCTCACGATCTGATTATACTTGATATGCTCTGTTGAGATCTCCTTTTTGTGCATACTCAGTTTGGCCAAATTAACTTTTATTTATAGGAACTAGACTCAGCCGGATCCAACTAAGTTTAGGATTCCTTTTCCTCTTCGAAATCAGTTTTAAACAAGGTTACCCATATTTTCTTATTTAAAACCGAAGTTAATTTGCCTTAGTTCCCAATCCATTTTCGTTTAGGAACCGCGTCCTTCTCAGCACCGCTTCTTGCTTCTTCTATTTCCGATAGGATTGGAACTTTGACTCCAGTTGTTCTCTTCTTTCCTTCTTCAACTCAGACTTGATTATCTCGTTGAACAGCTGGTCTTCTCACTTCAACTGTGAACCTTTTCCTGGTCCACTTAGCACCAGGTCCTTTGTCATCCTCAAAACTCATCCGTCAACAATAAAATTAGTTGAGACATAGTAGATTAAGCCATGAATTGTTAATCACAAATGGTCTTTTGAAAGTTCATCAATCCTTGATTCTTTTCTAACCGAAAATGGCACAACAAAGGTTGCCTATTATCTCAGATCGACAAGTAAAAGTTCACAAATGGTGCCAGGTCTTTACTACTAAAATGGCACCACTGTTACAGTTTTGACACTAGTAAAAGTTCTTAGAAAAAATTGCTGACTCCTGCCAGAGGGTAATACCTGGAGATCGCCACGTCTTTACTACTTAAAAATATTTGGCGTTCGCCGGGGATTTTTTTATTGGGACCAAAATTGTAAGCTTTTAAAAGTGTCAAATCTATTATAAGACACCATAAGTGCAAAAAATTACACCATGTGCCCTCAAAATTTACTAGTGTTGCCTTTTTGTCCATATTTAAGATGGTTTTAGCAAAATGATTCTATTTCATCCATAGGCAACATTTCTAGTTATCAATTGACAGGTATTGCCTCTCAGGAAGAGATCAAATGACAAGTGTTGCATGCGAGAATGTGAGAAGAGATTGAAGGGGCGACTGCAGTCAAGTTATTTGGGAAAATATGGGAAGAGATTAAATGGCAAGTGTTGCTTATGAAGAGGGGGTCAAAGGCAAGTACTGCCTCTTAAGCAGTAATTATGAGAAAGAGAGGACGGGATACAAGCGTCATTATAAGATTTTATTGGGGGTATTTCCTTTCGAAATTTATTTATTAAACTTAGTGGAGGTCATTTTTGCTAAACCACTGTTATGGAGGTTAAAAAGACAAGTCATTGCCTATGGTGTCAGTTCTGGAATTCTCCCCAGGATTCCTATTTCTATAAATCACCTTGGTGCATATAATCTCGATTCTCGGCTAAATTACCCTGTATGTCAATTTAGGATACTTTTTTTAAAAACATAGCAACATTTTGTCACTTTACCAAATGTAGCAATATTTTAAAAAATGCTACCTAACATAGCATATCAGAACCTTAACCCGAACATTTTCTCCTTTCTTCTCTCTTTTCTCTCTCCCATCCACTCTTCACGATACCCTTCCACACCGTCGCCCTTACCCCTCCCCGTCGCCGGACCTCCCTTACCCCTTCCCCCGTCACCTGAATCCTCTCCCACATACCCCGCCGTCGCCGGAGAGGCCTGTGCGCCGCTGCTTCTACCATGCACGACTGCTGTGGATTTGTCGCTGGTGCTACTGTATTTTGGAGCTCCGTCGCCGGCGGATCTAGGCCCCTCGGTCGGCAACAGTGTTGGATCTGTCGATTTTGTTTTTTTTTTTTCCTTTTTTTCCTTTTCTGATGATTACAACGGTGTATGGTGGCTGATTAGGTGTATATGGACTGTATGGGGCTGGATTCGGTAAGGACCAGGCGGGGCTGCTGCGTTTTTCCTTTTTTTTTTTTTTTAAGTTTTTCGGTGGAACAAGGCGGAACCGTGGCGGTTGTGGTGTATATTTGGTGTTTTGGGACTGTATGGAATGTATGTCGTATGTATTTTGTTGTATGCCCGGTGTATGCATTGTACATACAGTGAATATACACCGGACATACAATGAATATACAATTGTATAAAATACAACACGTATCAGATTTTATTGTTTGTGTGTATGTACGGTGAATGAACGTGCATACAATGACCATACAGTGTATGTTTGTGTATCAACCGTATTTTCACTGTATAGACAATATATACACTGTCCATACACTAAAAATACAACCAGATCTATAAAAAAAATAGAATTTTTTTTTTCCAGCGATAGATGGCCGGCGGCGGCCTTGGCAAGTGTAGCAGTGATGGGGCTGGGGGCTGGGGGTGGTAGGAAGTGGATTTAGGGCTTTTAGCACCCTTTTATGCATTTTTGTTATGTTTTGAAAAAAAAAATATTGCTATGTTTGGAAAATGAAAAAATATTGACATTTTAGTGTAAGAAAGAGTGTTAGTTTGTATAGTTTTGTGAATTGCCCTATAATCTCATATCTTAATGTTATAGATACAAGGGATATTTACAAAAATAAGATATTTTCTGATGCTCGTATGAGATTTGATCCTATATCGCCAGAAATGGCCATTTTATAATATTTTTCTTGCAGTGATCAAAATTGTAGCAGCATTGATGGAAGTGTCCATCTCACACAAAAATATTTAGATCCACCCTTTCACGTTTTCGGTAAAGAGCCCTTGTAAAAAGTTTGCTCAGAGACTAGTTTTGCCACTAGTCTTTACTTTGAGGCCGCTCTTTAGGGGCAAAGTGCACCAAAGGCCACTTTTGGCAATGGTCTTTAGTTTGAGGCCACTTTTTTTATTAGTTTTACAGGAGAGGCCACTTTTTAGAACTTCAATCCTTTTGGGTTGAACTTCACACAAGTTCAGCCCATAGGGGTTGAAGTTCAACTTCAGCCCACCACAAGGGTTGAAGTTCAACTTTAGTCCACAAGGGTTGAAGTTTATGCATCTATGCCTAAAAGTTCAGCCCTTATGGATTGAAGTTGAAACTTCATAATTTAGGCATGAAGTTCAACCCACAAAGTTTGAACTTCAGCTCAAAAAGATTGAAGTTCCAAAAAAGTGGCCTCTCATGTAAGACCAATAAAAAAAGTGGCTTCAAACTAAATACCAGTGGTAAAAGTGGCCTGTGGGCAAAATTTTTACACTCTTTATATTGGTTTTGCATGAGAGGTCACTTTTTGGAACTTTAATTCTTGTGGACTGAACTTCATACCACAAGCGTTGAAGTTCAACTTCATCCCACAAGGGTTGAAGTTCAACTTCAGCCCACAAGGGTTGAAGTTTACGTATTTATGCCTAAAAGTTCAGCCCTTGCGGGTTGAAATTGAACTTTATACCTTAGGCATGAAGTTCAGCCCACAGGATTGAACTTCAACCCACAAGGTTTGAACTTCAGCCCACAAGAATTGAAGTTCTAAAAAGTAATCTCTCACATAAAACCACTAAAAAAAGTAGCCTCAAACCAAAAACTACTGACAAAAATAGCTATTCGTGCACTTTGCCCAGAGCCGTTTCCAGGAATTGTTCAAAGATCTAAGATAGGTTACCAAAGTATCCATCAACCCATGGGCTAATCAACAACTAAAACTAGGGGGATTTGCAAAAATATGACACGGGAAGTTTTGGTTTGCTAAATTGCCCTCACTAACAAATGTTTAGCAAAAAATGCCCTCATTAGTTTAATGAAACTTTTTTCGGAACAAATACCCCTACAAAACAGTAAAAAGACGCACCCTAGTCGCTCCCCAACCTTTTCTCCATTCACGCTATCAAGAAAACCATAAAACCTCATTCCTTTTACAGATTGCTTTGTTCAAGAGAAGATTCAACGTAAGATTTCTTCAAGTTGCAAGGGTAAAGTTCTCTGCAACTATTGCCAAGAGTTTAAGTTCTGCTGCAAAGACTGAAAAATCTCTAAAGTATTGGCAATAGCCATCTACTGCAATGGGAGGCCTTGTAGAGACTTCTTGCATATTGCCAAGACTTTAAGCCCTGTTGCCATGGTCTCTACAACTACAAAAAAAAGTCTCTACAACTATTGCCAATAGCCAACACTTTAAATTCCAGTGGAAGGGAGAACTTGTATAAATAGTCTTTGCAAGTATTGACAATTGCCAGAACTTTAAACTCTAGTGGAAGGAGCAACTTGTACAAATAGTCTCTGCAAGTATTGGCAATTGGCAAGACTTTTGCCTATATTGCAATGCAAAACTTGCAGAGAAAGTCTCTACAACTCTTGGCAATAGCCAAGACTTTAAGTTCTGGCAAGGGGAACCTTACACTAAAAATCTCTAAGAGTATTGGCAATTGTCAAGACTTCTACCTCTACTGCAATGAACAAGTTGGAGACAAAGTCTCTGCAACTCTTGGCAATACCCAAGACTTTAAGTTCTGGCAAGGGGGACCTTACACTAAAAGACTCTAAGAGTATTGGCAATTGCCAAGACTTCTACCTCTACTGCAGTGAACAAGTTGGAGATAAAGTCTCTGCAACTCTTGGCAATAGCCAAGACTCTAAGTTCTGGGGGAAGCGACAACTTACACAGAACATCTCTGTAAGTATTGGCAATAGCCAAGAATTTAAACTCTACTGCAATAAGCAACTTGCAAAGAAAGTCTATGCAACTCTTGGCCATGGTCAAGATTTTAAGCTCTATGCAAAACATGAATATCTAATAGCCATTGGCAATAAAAACTTTCAAATCACTGGATTCAAGAAACACAAGAAAAAAAATCCCAAATTTCTAGCACACAAAGAAGAAAGAAGGATGCCAGGAATGGGAAAAGAGAGAAGGAAATCTTTCAGCGTGAATTAAACAAGTTGGGGGGCCACACAAAGAAGAAAGAAGGAGGCCAAGAATGGGGAAAGAGAGAAGGAAACCTTCAGCGTGAATTAACACAAGTTGGGGGGCAAAATAGTCCTTTTATAAGAGGGAGTATGATGTGGAGGGAATTTACTTAAAATATTTATAAGTGAGGCAATTAGGTAAGACCATGTCTTATTGAGGGCACTAGGTGAAATTTTTAGCTAATACTACGGTAAAAATTTAAGGAATTTTACACTCTAGATCACTTCTAGATACCATATTTACATTAGCAACAATGTTATTAGATAAACAACATATTTTATTACATATATAGCAACTGATAAAAAGTAAAGAGGATACCACTTATTAAAGTTTTTTTTTAATCATTATGGATATATTCAACTTTCTCCCTCATCTTTATTCACATAAAACCTCTTCCTCACCCAACGTTTTAAACTCCATTGTTCAACCAGATGTTTCAAAATTTCATCTACTTTAGCTATTGTAACTCAGATTTGATAAATTATTTTTAACTTGCCTAACAAGTATTTTAAATTTACGCTAATTTCATTTTAGAAACGTTTATGATGCATAAATAGGGTATAATTAGCACATGCTTAACATATATTCTCTTTAAATATACCACAAATACATAATGTATAAATTTTTAGAATATATACTCATTAGATTCTCAAAAGAAAAAAAAAACAACTTAACAATAAAACATTATATACCAAAATCTTACTGATAAACACAAACCTACGATACACCCTTATTATACCGGGTGTATAAGTACAAAAACACAATTGTACGGTATACCACTTTTATACTAGTATATAATTAGATAATACAATTACACACTTAGTTAACAAGCACATACCTAAAATATACCATTAATGTTTTGGGTATATAATTAAATAATATGCATATAAATAAACATATAAATACACTAGCATTATAATATGAAATACCACTTTTATAGGATGTATATTATTAGGTATACAAGCTTAATTAAAAACACAATCATAAAATATACCCTTAATATTTGGGTATAGAATTAGATACAAACGCATAAACAAACAAATGATTCTAAAATAGACTTTACTTAAACATAGGGGAAGTATGTGGTAAATATGTTAAAGATAGAATCAATCTATCTACGGAAATACTTCCTCCCGTGCATTTTAGTTGTAAGGTATTCCATTTATAGAAAGTCCAAAAAATTTGTTAATTTAGAATATCAAGGTAAATTTTATCATTTCTTTCCCATGATACCCCTAATATTAAATATTATTGAAAAATACAAACACCTCAATATTAGTAGCTCTTTCTTGAAAATACCAAGAAGATAAAAGAGTAAATTAGCAAAAATACTATGTTTATTTATAATTTTTTAGGATGTGTGCAAAGTCAATTCTTACCACTAAAATGAACCCGGGGAATATGAATATAGGTGAACTAAGGTAATTAGTTTAGCCGACCGACTATAAATTGCGGAAACGGATGTTTGATAACTCTTTTATACCATTGGAATTTGTGGAAATTGATGATAAATTAGGAAAAGCTTAGACAGTTTTGGCAGGCGAGATTTTCGGCCCCAAGCATATACTCCCTCCGTCCCAAATTAGTTGTCGTTTTAGAAAAAATGGTGTGTCCCAAATTAGTTGTCGCTTTAGGATTTCAAGACAAAAATTGTTAGTCTTTTCCAACTATACCCTTAATAATTAAAAAAATTCTCAACAAAATTTAGTAGCCAAACATTAAATAGGGGTAACATAGTAAAACACACACTCTATTTAATGATTTTCTTAATGGGCGTGAAGAAGCTAAAGGCGACAACTAATTTGGGACATAGGGAGTATATCCTTATGCTTGTTTTTTGCTATATTTGATGTGCTATTCTTTTTGAGTGTTAAAAAGGCTAATAGGATATTGTAATTAAGTTTAAAAAATAGCTAATTATGAAAAAAAACCCATTTTATGCTGATTTGTTTTATGTATTTACTAGTTATTCTTCATTAATCTCATATGTTCTACTAAGTTCGGGATGCCGCAGTTTTAAGTCAATTTTGAATTGTCCTTCACTCAAAGGCACCTTAATATTAATGGAATCACTAACTCCTGCATTAAGTAATAGCTTAGTTTGGCAAGTACCCTCACTTTTTATTTTTGTGAAGGTAAGGTGAATCCAGCTCCACCTTAATTTATTCAGAGTACGTAATTATCAAGAGATGTATGATAAAATGAATGATGTCCCTCCATCTTTAATTAAAACTCTCATGGTGTGCATACTTTAATGAACGAAATTCTTCTCCTTTTTCTTTTGTTTAAATAATCATTCTTTTGGAAGCTAAAACCAAAATTTTCTCAAAATTTAAAAATTGATCATTTTTCTTAAATTAAAAGACAAATAAGGTTACATAAATAGGAATCGTTGCAGTAACATTCACTAGTGATCATCTAGTGTTAATATGATTTGACCATGATGGGCAGTCCTAATGTCAATGAGAGGCTACATGCCTAATTCATTACAGTTAGTTATCTTTCCCTCTCTTGGTGTCTTCCCAAACTATCTGCTGTACTTTTTAGCTCATTACGTTGAAAAATAACGAAAAAGGTAGAATGTAGGGACTAGGGAGGTAGAGTGAAAAGGAGGATGATAAGATAGGCCAGCAATAGATTTTTCTAGTTCTCGAGAGTCTCCTTTGGGCTTAAACCTAGTAGTAATTATTAGCTATCGACCGGTACCCTACCCCTTTTTGAGTAAATATCAATTAATTCGGCTTTGAAATGGAGAGAACACATGCTATCAGATAGGTAGGTTGTGCCCCCATCGAATCCGGCGAAGTACCCAGACAAACTGTTCTCATAATTCCAATTAAGGAGTAGCTACTTTTACCGCTACTTTGCGAGGCACGACTAGCCAATCAAAATTAGTCCCGGTGACTGAAATTTGATCCCATTTATGTCTAACTTCAGTCTTTCTTGATTGAAGTTTGGGTCTCAACTTCTTTTACATTTTTTTTGCTTGAGTGGAATTAAACTTTAATCATGAGACTAAAATTGAATTTAGCTCAACTTTAAATCAAAATCTATGTTTTAAAACGCAGTTTTGAGATTCATTCGGAACTCGCTCTGGGGCAGAGCACTTGCAAAATGCCCTGAGGCTCTCAAGCGAGGCTTAGATCCGTGGGGCTTACGCCTCAAGTGTCCGACGGTGCGCCCAAAGCACGCCCAACGCCTAATGCTTGGGACTCGCTTTATAGAACCTATGCAAATGATCTGTTCAATTCCCTAATTAAGATTGTTCATCTACCATTTTTTTTTTAAATGAAGTAATATTCATCTATAGAAATTCAAAAATTGAGTGTATCTCATTTAACGATACATAATGTTACATGTATTATAACTGAGAATATCATGAGGGTGAACATATTATTTGCACACTTAATCTGAAAATACATCGTTGATGTTTATATCATCACTTGTTATTGGTCTTCATGTCTTATTTCTGTCACTCAAAATTGCTAGACTTTAATTATATGTAATTTAGAAGCAATTTTATATTTATCAATGAAGAATTAATGTTTTAAATTATAATAGTAATAAATTTTATTGTTTATTCACTTTTTATAGTGGCAAATTTTTATTTTTAATTGTTCGAAAGTTAAGACTTTATGGTTTATTTGTATCTCATAAAAATTGTAACATTATTCAATTTTTTACCCATTGTTAAAAAGGTTAGATCTTTTATTTCTATAATTTTTTCTTATTTTTAATTTTCTTAAATTTTTTTATGTGCTTTTGATATTTTTTTGGCTAATTATACTATTTTATTAATTTAGAATTAATTAAAAAAATAAGATCCATAGGACTTACGCCCCATGTCTCGGAGTTTATGCCTCGCCCCATTGTAAGTTAAACGTCTCGCCTTGCGCCCCGCCTGTTAAAACATTGATCAAAATAATATAAAGTTTAGTGAACTTCAGTTCATGTAGTTGGTCTAACCTTAAGATTTTGGAGATTGAAGTTGAGTTGCCACGCTTACAAAAATTATGAAAAGTAATCGCACCTTGAATAACACCATGCAAAAAGCTACCGAGCTAAATTTATACCATCGGCTAGAAAGAGTATGCTCTTAGCTGCCCGGTCAAAATTAATTTATACTTTGTATATTGACGTCAATGTTTTAAAAGGAATGGACGCGAGGCAAAGCGTTTTGCCTTACATGGGGAGAGACATAAGTCCTAGTGCACCAGGCGTAAGCCCCACACATATCTAATATTTAATATTTTGTACATTATTATTATTGATATAAATGTTTTTAAGAAATATAAATCACATAAAACAATAAAATTACGTAAAAAATTTAGAAAATTCAAAAACTATGTATCAGGAGTAAAAAATTATGTAAAGCTAAGAAATGATAAAAACTTTTAAGAATTTAATTAGAAACTAGGTATTTGACGGTAGGTTTTAAACAGATATTGAAACATATTTTTTTTTAATTTGAAGTCTCAAGAGTTATCGCTAGTTCAAGTTCAACCTTATAGTTTTATAGCATAATAGTGAGTGAAAATTTTGAAGCAAGGTGGTGTTTCGAACATAATTATCTATTCCCTCCATCTCATTTTAATTGTCACTTTAGCAAAAAAATTGTGTCCCAATTTTGTTGCCACTTTAGGATTTCAAGACTAAATTATTAGTTCTTTTCAACTATATCCTTAATAATTAAAAGAATTTTCAATAAAATTTAATAGTCAAACGTTAAATGTCCCCATAGTAAAATACACACTCTATTTAATGATTTTCTTAATGATTGTGAAAAAGTTAAAGATAACAACTAATTTGAGGCGGAGGGATTATTTAGTTATACTTTCTCTTCCACGAAATTTGAGTGACCGCGTTCATCAATAAGATGTGTAATTTATCACTACTTTGCATTTTAAGAAGTTCTAAGAATAAACCTCAAATAATAAAGTGCGTAAAGATTCGATTAAATAAATTTAAAGCCTCTTTTTAGTTCTGGCTTGAGGCCATGCTAGGTTAACTAGTTTCCTAACAGCTCATGTTGAAAACAATTTTCATCTTTAAAAGTAACCCCTTCCACATTCGTCCCTCGAATTCTTAGGAGTTTATTACCTCTGTATTAATTTTTGTGTCTTGTTATTTTTGGAAACTTTACACAAATAGCCATTCTAATTAGTATGCATAGATATGCACATATGCATTGTTAAAGTGATCTAGCATTATTTTTGCAACATAATTTTTTTTTTTAAAGTTTGTGTAAAAGATAATGTCATTTCTTATATTTAGAAGTATTGCGTGATATTGTGTATTCATGTACCGCAAGGAAAATTAAATTGCTTATCCATATGTCAAAAATATAGTATTACCTAATAAAGATTCAAAATTGATGATATATAAATGGTGTCCTTTTCTTTTTTTTTTTTCCCCAAATTAAATGTTATCACAATCAGAGTATATTGTACCAGCATTGTTACCTCAGGCCCTCAGTTAACGTTATTTAATTTCACATACATGAAAAAACATACATCCTCTTTTTAACTTATACTTACACCACTATTAATGGAGAAAGGAAAACGACACACATGCAATAATGCGAAGCAAAGTACACACACAATGTTTAATTTCTCAATTCCGCAAACCCTAGTGTTCTTCTCCTTATACATTTTCTTCTTCGGGTGAGGGAGGAGAGAGGTAGGGAACTTCATGCATTGATTAAAGATTAGAGCTTGACAACATCTGGAATATGAATAGGGTATCTGTCAATGCAATCAGCCCATGGATTATGAGTGACAGGAGTCTTGATTGTTCTGTTGCACTTCCAAACAGCACTGTTACACTTGAATCCACTTCCAAATGCAATTTGCCAAATTCTGTCACCTGTTGAGACATAATATAAGAAATTATTTAACTGCACAAATAATATATTAATTAAATGTATGATTATTTTTAAATCGCTAAAACTCTTAAAACGATCACAAGATTTAACTATCACCTTTCTTCATTTTCCCCTTGGCCTCAATGTAACTCATCTCATACCACAACGACGAGGACGACGTGTTCCCGAACCGATGCAATGCCATCCTCGAAGCCTCCACATGCTCCGCCGACAGTTGGAGGTTCTTTTGCAGCTCATCTATCACAGCTCTATTAGATTAAAAAAAAAAGTTAGTTTCATTATATTCCAAGTAAATGAATATAATTTTCTTAGTTTATGCATTAAGAAAATAATATAAAATGTACGTATGATTTTCTTTTTTCTTTTTTCATAAACGAGGTAAAAGTAAAAGTTTTGTGTAAAATTTTAATCCATGGACTAGATAATTAATTAGATACATTTTATAATAATCCTTATCAATATCTAGTTACTATATAGTCATTATGTAGGCCAATTTAGACATAGGGGCCCAAAAAATTAGATTGTGCAGCATATAGATCGCATACCGGTATTAATTTTCTAAAGAATTCGAGTGATTTATTGTCGTCAAAGAATAATACCTTCCTCCAGCGTGTATGCAAAAGTGCTCAAAAGCTAGCTTGAAGTTCGGAATATATGGTTTCGACTTGGTCTTAAAAATTTTCCGGCCAATGAGTGTGAAAAGGAAGAGAAGTTGTTCTGAAGCTGGCAGTACAAGTGGTCCAATTGTGGTTATGTTCGATTTCAATGCTTCTCCTGCGACTTGCATGAGATCTATACACAAATTTATACCAACTTTCCCTTCTGGATCTTCTTGTTGTTGTACACATCTAAAAGATTTATCATCAGCTCCTTTGTGAGTTCTTACCACATGTACAAGACGGTACTTGGCTCGTTTGTGATCCGACTTTCTATTAGATAAAAGAATAGCAGCTCCTCCCATTCTAAACAAGCAATTAGGTAGCAACATCGATCTTTCTTTACCTAAATAGCTATTAGGGGTGATAATCTCGGTGCTGATGACCACTGCATTTGAATTAGGGTATTGTTGTAGAAGATCACGAGCTAAATCAATGGATATCACCTGTCAAGACATAATATATTTAAGTAAATTATCCCATGTGCAGCTTGTTATATGTTGGTTAATTAGGTGCACTTGCATAGACTAAAGTCTAGAATTTAAGCGGAGAAGATTTTCCACCATGTTTTGAACCGTAATTTCTCGAGGACAAAAATATGCTATGTCTAACATGTTAACCATTTAAACTTTTAGATAACCTGATTGTCCATGAAAAGAAATTAGGTTCACGTGTGAGGGGTGTGTCAAAGAATAATAGAATTAAGCAACTAAGAGTGATATTGCTGGCGTCTTAAACTTTTAAATGAGTTGGGTTCACATTGTTTAACATTACCCCTGCACTGCATCCCATTCCGGATAGGTTGAAACTTTTTATATTACTTCTGAGCTTATACTTGTTAATCACCATTGCTGAAAGTGAAGGAGTTGGTGAGAAGAGGCTGCAGTTTACGATAAGAATATCAATGTCTTTGGGCTTTATTCCCGTTTTTTCCAATAGGGAATCCATGACGGAAAAAATGACAAGCTCAGCTTCTTCTCGAGCTAATTTCATAGTTGGAGTTGGTGGGATATAATGAATTGCTGGTGGAAGAGCTGTTTCTTCACCAAGGCCAGAACGTTCAAGGATTTTCATTTGGAAATGAACGCTCTTAGGCTCATTGGGTAAAACAAGGCGTGTATGTTCCATGAAGCATGAAAATGGGACTCGATTAGTAGAAGGTGGCCGAAAACAAGAATAATCCACCAAGTATATGGTTCTTGGACGGCACATGAAGTAACAAGTGGTTACATAAATGATGAGGAATGATGAACAAATGATATGAAGAGAAGTTAGGGAAAGTGAGTTCCAAAAGTTGAGGAGTTCATTTGGACTTAGTTGAAGAATTTGAATAAGAATGGTAAGCATAATGGGTACGAGTAAGAAAGTTAAAATGTGGTTCATAAGGTATTGGTATCCTAATTTAACATACCTTAGCTTCACTGAACGTGGAAAGTGGGGCAATTTTTTAGGCATATTGGGAGTTAAGGAATTGATGGTTTTGGATATGGAATAGACAAAGGGGAAAGGACGAGGTGGAGAGTACTTGAAATCTTGCTTCACTCAAATGGTTACAAGATAGAGTGGCAATTTAAAGGCTGCATAAACAGAGGGAGAAATGAATGATGGTCATTGGCAGCTGCCATGATTTAATGATGGCCGTCTTATGGTGTTACACATGGCGAGTGACCACAACGGACTGTTAGTACGCCCTCCCTAGACCTAATTAAGTTGTGCCCGGTGTTGGTATTAGTTAGCGTTGTTGATTGAGTTAGTACTTGTCAACACGAGATTTGTCCAATGCTGAGAGTATTTACAATATGAATTTGTTTGGTTCAATATTAGGTTTTTAAAAAAAAAAAATATGTGAAGATTACCATTAACCAACAAGAACTTATATCTTAAGAGCACCTAGTCCTTGATATTAGGGTTGATAATATTGAATTCATCACAATTAAAATTAAGGCCTCATCAGATCTAACATTTTTTTTTAATATTTTAGTATAGTTGGTTTCACATATATATATATATATATATATATATATATATATATATATATATATATATATATATATATATATTCTACTATTATGAAGAAAAAAAAGTTGGTTTTAGATGAACCCTTGCCAAAAAGCTACATGCACCTCTATCTAGTTTGTAGAACACAAAGAGAGAGAACTGTTTTTAATACTTCTGATCATACTTGCAGTACAATATTTGATAGGGAATCCAGATTTAACTCCAAATAATACTCCAGGGATAAAGCGGATCTTTTGTAAAGTTGAAGTATGTAGAAAACTTTCTCGGGTAAGTGTAGAAGCAATTTATAAGTTTTCCTAACATTATAGTATGTTTGTAAACTACATTAATAATACTATACATCATAATAGTTAGTAAATTTATATGAGCAAGATATATGTGATGAACGAGGAATATGTCTCATCCTCAAATAATGATATCGTCATATAAATTAAACGGAAAAGGGGCAAATTTGCCCCTCAATTATTAAAAATGGGTCAACTTTACCCTCCGTTTGAAAACGGTCTCAAATATACCCTTACCGTTTAAATAGTAGTTCACGTATACCCCTAAAACCTAATGGCGAACCAGTTGTAATATTAATGCATTAAGAAATTGTTTTTTTCTTGATATGGATATCCACTTAGAAAAAAATCCCTTCCCTCATTATTATTTACCAAAAAAAAAAAAAAACACATATTAAACCAAAAGAAA
The DNA here is from genome assembly GCA_037355625.1 of Petunia x hybrida. Taxonomy (NCBI): domain Eukaryota; kingdom Viridiplantae; phylum Streptophyta; class Magnoliopsida; order Solanales; family Solanaceae; genus Petunia; species Petunia x hybrida. Next base: position 6,197,237 of record JBBBVM010000013.1, read on the forward strand.
ATTGAATAAAGGGATCCAAAGACCTCCCACTTCGTCTTCTTCCTCCTTCATTAACCAAAAGAAAATTGAAAAAAAAAGATCATTTACCTTCATCTATATTTACATATTATACATTAAAGGGGGAAAAATTGATATTGATTCTAATCGGAAAAAGAAAACTAGATTTGGCTAGTAGATTTGTTTTACAACCGGGGGTGTTCATGGGTCGGGTTGGGTCGGTTTTCCTCTAAAAAATAACCAAACCAATTAATTCGGGTTTTCAAATACTTAAACCAAAACCAAACCAATTAAGTCGAGTTTTCACTTGTTCGGTTTTACTGGGTTATTTCGGGTTGTTCGGTTTTTTATCGGTTTTTTTCTTCATTAAATTTGTAACATAAACTTTCAAGAATCAAACACATATTCGAGTGACTATACTCCACCTTGACACATCCAAACCAAGTACTCTCTAAAAAAAACTATATATGTAATCAAGAGCTACATATATGTAGCTTCATCCAAATATCGATTGTACAAGTATGTAACCATTTCAATTAACTTAATCAAACTTCTTACAATAATTTTTTTCGTGTTTGAAAAATTGAAGAGACATCATATGCCAAGATATGTTGATGATATTGAATTAGCCGACAATGGAAGACTACAAGACAAGCTATTTTTAACATACAATAGATTGTTTGACTTATCAAAATAAAGACTAGAATGCAACCTAAATTACAAAAGTAAAAACTATATATAAAAAGGTGAGGGACTAAACTACAATTCAAAAGAGCAAAAAATAATAATAATAGTAATAATAAATACAATAATAATAATAACAACAACAACAAATGGTGTTATAAAAATACACATACTTGTATGTGTAATTATAATTTTTTAAAAATATTTATACAGTCGGTTTGGTTCGGTTTTTCGGTTTTTTTTTTTTAAAACCAAAATCAAACCAAATTATATCAGTTTTTTTAAATTAAAAACCAAAACCAACCCAAACCTAAAAAATGTCATTTTTTCTTTCAGTTTGAGTCGGTTTTCGGTTTGGTACGGTTTTTCAGTTTCACGTGAACACTCCAACTTACAACAGTGGTTTCTCTCTGATTAGCAAGACCAATGGCTTTGAGTCCACTATCCACGTTGTGGCCATTAGCAGTAGCCTTATCAAGCCTTTGCTAATACACAAATCCTTACACTCTCTAACAATTTCCATTGCGGCATGTTCCACCCAGCTAAAAAAGATGTCTAACACAAATGCATGAAAATCAAGAAACCTAGTGATCACTATTGAAAAAATATCAAATCTTAAACAGACACACCAAAAAAAAAAAAAAGGATGAGTGATTAATTAGTGATTATTCTTTGGATTCTGTTTTTCAATTTTCTTTTGGTTTAATATATATATTTTTTTTTTTTGTAAATAATAACTAGGGGAGAAATATTTTCCTAAGTGGATATCCATTTCAAGAAAAAGAATAATTTTTTTTAATGCACTAAAATTACAGCGGGCTCAACGCTGGGTTTTAGGGGTATAAGAGAACTACTTTTTAAACGGTAAGAGTATATTTGAGACCGTTTTCAAAAGCAGGGTAAAGTTGATCCATATTCAATAATTGAGGGGCAAATTTGGCCATTTTTCGTAAATTAAATCAGAACTAGTAGTACATTATAGCTTCTTATGCTGTTATGCAGAATATGGTGGTATATGGAGTATGTACTTTTTTAGCATATCTCGACTTTTAAATTGTACATGTTAATTGGGAAAAAAATTGCATAGACTTGAATTATTGGTCCACTCCACTTATAAATTTATGATCCATGTCAATGCACATAAACATGACATGTTCTAAATTTTATTTTGCTCATTATTCGACGACATCTTACTACAGATAAAGTTTTAAGATGTCAATGATATGGAAAGTATTAACGTAGATCAGGCTTGTAACGTTTGTTTCCTTAAGGCCTATAATCTTATTTTGCTTTCCATTTTTACTTTGTCATAATGTGAAATGGAAAGCTGCCTCTAAAATTTCCAAGTTCCCCTTTCCCATAGCTTAAAAACCATAGTTACTTTTGGTCTCTATACTTCGTCAAAATTTGACTCTGTAGCCATTTTCGTGGGCACTAAATGAGAAACAACCAGTGTTTGAAAACTTTTAAAAGTATAGCCATACTTAAGAAACACAAAAAAATCCAGTAAAATTTCCTAGGACGTTGAACTAAACTTCTGATCTTCGATAGGAAAAAATTCCTAGGGCATGTGAAATATGAAGTCCCGGGAAATTTTCCTGGAAATTTGAAAATCTTAATTCAGAAGTCACTGGAAAATTTCTTGGGATTGTAAATATGAAGCGCCAAATATGATGTTTCTGGATTTTTTTTTGGTACTTTGAAAATTTTAGTTCAAAAGTCTCAGGAAAATTTTGCACTACAAATATGAAGTTCCATGAAAATTTTCTGAAACTTTGCATTAAATCTTAGGAAATTTTCTTGGAGTTTAGTTCAAATTTATTATAAAAATTTCATGTGACAATTCTTAGAAAGACGCATATTTCAAAAATATGAAAATTTGTGATTGAAGCATGTTTCTCTTTGAGTAGTTTAAAAACTGACTAGTCATCAAAATTACCTGAAGACTTCATACAATAAGATTGAATTCAGATTGTTGATTGAAGTTGAGTTCAAATTCAAACCAAGCATCAAACTTTTGAACCTCAACTACAAATCAAAATTTTAAAGTTGAGCTACAAGCCTCAAACCTAAACTTCATAAATAAGGCTTTCGTAAAAGCCAGGTTCACTCCTATGGTTCGGCAATGATGAAACTGATAAGAATTTTAATTTTTAAACTTTAAACTGTCCCTTAAATAGGATGCTCAAAGGCCTTCTTTGGGTGAAGGTAGACCTAGCCCCGTCTACAGAGGCGAAGCCAGGATTTGGAGTCTGGTGGTTCTGAATTTTAAGAAAGCCAACGACCTAAAACGAATAGTATACAATAATAACTGAATGACAAAACAAGCACTGATATTCAATTTATATATATAAGGTAAAGGATAACTTAAACATAAACATATTAATATAACCATTACTATTACAATTGTATTCGACGACTTGTCATCTTTTGAAAGCGATTAATAGTCGCATCATTAGAAACATTTTTAACTACTTCATCCTCTATGTAACAAACTAAACAATTATTCAAAAAATCATCACCAATTCTGCTACGTAAGTCATTTTTAATAAACTTCATTGAAGAAAAAGCTCTCTCCACTGTTGCAGTAGCGACAGGTAATATCAAGCTAAGCTTCACAAGTAAGTAAACAAGTCTCCATGTCTTGTGCATTTTTGTCTCAACCAATGTCTTCGAAAGATCTCCAAGTCCTTTCAAGTTAGAAAAAACATTGTTCGTTTCTCGCACATAGTCAATATAGTTGTCAAGCTCAAAACTAAGATCGTCAAGCTTGGAAACAGTAAACTCATTTGGGTAAAATATGTAGCAAGCTTCATGATCTTGTTTTTATCATAATTTGCAAAAGAATCATCAGGGCTCAAACTAGCCATACCAAGAAGTAAATCATTATTCACTGCACTAAAACTATTATTAAGCTCCAAAAGTTGCAGATCAATAACACCATAGAAAACTTCTACACGCAAATGATGAGAATATGTAACACTTGAGCTCCTACGCTTTGATATTCCAAGAATATACTTCTCATCCATAACAGGGATCACAATATCATACTTGTTGCAAAATGAGTCCAGATCTTTTACCAAAGACTTCCATTTAGATTCCCTCATCGATCACAATTATCTCTTTGTAAAATCAACAAGCTTCATTGCACTTACAATATCCTGATCCTTTTTTTTTTTTTTTTTTTTTGGCAAAGCCATATTCAAATCATATGTAACATTCAAAACTTTCAACATCAAATGCAATATATACACAAACTCATAAGATTGTATGTCATCCACCAAACTTTTTGCCAATGATTTCTCTTGATAATTTGAACCGTTAGTTGCATGAAATCCAAGTACACGAACTATTGATGAGAATATAGAAATAAAGTTTCATATTATCTTACCATGAGATCCCCAACTAGTGTCACCTGGTATTTGAAGTCCAAGTTCTTGATTTAATCCAGTTCCAGTAATGACTTCACAAAGCGCTAGTAATTCTTCTAATTTTTCAGCTTGATCATCTCGAAGCATCTCCATGCGCTTAAAAGAACCTCCAACAATATTTAAAACATTAGCAAGAATATCAAAAAAATTATTCACATCATGATGTTTCTTTGCAACAGCTACGAGAGTCAATTGCAATTGATGAGCAAAGCAATGTATACAATATGCCAAAGGAGAATCTTTCAAAATCAATGTTTTAAGACCATTAATTTCTCCTTGCATGTTACTAGCTCCATCATAGCCCTGCCCCCGTATTTGAGATGGACTCGATGAATTGTCTGAAAGTACAGAATAAATTGCTTCTTTCAAAGACCGTGCAGACGTATCTTTAACATGAACAAGACTGAGGAATCGCTCAATAACTTTACCCTCTTTGTTGACATACCGCAAAATAAGGGTCATTTGTTCCTTATGAGAGACATCCTTAGACTCATCAACCAAAATCCCAAAGTAATCCCCGTTCAAGTCTTCAATAATTGATTTCACTGTTTCTTTTGCGCAAGAATCCACAATGTCTTTTTGGATATCTGGAGAAGTCATGGTATTATTTTTTGGAGCTTTTTCTAATACAACATTTTTTACATCCTCTTTCTTATCTGCATACCACTTTAAGAGATCTAAGAAATGGCCTCTTCTTGTAGAAGTTACACTTTCATTGTGACCCCGGAAAGGCATCCCTTCTTTAAGAAGATACCTTATCACATCAACTGAAGCATTCAAGCGAAGTCGATTCTCACTTTTAGCTTTCACAGATTGCTTGTTTAAAGAAGTTTGGATAGAATGTGCTTGATTCATTAAATCTAGCATCATCTTGAAACATCGGTTATGAACACTATTCACTTCACCTACATGTCGTTTAAGCCTTTCTAATCCTCTATTCCAAGCTCTAAACCATCCTCTGTGAAACTTTCACCCATTTTTTCCGTATCCTCCAACCTCATTTTTAAATAAATAACAATATAAGCAAAATGCTGCATCTTTTTTTAATGATATATTCTAACCATTGAGAACATGAACTGTCAAACCATTCAGGATCGAAATAACGCATTTCTCCTCCAAAATTTCTTTTTGGAAAATGATACTTACGGGGTTGACAAGGTCCTTTTTGTATTTAATATCTCCTCACTCGGTCACGTATATTATGAGGATATTCTGAAATTTGTTTTCTTTCACCAGGGTCAGATTTAAGAAGATCCAAATTCAACACTTTATCATTATTCAATACTTGGGAAGAATTAACATTGTCATCAATTGGAGATAGAGGACTTGACAAAGAAGGATTAGAAGCAGAACTTGAAGGAGCTTGAACCTTGAAAAATCTCGTGATCATAGCTGACACGACCCGGAATCCAGTTAGGCCATGCGGGCACCCGACATCCTCCCCTAGACCCGTCGGGCGAACCCTTACCAATTAAATCACGAAAATAAATATCACAATTCACAAATAAGGACAAGACTTAAAAAAATCACAGACATACTGATACCTCTAAGCTGTACAAAAGAAATTACAGCTGACTACCCAACATACTAGGTTTAGGGCTATCCAGACTAGACATCTAAGAGTATAAAAGAAGACAAATACCTCCTGAAGGGAGCAAAATGCAACTGAAATAACAACCAATAAACTGGCGGCCATCCGGAATAAAAGCTGGCTCACCCTGACAGCTGAAGTCGTCTTCGCTCCTTTACAATGTGGCGAACTCAATCCTGGAGCGAACCTGCCAAAACGAAATAGATAGACAAGAAACAAAAAATAAAAAACAAACAAGGGTGAGCCAAAAGGACTCAATAAGTGGGGCAGACTAGCCACCTCAAAGAATAGGATAGCTAGTCAGGGAGAAGAAACAGATAAACCAAATTTCTCTTTATTAAATTATAAAAAGGCAGAGCCAGATAATAACCGAAAACACGTATGAAACCATAAACTAAACCAGGAATACGAGCCAGAAGCATATCAATAGATAAGCAATGCACGTATAAGCAGATTAGTAGTTATGTACCACAAGTTTACACAATGGTATGAAATGAAATGAAATGAGATGGAATGAAATGAAATATGATGCAAAGGGTCACATGTGCCAAATGAATGGAGCGGAATCCTCCTGCTCTGAGGGCGGAATCCTCCTACCCTCAATATGATGCGATGGAGCGAAATCCTCCTGCTCCGAGGGCGGAATCCTCCTACCCTCAATATGATGCAATCCTCCTACCCTCAATATGATGCAATGGAGCGGAATCCTCCTGCTCCGAGGGCGGAATCCTCCTACCCTCAATATGATGCAATGGAGCAGAATCCTCCTGCTCCGAGGGCGGAATCCTCCTACCCTCAATATGATGCGATGGAGCGGAATCCTCCTGCTCCGAGGGCGGAATCCTCCTACCCTCAATATGATGCAATGGTAACCTTCACCGGCACGGGACTCTCATCGACAGCCGGGAAGTAGATGCCAACTCACAGCCAGAGTACAATGCTCAGATCCTCAATGCAATACCAACAACAAGACATATCATATAATATACAATGTAAATCCAAGGCTAAGGCGTAATGAGTACGCATATAGGCAGCTACACACGTAAGGAACACGTGGTAGAAAAATCCACAAGGCCAGGTGCCTCCAAAGAAATGGATATAAACACTTACCTCTTCCAAAAGTTAGTACGGCTAATCAACAACTGCTTTATCCTTTGGTTTCCTTGCCAAACGATCCCACTCTATTCAATAAGCAAAAAAATATATCAATTTAGGCTAAAGGCTTCATTGCTTATATCTTAGGGAAATCCGGTTAGGAACTTGATACCCACGCGACCAGACTGTGTGTCCAATGTTCAGCCTCTATGGGGGACTTCAAATCACACATAACATGATCACAATATAAGTATAAGCATGTATGAGGTATAACACATGTGGCAACATTAGATATGGACTCAAAGGGATGAGAAGAAAACTCAGGATAGAATTATAGACACAATCTAGAACTCATAATTTGTCCAACTCTTTGAATTTCCATAAAGTTTTCGGCAGAGTTTCCCCTGAAACTGGATGATCCGCAAAAACAGAACCAGCACGATACTACACACAGGAATGGATACCCGGATAAACTGATAACATAAACATGTTAAATGGATAACAAGATGAGACGACTGGATGACATAACAAATCCGCTGACAGAATGTCTAGACAGCACCACTGTCCTGCCTTTCGACCTAAATTTCAGAGTGTAAATTAAAGATATAGACTTCATGGTCTTCATGATAGTTTTAGATATATGTCTTAGGGTTCTGGGGATTCTTAAAGCATCTAAATATCAATTTTGTACAAGGAGTTATGATCAATATACTAACAAGTGTCTAAAGATCAAAACAATTTTCCAGATTTTGAAACGTTTTGTCTTGCTGATTTGGACGTCTTTCACCTTGGATTTTAGTACCAAATTAAATATATACAAGGTTTCCTTGGTACCATACAAGTTTCTCAGAAGAAATACTAAGTTTAGAACTAAGAAAACCTTCAAAAGCTAAAAGATACATGCCTTGCCAAAAGAAAGGTTTAGCCTTACATACCTTTGATGTTTCTTACTTCTAAACCTTGTTTCCCTTGAATTCAACACCTTCTAAAGCTTAAACAAGCTATAATACAATATTTAGGTACTTTATTTAGCCATGAAATAATTCTAAAACTCAAGACAAAATTGAAGGTAGCATAACGTTACCTTAATCGCGTAGAGCATTTTGACGCAATCTGTCTTCAATTTCGAGTTACGATTGACGTCCATCCTTCAAAATCATAAAAAATGCTTCAAGACTCATGGAGGAACTGTTTCTCTCTTGATATTTCAGGAAAATGACGAGATGAGGATGGCTTTTCCCTTTTATACTCTAAATATTTCAGTTTTAGTCCTCTTTTGCGCTTATGTCCCTTTTTCTGGCCTGACTTCTGATGATCATATCTTTTTATCTAGACATTGTATGAAAAAATCATAAAATGTGTTGGAAACTACACTCCAAGACCTTCAATTTGGTATATGATATGTCCCCAAAAAAACCTCATATAACACAAAGAATTAATTGATGAAAAAACTTCGTTACAAGGCAATTCCTTAGTCGGTTTTTCCGCAACTTAAATCCGATTTTTTCCAAACTTTATATTCAATATATAAACATCATATATGGTAATATTATAACTTTAAACTCACTTAAATCATTCTTAACATATCATTAGAATGATATACGTCACTTTAGACACATAAGAGGTGTAACAATAGCGACTTTCACTAATTGAACCTGAAAATTACAAGGCACAAATTATTATTAGAATTGGAGGATGACTATTCTCCCCTTTTAATTTAATGAAACTTTCACTCAATTAAAAATTAGTAGTTAAATCAATTTTGCTATTAGTTACTAAAAGAGGTAGGACCAAATCCAGTTCTTTTCAAAAGGCCCTGTCAACTTGTCGGACTCGAAACAAGAACAACAATATAACTATATAAAACGTTTAGGTATGGGAAATTGGGCAATCTTACAATATTTTGGCCCTGTTAAGTGGATTCTAAGTACACTTGCCTTTCTATTACAGTATTACTTTATTATATTCATATTTTTCTTCTTTTAATTTTAAGATGAAGGATAATTATTAAGCACATCACATTTAACAAAATTTTATAAAGTTGAACGACTAAAATGTAGCTGATTTCCTCCTCCACCATCAATTAGGTTAAAATGCCATTTGGAACCAAAAGCTACTCAAAAAGAAACCGTAAGTACTCAATAGGGATACTTAACAACAATATAACTATATAAAACGTTTAGGTGTGGGGAATTGGGCAATCTTACAATTCACCCAAATTCCCAATTCAAATATTCTATTCGACATTTAATCATTTAAATAAGTTATTACAATCTACAAACATATAAAAGGCAAAAAAATAAACATATAAAAAGTGAACAAATAACGAAAAATAAGAAAAATAACTAAAAAAAAAAGAACAGGAAAAAGCCGTGACCGTGAGAACATAGAATTGAGAAGCAATGAGTGTACCTTGAATGTTGATTGAAGAACTTAAAAAAACTCCAATTTTGTTCTCACAATTTTCTCTTTATTTGAAATTTGATCAAGGATTTGGATTAGGGTTTATGAAAAGAAGAAAAAAGAAGAGAAAAAACGTTTTCAAAGACCAAAGTGTAAAAAAAAAAAATTAATAGTTTTAAGAGAGTACATTAAGGAGTTTAAACTGAATTTAAGGAGTGTACGCTGAGAACCTGATTTTTAGGACTTTAATTGCATGACTTCTTTTAAAAAACGGATCTGATTTTTTGTACTTTAATTACTGCATGACTTCTTTTAAAAAACGAAAAAAAGAAGTGAATTAACGGGATTCGAACCCATCACATCTGGGTAAGCCGAACCCCTCCACACCATCTGGACTACACGTTAGTTTGTGTTAGGGGTTCGCGTTTACTTATATATATACATATCGCACTGGAATACTACTACATATACAAAAGCTATGGGGTTCGACCGAACCCCCACCAAGCACTGTAGCTCCGCCCCTGCCCGTCTAAAGTTTTTTACATAAAAGTATATTTTTGAGGTTATTTACAAAATATAGTAATATTTTAGCAAAATTTCCGGAAAGGAAAAGTTAATTACAAAACATAACAAAAAAATAGCATAGCATAACTTAGCAAAACTTTACACTCTTCATCTCATTTCCCTCAATTTCACTTTTCATCTTCCCATCCCCAACCACCTCGTATCTCACAGTATCTCGTTGTATATCACTGTATCTCGATGTATCTCAACTACTAACCTCCTCACATCTCGTTGTATCTCAATGTATCTCGATATATCTCAGTTACCAACCACCTCGTATCTCGTTGTATCTCAATTACCAGTCATCTCGTAACTCGTTATATCTTGGTGTATCTCAGCTTACACCAGAAACCAACCACATCGTATCTCGTTGTATCTCAATATATCTCAGCATATACCAGAAACCAACTACCTCATATATCGTTGTATCTCGTTTTATTTCACTGTATCTGCACTTTTTTTCACCGTATCTAACTGTTTCTGGACTATTCTGCACTATTTATGGATTTTTGTACCGTTTCTGGATTGTATCTAACTATTTCTGCATTGAATGTAACTATTTCTGCATTATCTAGTTGTTTATAGACTATTTCAGCATTGTTTCATCTTATTTCTAGACAAAATCTTTTATGTTGGAAACAAGCAGCAACTAATAGCAACGGGCAGTAAAACTCATTATTCAACATCCAAAAAGCTAAATACCAAATCAAGTTCCAATTATTAAAATATTAACGGATTACGTTAAAAGTTATAGATGATGTCATGTATTTGTAGAATATAATATGGAGAAAACTTGAGCAATAAAGAAGTGCAAATTAAAAATTCAACACAGACAGACCAAATTGTTTGATTGCGATACTGATCCCCACCTACCCATTCCTCTTTCCATTGCTTGATTTTGTGAGTTCTGATTCAGCTGCAACTGTGAGAATAAAAGGGATTGATTCAATATTTGTGATTGTTTTCTTTTTCTTACTTTGGTAAATTTGTTAACAATTCTGATTTCTGTTACAATCTTCGTCGATAAGTAACGAGTGTTCCAGATACTTCTTTGCTTCCTTGTTTCTTTCCAGAAGTGAACTCCAGAGTCCAGATTAATGGATCGAATACCGTACCGAATCTGACTAGATTGATTCACCCGAGTGTGACTCTTCCAAGTTCCAATTCAGCCGGCGACTTCGCTTCGATCGTATTCTTCCCATAAATGATACTTTCAGCGAAACAGCAGACACCGCTTTTTACTCTTACCATGACGGCAGAATTGGAGATCTGGTGACATTGTTGCTGGAAACTGTTACATCGGCGCTGGCAACAACGAGTGTTCCGGCAGCGAAGGTGGAGGGGAGTTTCACGATAAGGGGTTAGACATTTTTATTTTATTATGTAGAATTTTTAGGAAAATGAAATGGGATGTTTTATTAAAGAAAGACAATGAAAAATAAAATGTGCTATAAAAAATTGCTATGTCTTATAATTTGTGTAATATTGCTATTATTTTGTAATATAGGGGTGCATGTTTGTATATTTATATAAAAACCCCCTTGGAATTTTATGCTCATATTTTGCACGAAATGGACACTTCTGGCGTTGCTGCTACAATGTTGAACCTTCTAAGAAAATTCTTATCATAATAGCCTACATCATGAAATGTTGTTGGCAACCACCAGAGGCAAGCACTTGGCAATCTCCAGGTCTTTGATAACAGAAAAAATTAGCATCGCCCAAAGCTTTCTTATGGGTATTTAAGTATAACTTTCCTTGTATGGTTAAATCTTTGATAGGACGTCATAAATATCTTATTTCTGTAAATCACCCTAGGCAGCAGTCCAACATGTCTACATGTGTAAAATTAACACCATGTAGCCACTCTGGCAATCGCTAATTGAGTTATAATCATTACTAACAAATTAGTTGAAGAATAACCAATTTTAATTTAAAATAATAATTAAAGGACAATTCTGCCCACTGATCTTCTATCTCTATTAAACTCTAGGTAGACTTCTGCCTCACCTTCTTACTTCGGTGATCTCAATGTTAGCAATAATTCCACCTTCCCAAATTATTATTCTCTTTTTCCCTTTATTCACCTGATAGTTTTTGCTGTAGTTTCCAAGCGTCTATTATGTTCAATCATTTGCATCACAATCTCCAGGTTTGTTCATGGAATTTGCACATTACAAATAAAAATCTCAATAATTTATCATGAAATTTTCTACTTGAAAAGTGAAAATATAATAAATGTTTCTAGGGGATTGAAATTGAAAAATAAAAAGTATTTTGTCATGGCATTTTTTATTTGAAAAGTGAAGTCACGGTGTTGTTATGGGATTTTTTAACTTGAAAATCACAGTATTTTGTTATGGGATTTTTTATTTGAAAAGTGAAAATCACAGTTTTTTGTTACGAAACTTTACATGAAAAGTGAATTCTTTTTACTTGAAAATCACAGTGTTTTGATACGTGAGTTTTTATTTGAAAAGGGAAAATCACATTATATTGTCATGATTTTTTTTAAGTTGAAAAGTGAATGTTTTTACTTCAAAAGTGAAAATCAAAGTATTTTTGATATGGGATTTGTTATTTGAAAAGAAAAAATCACAGTATATTGTCATGATTTTTTTTACTTAAAAAATGAATTTTATTACTTCAAAAATGAAAATCAAAATATTTTGATATTGAATTTTTTATTTAAAAGGTAAAAATTACATTATATTGTCATGGAGATTTTTACTCAGTATTTTATCATGAAACTTTGTAGTTGAAAAGATGAAAATCCCAGTATATAGTAAAAATCTTAATAATTTTTATTGTAAATTTTTAGTTAAAAAGTGAATATCCCATGATATCTCAATATATTTTTTATGGGTTTTGAAATTAAAAAACAACATTCCATGATTTTTTTCTTAGATTGAAACTTAAAGTAGTAATCTCAGTATTTTCTTTTGGAATTTAAATAAGGGAAGTTCGAAATCTCATGAATTTATTCTGAGATTTAAATATTAAAAATAAAAAGTTCATATAAATTCAGATAAAGTGAACAAGAAAACAAAAGAAGAAGCAAAGAATGAATTATAAACAACTTCATCTCCACGAACCTCCAGCTAATTAACGCGTAATTCTGTCCAACTAAATATAAAGTAGCTAGTCTTCAATTATTTTTGAAACAGTGGCTGAGCTCCAATGATCAGTGTAAATACTGGCTAGTTATCAAAATCACACTCTACATGTACATCCTGTTTCAGTTATTCTCGGGAAATTTTGATCACTAGCCATTTTTGGACGCGCTCAATGGGAACTATCCACCGTTTCAAAATTCATTGAAGAATAGCCAAAAATTCGCGCGCACACTTAAGCTCCATTAGCGTTGGAAAAACACCCCAGACTAGCCCCATAACAAAAAACTGGGGCTTTGAACAAAACTTGTTCAAAGCCCAAGTATTTTGTTATGGGACTTTATATATAAAGCTGAGTCCCATAACAAAATGATGGGGCTTTGAACAAGTTTTGTTCACAGCCCCAGCATTTTGTTATGGGTTATGAGACTTTATATATAAGCTTCAGTCCCATAATAATGCTGGGGCTTTGAACAAGTTTTGTTCACAGCCCCAGCATTTTGTTATGGGACTGAAGCTTTATACATAGTTCCATAACAAAATGCTGGGGCCTTGAACAAAACTTGTTCAAAGCCCCAGTATTTATACTGGGGTTAGTTTACTGAAGCTTCCCCAGTACAAATACTGGGGCCTTGAACAAGTTTTGTTCAAGGCCCCAGCATTTATACTGGGATTTGTCCGAAGGTGGCTATTTCTCAGCGAATTTGTTTTTGACGGCTACAAATCAATTAACGCGCGCCAAACAGGCCCCTACACTAAATTTTTACGTTATTCTCGAGTCTTTCAATAAGGAGGTAACAAATATATGGTGGAATAGTCTCTAAATGTGTGCAAGCACTAGGCTGATTGAGGTACCACCATCATAACTAACAATAACAAAAATAAAAGAGTAAAGGAGCAGCATTAGAACTGATCACTCTCTTTTTTGCGAAGTTAACTTTTTCTGTTTTATTGTAATTTCTTTTTTCTTCGGAGTGCTGTAGAAACGAAAAAAAACAGACTCACAATAAGATCTCCAGGTGTATATATCTTTGTGGCATTATCACTGGAAAACGTCGCTAACAAACATCTAATGATCTAAGTACCTTTGTGAAGATAGAGCCCGTCCACCTAACTCTAATGCATTATTCTCTCACAAATGTCATTAATTAGCTCTAATGCATTATTATTAACTTCTAAAATTAACGATTTTATTTGGACTACACAAATGAATGCTAATTGCGTATTGAGTAGGAACCGAAAAAAAAAAATCCAGTTTGATCCCAAGATGGTTGTTTTAGTTTGGTCATCATCTCCTTTTAATCATACACCTCGACGCTACTCGAAGATCATCTAAATGATTGAATATAAAATATATAAATGCTTATAGCGTTATCCGATTTGTTTTTTCATGGGCTATTTATGAACTCACACTCCTACTAACCACAACTGTCGCAACAGCCGAAACAAGGAGTTGTATAAAAATAGTTCCAAAATGCAAGGTAAGCTGTATGACGATATTGAAACAATAAAATGACGAGATTTTTAGATACGAAGAAAAGATTTTTTTTTTTTTGTTTTTTCTTGTTTGACCACACGATATTTTATAAGCATTAACACGGCAAATTCGAATTCGTGCCGTATAAAGCTCATTATTAAAGAAGGTTCTCTCAAACCAAGATCTCTTTTGTTAAGGGTGGAGATATCTTATCTATTCAATCATACCTCTGGGTGATGATACTAATTAAAAAATCCATGGATGGGAACTCTTTCTACTTCTGTCATTCTAATACTCCAAATTAGGCCTTCTACATACTTCCTGAGTATACTTAGTTGCTCCAAGAACAAGCAACTTCAGTCTAAACAACTTGATAATGTTTAACTAATCTTATGAGGACATAATGACTTGGATACTAAAACAGGCAAGACTTGAAAGTGAGCGTTGGGGTAAGGTGTGACTTCACTATTAATTTTCTCATCTGCCCCTTATTACTTACTTCTATTGTCCTTTAGCCTTTAAAATGTCACCACTCCTCTCAGTCTCCTTGCACTACCAGTGTGAAAACTTTCATAATCAAATCCCTATCTGTCTTTCTTCTTTCTACTACTTTTCCACTCTTTAAGACAAATATGCCTCAGAGATCACCCGAATTTTCCAGTTCAGTTAAACTCAAGTATGTAAAACTTGGCTACCAATATCTTGTTAACAACTTCTTGACATGTCTGCTGGTGCCCATAATGGCTGTGGTTCTTGTTGAACTCATTCAATTAGGTCCTAATGAAATTTTCAATCTTTGGAATACCCTTCAATTTGATTTCATTAAAACACTATGTTCATCTTTCCTTATCATCTTTGTGTCCACTTTATACTTTATGTCAAGGCCTCGAGGGGTTTATCTTGTTGATTATGCATGTTACAAGCCACCAGTTGCATGTCGCGTCCCATTTTCAACTTTCATGGAACATTCAAGACTTATACTTAGTTCAGAACCAAAGAGTGTTGAATTCCAAATGAGAATTCTTGAAAGGTCTGGTTTAGGAGAAGAAACATGTTTGCCACCAGCAATTCATTATATCCCACCTGCACCTAATATGGAATCTGCAAGAAAAGAAGCTGAAATGGTTATATTTTCAGCCATGGATTCTCTCTTTAAGAAAACAGGACTAAGGCCTAAAGACATTGACATTCTTATAGTAAATTGCAGCCTGTTTTCCCCAACACCATCTTTATCTGCAATGGTAATTAATAAGTATAAAATGAGAGGCAACATTAAGAGCTTTAATCTTTCAGGAATGGGGTGTAGTGCAGGGCTAATTTCTATTGATTTAGCTCGTGATCTTCTCCAAGTTTATCCTAAATCTAATGCTGTTGTTGTAAGCACAGAAATCATTACACCAAATTATTATAGAGGCAAAGATAGATCAATGCTTCTCCCTAATTGTCTCTTCCGAATGGGTGGCGCTGCAATTCTTTTATCAAACAAGTGGGAAAATCAATGGCGAGCCAAGTACAAGTTGCTTCATGTTGTGAGAACCCATAGAGGAGCCAACGACAAATCTTATTGTTGCGTGTATGAAACCGAAGATTCAGAAGGGAAAGCTGGAATTTCTTTGTCAAAAGACCTTATGTCTATAGCAGGGGACGCCTTAAAGTCTAATATAACAACAATTGGACCTCTTGTTCTTCCTCCATCCGAACAACTTCTCTTTCTCTTCTCACTCATTGGTCGAAAAGTCTTTAACCCGAAACTGAAACCATATATTCCTAACTTTAAAGAAGCGTTTGAACACTTCTGCATTCATGCAGGTGGTAGAGCAGTGATCGATGAACTGCAGAGAAACTTGGAACTGTCTGCAGAACACGTTGAGGCATCAAGAATGACTCTGCATCGATTTGGGAACACGTCTTCTTCATCGTTATGGTATGAACTGAGTTATATTGAAGCTAAGGGAAGGATGAAAAAAGGTGATAGAGTTTGGCAGATTGCATTTGGGAGTGGATTTAAGTGTAACAGTGCTGTTTGGGAGTGTAACAAGACAATTAAGAGTGCCGATAATGATGGACCTTGGTCTGATTGTATCCATAAATACCCAGTTTACATCCCTGAAATAGTGAAGCTCTAGGAGATCAATTGTCAATGGAATCTCTAATGTACCTATAAATATGGCCTTCTTTTTAGGAATTTTTTCTGTGTGAAATGTGAATAGAGGGGCACATCAAGAGAAGAAAATTAAACCTTGGGTTTTATTATGCTCTTTGTACCCTTTTTAAAGTGAACATTTTCCATAACAAATGTTGTTGTCTTGCTGTCGAATGGAAAGGAAAGTCGCAGCTTTGAATTTTAGCCGATCTGCTTAACAGGAAATAAGCATATCCATAATTTTGAAAGGGATAAATTATATTGACGTCAATTTAGTAAAAAAAACTTTTACACTTCTAGTGCAAATTAACTGATTGTAGCAAGTTATATTTGTGTCACCAACTTACTGTTACAAAAGACAGTTACATATGGCTGCATTTGACATTAACCAATAGTTGTAAAAAAAGTTACACTAAGTGTACAACACTTGGCAAGAAACTCTACTTCTTGATGAGGAAGTAGATGATTTTCTACTTTGTGCACACCAGCAACAAAGGATTCAGCGCGGACAGCTTTAGTTGCAAATTTTTAACTTGGCATTGTAGCTAAGCAAATATTGTTAGCTAACAATGTCGATCATCCTACATCACAACATGATTGCTTAAACAGATAGGATATTCAATCCCTCCACCAGATTTAGATACCTTAAGTCCTCACTAGGATGCTCAGCAGTAAAATAATGTCTTCTGTACCTTAATGGGAATTACCATGAAACTATTGAGGATGAAAGTAGGAAAGATGTAATTTCCTTTCCTTAAATGTATTTACTCTTTGCAGCCTAAACCTCTGCCAGGGCTTTTTTCTCCTTTTTCAAGGAAAAAAGGAAAAACAATATCGTGGTATTTGACATCGAGCTGCTCGCATTATTTTAAAGATGTTAAAGGGATACAGAGGTTGCAAACAGAGCAAAGAAATGAAAACTTCTTGAACACCTTGAGTACTTCCTAGCATAATATTTGTGGCAAATTTGGCTTGCTATTTCAGCTACACCCTCAAGTCCTGAAAACTACATGGAGCTGATATATCAATGCAAATCATAGACTCCATGCAATTGTGAAGCATACACATGACAATATCATGCCAGTGCAATGGCACTACTACAGTAACTCATTAACTTACAATTGATTTGAAAGATGTGAATAGTATGAAACAACTACATGCTTGAGACGTTATCAAACCACAGTGAAATTGGCAAATCTTGGTTTCACAAAGTATTTGTTTCGTAGCACATTTCTAAATTGGGAGAAAAACTCACATTACATTTTCTTTCCAAGTGCTGCCACATTAAATATTGGACTTAACGTCTAGGAGGACCACGATTGTCATAGGATGCCCAACCACCACCACCACCGTATGGATCACTAAATGTGCCGCCTGGATATCTCATCTCAGGGCTTCCATTCATCATGCCATAAGCTCCTACACCTTATTGAAGTAGAGATAATATAAAAAAAGGTTGTTTCCGCGGGTCAAAAGTTTACACCAGAGAAGAATATAACGAAGGAGAGAGAACTTACCAAATCCCCGTCCAGCTTTCTCTGCTCGCAGCTTTTCTATTTCACGAGCCATTGAAATGAGATTCTTCTCCATAGCTTGATTTTGTTCCACCAGTTCTGTATTTGCTTTCTTCTCATATTCAAATTGTCTCCTATGATGTCATCATCAATTGAACAGTCAAATGAGAAATTCTGACAAGTTTGCCGTCACATATGTTCTTAATTGTAAAGAACAAGGATCTTGACAACCAGGGGCGGACCCACCCACATGTTACCGGTGTCATCCGACACCACTGGATCGAAAATTTTTGCTAAATATATGTAATATGTTGTTGTGAAAAAGCAGTAACGTTCTTGACCTATACCAAAGCGTGCCACAGTAGAGTTGGTTGAGGTTTGCGATTTTGACCTAGGCGTCCAGGGATCGAAACCTAGCATCAGCACTGTTCTGAAATATTTTCTTTTTAAAGCTAATTAACTGCTGGGCCCCCATTTTAGTTACTCCTATAATATAATCCTACATACTTTATTAATTTATCTGCTGGGCCCCCATTTTAGTTATAATATAATCCTACATACTTTATTAATTTATTATTCGATTCTGACACCACTCATGAAAAATTCTGCGTACGCCACTGTTGACAACAGAGAATTGCATGTTTATTCATCTTTTCTATTGAAAAGAAAAAAAAAAAAAAAGCTTTAATTCCATACCTTGCTTCCGCCATCTCTTTGTGCATTCCATCAATATCACTCCTCATAGATGATAGTTGCTTATTCTCAGTTTGTAGTCGATTTGTATCCTTTGTCAGAGTTTGAACTTGGGCAGATAATTCTTTCTGTAAAGCATTTAGCTTCTGGGATTCAGCTCTCAATTGGATTACCTCTAACCTCAGAGGCTCAGTAGATCGAAGATCAGCCTCCAACTTCATTCCTCTCTCAATATACTCCCTTATTTGTCCCTCATTATCAGCGCGCATTTTGGGAATGACCTGACTTATTCTATGCATTTCATCTTTTACAGCAGATAATTCCCTTTCAAGCATCACATTCTCATCAATGACATGTCTGTTTTCAGCAAGAATTCTCTGCATGTCTCTATGCTGAATTTCTAGTTCCTCTTCAAGGGCTGCAGGATGAGGAGGGAGGGGTCCTGGTCCTCGCTGCATAATAACTCGTGGTGGTGGCCCATCACGGAATCCTCGGAAGTTATCAGGTTGACGGGGCATACGATTTCTACCAGCCATAACTATGAAGAATCAATGAAGAAAATTAATAACCTCTGGCGCTTTAAGTTAACAAACTGAAAAAAAAAAAAAAAAAAAAAAAAAAAAAGAAAGAGAAATAACAGACAAAAGCGCCCTAGCAGCACAAGAATGATCAAAGCATAGACTTTGGAGGCCTACAAGATGACATTTTTTTTATAAGTTGGAAACCCACAAGATGACATTAAAACCAATTTGGACTCCTAGAAAAATGCACAACAGGTGCCATAATTTTGCTACATAGATTGAAGGAAATTTATAGGAGATGAGAAGGATGTATAAAATTATTCATTGACTAAGGAAAAGTGTACAAAAAAGTATCAAGAGAAGTCATTTGGAAGGTTTTGGAGAAGAAACAAACTCATTTCAAATATGTACATGTCATATAGTATATGCATGAAAGAATTGTCCCAGTATGAGAATAGTAATCGGTGATGAAAAGGAGCATCCAGTAGCTCTGAGTTAAAACCAAGGATATGCATTGAGTCTGTACTTGTTTAGCCTAGTTATAATGAACTAAGTATCTAACAACGTAAATATGAGGACCCGTAGTGAATGTTATCGCAGATGATATAGTAATTATCAGCGAAAATAGCGAGGGTGTCAACTAAAGCTTGAACAATAAAAAAGTAATCTAAAAAGGGATTTAGGATGAGTAGAATTAAGATGGAATATATACACTACAAGTCTAGCTAGCATAAGAAGAGCTAAATTGAGGCGAAATAAACAATTGTAGTGCCTAAATGCAAACAATTCAAATTACTAGACTCGAATTCCGGGAGAATGACATGACAAAGGAAGAAGCAAGATCTTTTCATAGAAGATAGCCATTCTGTTACTAGAAGCACCCCTTTGTGTTTATGTCAACAACCACTTATTCATTTGTATTTACACAAACGGACAAACGTGATTCCTGAAAATGAATTAATGAAGACATCCTAGAGCACAAAGTACAGAATTTGCTCAAAAGGTATGTCAAAGACCAAAGTGACAAACCTATAGAGACGTCTCTTATACGACTACAAGTACAGTCCTCATTCCAGTATCAGTTATTGATCCGCTAAAATCGACCATTGTTGACAATACTATCGGTCTTCTTCACTAGCTCTGTCATGTGTACGTACACACACAGAGTTACATTGTCTTCTCTTCCTATCTTCAACACAATCACTACATTGGTCTAATAAACCTAACAAATCTGAAGCTCACAAACTATTCTACCTCAAATAGAATTCCAGATTGAAGTCAACACTTAACGAATTCAAGAGAACTTCCCCACTCTTTTTGCTTCGACACATATATCATATGGTCAAACTTTGCACAGAATATTTGGAATCACATTAATTACACATGTTAAATTCAATATACACATGTTAAATTTAATATACACAGGGAACAAATAAAATACTAAAAGCACTAGGTATGAATTAATTGTGTTGTGTTAATTAGCTGTTACATACAAAGGGAAAGCTCAATTATACTGGTAAGTCCTTTAGAGTTACCAAATTATTAGAAAACAAAAAATTCGCAAGAAGGGGAAATAAAAGCAAATTGAAAAAGGATTAAGATTTCAATACACAAAATTATTGAAATTGAAAATATGCAAGAAAGGAAAAGAGGGATTAAAAGTACCGGAAAGATACAAAGGCTTTGACGATGATGAAGCTCAGTCACACTGATGATAACAGCTAAAGGCCGTTACAGGCCATGATGACAAGACATATAGTGCCGGATTAGTTTGACGAAATAACCAGTTTTTCAAGGGGAGAATTGCACAACTATGACACATAGAGCAATGGTTTACCTTTTTTGACCCTGATAAAAGTGGTTCAACAAAAATGATCCCGCTAATTTAATGAATGTATTTCGCATGGAAATACTTTAATGAAATCTTATAATGATGCTGGTATCCGTTCCCGTTCTCATAAGTACTGCTTAAGAGGCATCACGTGTTTTTGATCTCCTTCAATAGGTAGTACTTTCTCTTTAATCTATTTTCAGTTCTCACATTTTCCCATATAACTTGAAGTACTGCATGTGCAGCACTTGTCCCTTCAATCTCTTCCCACATTCTCGCAGGCTACACTTGCCCTTTGATATTTCTCGAAGAGGCAACACTTTCCATTCATAACTTGAAGTATTATTTTTGAGGTCACTTTGTTAAAATATTCTTAAGTGAGATAAAATGACATATTCAAGGTACACGTGAAATTTTTTGAAAGACATTAGGGCCGGATTATTTTGACAAAATAATTAATTTTTAAGTTGCTCAACAAGAAACAGCCTATAATTACGGTATGTAGCTCAAAGTTGCAAAAAGATTTATTATGGTACTAAAATTAAAGTATTTTCTAAAATTTTGGACTGACCTCCAAAAATATTATGGTATGTACTATGTAACTCAAAGTTGCAAAAAGATTTATGGTACTTTCAGTGGTTACTTTTAAAAAAATTTCCATACTTTTTAAAATTGATGTTATATTAAAATTTTGCAATTGCCGACTGCCGAAATTACTAAGAAGTCGCAAGTGTCCTTTAATTTTTTGTTGGCCCGAACAAGTAATTTGCTATCGTAAAAGTTTGACCCTATAGACAGTTTGCATCGTGTTAAATAAAAAACTTTTATAAGAATAGTGACCTTTAAAATATAATAAAAAATTTAATAATTTTTTTTGAGATTTTGAACTAAAATTTTCTAAGAAGTGCTAAATATGAAGACCCAGAAAATTTTACTATGACTTTGAAAATTTTAATTCAAAAATTTCAGAAAAATTTACTCGGACTTTAAATATGAAGCTCTAGGAAAATTTTCTAAAACTTTGAATTAAATCCCATCAAATTTTTCTGGAGTACTGTTCAAATTTTAGAATGCTTCCTGTGACTAGTCATCAAAATCACCAATTGCTATCAGAGAATTTCGTAAATAACCCAGACATAAAAAGTGTTTTAGTTTTAGAACTTTATGGTGATCCACTAGGACTAATCATGAATTTATTGAACTAAATTCCTAGTGGCCTTACAATGAAGTGCTCAATGTTTGGAGATGAGAGCTAAAGTTAAACAATTTTTTAAATAGGGCACAAAAGTTACACACAGAGAGCTGAAGTATTCTAATCCTGCAAATGATATCTTTAAGAGGGTTAATGAACAAAGAGCCAGAGGTATTAAAATTATTGAAGAATAGCCATGATATAAATAGACCGATGGTTTTCCAAAATAGCCACAAGAACTCGGGGACAAAATTGAACTGAACTAAAATCCTGGAGTTTGAATTCATGAATTCTTTCCCTGTGGTTCAAAGATCCTAAACTCCAGGGCAAAATCCTTGAGCTAGTTTGAACTGAAGTCCACATAACAGATATTACTCCATCCGTCTCATTTTATTTGTCGTAGTTTGACTGGACACAAAGTTTAATAAGAAATGAAAACTTTTGAAAATTGTGGTCTAAAATGAGTCATAAATATTTGTGTGGCTATAAATGAGTCAAAAAGCAAGTTTGAAGTTGAATTATTTCTAAATTTAAAAGTATGACAATTTTTTGGGGCAGATTAATAAGAAAAAGTATGACAAACAAAGTGGGACAGAGGAAGTAATATTTATCCTCAGTTCAGCTCCAGTTTGGAATTTCAGAGATTCTTTCCTTGAGCTCCAGGACACGTCAAAGACTTTGTAATGAAGTTTTCACTGCCTACTTTTTGAAAACTTTCCTCCTCAACATCTTTTCAAACGTCGATTGTTCATCGATTAGCACTCCAATAATAGGAATGCTATGTAATAATGTGTCTCAATCGCATATTAGCTAACACTCAAATCAATAACGTTTGTGAGAGATACCAACCAATGTGGAATGAAAAGGGATACTTAAATTATAACAAAGAATTCGAGTCACAAAGAGAGTATAATATAAATATCTTGATATTGTATGAACCACTGTTATTACGCTCCGGAGTCCTTTTAGGGTTCTCATATAAGCGTGTTCGTAACATTTGGAACAAGTATTGTATTTTAGTTATGTAGTTTTCCTTAATTATAAAGATGGTTCTAATATCACAACTTTAGTTTATGCTCGACCTACCACTCCTATTTAGCAAGCTTGGAGATATATGCTTACTTGAAATTTTAACATCCTAAAATTCTTGATATTTAACCATCTCCACTTGAGCTCACAAGCCCATATAGGAACAAGTTTAATCAAGATCTTGAGTGATCTACTTAGATTTCCCATTAAACCAATTAGAATGTATACAGTTTAAGTCACAGTTACAGTTATAAGTTATAGTAACTTATCCAATCAAAATATACTAAATACTTCACGGCAAATAGAAAAGAAAGGAAATTTATGGAAAAGTCAAGAAGGGAAAAATCTAATTTATCAACCCATGAAGGTATGGTCCCCATGGCGTAAGGTCGTTATCCCCTCAATTATTAATTTATTAGTTGTCCACCTAAGTTTTAGATATTTTAGTGCGATTTACCTAGCCACTATCTACTTGCACGATATTTCCTAGTAAGAATATACTTTTGTACTTCATAAAAGGTACTAGTAATTTCTAATATTCTATATGTGAAAAAGTTAGTTTAGACAACTCTAAAAGCTCTGTTAAGTATTCACTCGACGTCATTTTATTTACTTTAGAAGTCATTGCTGTGAAATCATGATCAACAGTATTTAGAGATACTATAATGGCTAATTAAGAAGAAATAAACACAAAGGAATTTCATTATAATCTAGTACCATGCAATAAAAATAACTTCTCAGTTTACATTTAGCTCGTTAGAAATGGTGAATAACTGAATATCATAGTCCTTAATGTTAATATTTGGAAAGGTTTTATGCACTTTGCACTTTTGCAAGTGCAGTGGAGTGTGCTGTTGTGGTCCAATGCGTCTGAGTTATGATGTAAAGATCAGAATATTAGAATATACTTTGGGCTTTGATCCAAAAACTGTATGGGCTTATTGGAATTAACTGACTTGCGAGATTTGGGTAGGGCACTTTATCAGTCTTTCAGATGGTGGTAACTTCTAAAGCCCATCATGTGCATCATAAGGATACAGCCAGTGCTATTGGTCCCAATAGGGACCACATTTTTCTAGGATTTTCCCAAATGGCCCACTTTGTTTAGGCTCGTTCCTAGCATGAGAAACTAGGCCCATTCGTGTACCATGAGTTTTTGGATTTTTAGACAAAAAAGAAGACATAAGAAAATAAATATCAAAATGATGTTCACTTATCGGTTGCAACTTTTCACTTTTCAGGGGCTCCCTGATCTACAACACCCCTAAGTTGTCAGTTTGGTTTGCGGAACTAAATAAATGAGATATCCCACAAATTTGGGATTACAGTAATCCCGTAATTTCGAGATTAACAATCTCACCTCTTATGTGGGATTAGATAATACTATGAACGTGGTATAAAAATTGTCCCATTTTAATTAATCCCACCAATCAAACATGTGATTAATATAGTCCCAAATTTAATCCCGAGATTATTAGTCCAATCCCACCAACCAAACGACTCCTAAAAGTAAGATACTACTGGGATAAGTGTTCTTGTTCTTGCTCTTAGATTTTTGTTAAAAAACTTGTGAAGCAATAAGCATTATAAACAACCAATATCGACTACTAGTTCAATTGATTTTATATCCAATCTCCTAGACCCTGTGAAATTCAAAAAGTTCTCTGATGTTATATGTTGATTTTCTAAAAGACCATTCTAAAGTATGATATGTACTACTATTATTATCCGTAAAGTTTACTATTAAGATGCTTAAATTACCATTTTTAAGAATTAAACATATATCTTTAACTATAAAAATCGTGATTAATGTTGCTTTCGTTTTATGTTTCTGTTTACGAATATTATTATCTGAAACTAAGAAAGCTGTTTGAATTAATGAATGCATTGACTCTCGCACTCCAAATTTCACATTGTATTTGGAATGGATGGGTGGAGAAAAATCTTCTTTTCCTACTTTTCTGAACATGCCGTTAATCTTATCCTATTATCTATTGAGAACAAATGTAATCCATTTTGTCCAAAACTTTGACTTTGATCATTGCTTGTTACCACATCCATATTTTACTTTGATAAGAATTTTAAGACGTAAACATGGTGGGGAAGTGCATGTGAGAAGTGTAGAGCATTTAAGGAGTCTATCAAGTCCGTGACCTTGACATGCTTTTTATATAAACAGATTTTCAAAAATCCGTGCGAGGATTTTTTTTCTGCCGCTAGTAAGATTTACAACTATGGAGGATGAGGTTTCCACATCACACTTATCCAGTTTCATGTCTGTTTTTCCTTTAAGCATAGTTTTATCTTATATTAACTCCGTATTAAATAGAAGAAGTCATAACGGAGTGTTTGACATGACCATATATAGAGATTATAGTTATCTTTTCAATAAGGAAGTCATCTTCAAAGAAAACTTTGTCATGAAAAAAGTCAATTTTCTGATGTTTGATTTTAACATCAGCAGCTGCGAGGCAATTGAAACCTTTGTTAAAGTGACAGTGTGGTACACAAAGCATGCAACATTCACGTAGGGCTCCGTGAAGGATCACACTCAAGGAATGTCTACATATATAGGCTGATGTAAATATTAGTGTCTGCTTCCACGGCTCGAACCCGTAACTTATATGTCAGACGTAAAATCTTTGTTGTAGGCTCAAAAATTAAGGGTTCGGATTTTGTCCATTACTTTTTTGTTCAATATTGCTCAATGCATTATTGGATTCACGCCACGTTTCCTATCAAGCATTTAATGGTTGAGATATTTTTGTGCAATGTATAATTAAATGATAGCACAATTTTTGTAAGAAAAATAATTAAAAAAAATACTCAAAGTAACTTTAAATCCTTATGACACAAGTATATGAAAGCAGTACATTTTATTTTATTTAGTATGTTGTTTGTAAATTAATGTTTACAAAAGATTCACACAATTTTTTTTAAAAGAAAACAATTAGAGCATGTCTAAAATCTTGTTGACACATTTAGTTACATATGAGGCATATAGCACAAAAAGCTGCTAAAATACTCAAAGTGACGTTCGCCATTTATAAGACGTCAATGTTAGCAGCTTTTTGTGCTAGTAGGCCTCATAAACAACTAAATGTTTCAGTGAGATTTTAGATATACTCTAATTGTTTTCTTTTTTTTAAAAAAAATTATGTGAATCTTTGTAAACATTAATTTACAAATAACATACTAAATAAAATAAATTGTACTGGTTTCATATACTTGTGTCATAAGGATTTAAAGTTACCTTGAGTATTTTTTTTTAAATTATTTTTTGTACAAAAATTGTGCTGCTATTTAATTATACATTGCACAAAGATATCTCAACTATTAAATGTTTGGTAGGACACGTGGCGTGAATCCAATGATGCATTGAGCAATATTGAACAAAAAAGTAATGGACAAAATCCGGACCCAAAAATTAATAGGCCCTAAAATCACGGTCAAATCATAGTAGAACAGTATACGGTACTATCATTAACATAAGATTTTCTTCTCCATTACCTAATATTTTTATTTCCCCAAATTCTTACTTGGATGAGCGACACTTGTCTTCTTTTAAAATTATTGCTTTAGATCTAATCACTTTAATTTACTTAACCATGATTAGAAGAATATATCTTTCCATATTAAATTCAAAAAATCTTTCATATCCTATAATCTAGGAGCAAATTTCAGTCCGCTCATAAATTTATCTAATAATTTTTACTCGGTTTCATTTTTTACACTTTAACAGGAAGACTTTTCTACCCTACCAAGTTTGCGAGATATTTCATTTGTTACTAAACAAAAACTATAAAGCATACTAATCAATCAGTAAACAACCAAAAATGAAATAGAAAAACTTTTAGACGCAAGGAATATAAAAGAGATTACGGTAATAAACGACGGCCAAGTATGAGGCAAAAAAGAATAAAATAATTATAGAACTATTATTAGAAAAGCTGGACTTGTCAATTGTACAAAAGAAAAAATAAAAGAATTCTGCAACAAACCAACTCTTGGTTTAATCCCCATAAATCCAAATTTCATCAAATTGTCTCCTATAAGAGTAAAATATTAAACAAAAAAATGAGGGGGGCCGAAAAAAAACAGAGTGAGGCCGAAATTTGACTTTTAAATTATGGGATTGACAGGATATTTGAATTAAATATGGAAATATATGTTGCTCCCAAACGCACACGCAAGTATACGTGGTCGACAAGTAATAAAGTGATAAGATGAGTATCGTTCCCACGAGGACTATGCAGACTGAGTTCTAGCAAACAATTTATTTAAACTATTCAGGGATCTTTTTCCAATAGTGAGGATTTTGTTAACTAAAGAACAGTAATTAAATGGTAAAAGTGAATTCAAACAATGGAGCAAGACTTGGTTGTTATCAGTAATAAGGAGACGGTCCAGGGTCAGAGTTACGAACAATCCAGTTGAGTTATCCAATTGATTCCACTTCTTAAATCCCGGGTTACTAACTAACAGATTAAATGTACCCGTGAAAACCTTTCAGTTCTTCACGGTCTATGCAGGCTACTCCAATCCCTATATGTCTATGGGTTGAATCACGTACACGCATTAACGAATTCTGTAATTAGTTAAACTAGGCGAGCAAGTATATGTCTATCCTACTCACAAATTGGTTCCCCGATGCCCGAGTTCACAAACTAGTCCTATTCTTTCTTATTACGTAATTAAATTCCCTCTTTCGAGTTCAATCTAAAAACCATAGATAATGCGTAATAATCGGGCCCTGACAATTACACAAGTGAAATCAAGAAAGAATAAGTAACCCGTAATGGGATTCAATTAATGAGAATCAATCTTCAAACAATCAACCTTCATGTAATACTCTAACCCTAGAACGATAGATTTAGCTACGCATACTCATAATAACAACACAAGAAATTGATGTAACAATGAAATAATGATGTAATAGATTAATGGAAGGAAGAAAAACCCTTGTCTTGATGTTATGAGCTCTCAAATTTGCTCCAAAGTCTGAACTCCTATGAAAAACTAAGTAAAAGAGTATTTATAGAGTTTACAAACACCTAGTAATAAGTTAGACCCAAGCCTAGACGAAATAGGAAGTCAAAATTCGCTCCATGGGCGCCATAACGGGCGCCCCGCGCCCACGATCGCGTGACCCAAGGCAGAGGACGCCAGATGATTCACGCCATGGCCCCGCGGCGCGGAAGGAAACGCGCCAGCCCCTGCGCGCTATGGCCTGTGCGGCGCGTGGGGTATGGCGCCAGGCCAATTTCCTGATCCGTTTGCTCTTTTGCTCGCTCGTGTCGTGCCTTCGTGTGCTCGATCCAATCCTCAATCAGAATCCAATCTTTTCTCGCTCAATCAAGCTCTTAAAAGCCCCAAATACACTTCATAACAACCTACACACGCACGACATAAAATCAGTGTAAAACCGCATTCATAAACTATAAAACGAGCGAATAAGGTACTAAAACGTGAGGAAATATTAAGGAAATATAGGCATATTATGCCAAACATCACCACCCCACACTTGAACCTTTGCTCGCCCTCGAGCAAGTCACATCTCACTTCCCAACCTAGGTAAAACAGGTCTGCCTATGACTATGGTTGATACCGACCATTGAACCAATGCGCACATGACTACCATGGGTCCACAACATGCCAACAATTTACCAAAACCAAAAATATAAGAACAACCACCCCAAAATAGCTCAAATGCACAAAACTCAACTTAATGCAACCATGCTCCCACAAAATCACACCTATCTACTCAATCAAGAACCACCAACTTTACCTACTTCATGCAAACCATGTGCCCTCACCAAAATGAAGCAAGAGAGTGTCCCCCAAATATCACACACAACCATGAATATCAAGAATAGACTGGGGACAATAGCATAGAAAGAATTCACTCACTCTCATAAAAGTCTCACATGTCACACACAATGTACCATAGGCTTGCCCGTAGTGTAGGACTCCACTAATGTAGGCTCACTCCAATCGGGATTAACTAGGACTTTAAAAAGGTTGTAATGTAGGCTAAGGGGCTGGTAGGATACATATGGTAATAGTGACTACCTCCCTAAGCACTTTAATACATCACATTTAATTTCAAACACAATTCTCATCAAAGCCACCCAATCAACAACTATCACACATACACCTTCTCAACAAGTAGCATTTTTTTTTCTTTTTAAGCACACACTAGCAAGGAAGGGATATCTTTTTCTCTATTTCTTCACAATTTTTTCTTTTCAACTTTGCTCTTTTTTTTTTTCTTTTCTTTTTCAATTCACTATTTTTCTCAATTTCATTATCTTCCAACCTTGCCAATGCTTTTCACTACTTCACAATTTTCACAATTATTCCCCTTCATTAGCTCCACTCAAAAACCTCCCAACATCCAACCACACTCCAACATCATAACACAATATTAACTAAAGTGCTTAAGGAGTAAAGGGCCAAAAGAATCAATTAAGAACAAATGGGTAGGCTCGGGGTGTGGGTACCAATAGAAGGGATCAAAGAAATCACAACAATAATTTTTCCAAGGTATATATGTAAGGGTAGGCTCCCAAAAAGAAGGCCTGTATCATCTCCCGACTAGAGCAAACCTACGATTTCGCTTTGCACACACACGGGGCAAGTTCTAGACAGTAATATGCAACATGGAGTAAATAAGAACATGCCTCACAACACACATTGCACATGGTCCACACAAAAAGGTTCCATCAACAACTCTCAACTAAGCTTCTAGAATGCAACTTGTGGGAATTTAAGCACTCATGCACAAAAGTTCACAATCAAGTCAAGCAAGCGGACTCAAGCATCTCAAGGGGGTCGTTCCAATTTTTCCTAGGCATGCATCAAAATAAAACCCAAGGACACCACAAATAGCACATGCAATCACTTCAAGTCCACCGGTATCAAACACATCAAAGGCACCTAGCATTCTACCTCTTCCTTTCGTCTAGGGTCACCTATACTAACTATCCTAATCCTAAAAATAAAAAAACTACCCGGTTCAAAGGCCTCCCCGTGGAAAAGAACCGAGGCCATAAGAAAAACCACGGGGCGGATGACATGTACCACTAATAAAACTAAAAGGAAAATCTTTTTGGAATTTTTCATTGGTTTTCTAATTTTTTTTTTTTCATATATTAAAGCAAGAAACAAATAAAAATAAAGTCAAGTGACAAAAGAAAAACCTACGGTACATGCATCCATAACCTCAAAAATAAGGGAGAGTTCCCCACCCCACACTTAAACTAAGCACTGTCCTCAGTGCTAAAAATAAGAAAGTGCAAGGTAAAGAAAACTTCCCTGAAGATTCTAGTCCTTGGTGCTAGCATCCTCCAAGCTTTCATATAGTATGAGGTACTCAGACTTCCCCCAACAGATCATCAACATTAGGCAAGGGTGAGGACACCCCACACTTAGCCTCGACATTACATGAACCTGCAATCCAAGGAAAAACAACAACTACATGACACTATAAAATAAAATAATACAAGTACAAACTCGGGTTGCCTCCCGAGAAGCGCCTTAGTTAACGTCGTGGCACGACAACACTTTTAGCTCACTTCCAGCATTTACGTCTTCTCTTCTTACGACGAACTTTTGCTTTTTTCCTTTCTTTGAGAGACCCCAACTTCAACTTCACATGTGGTGTACTTCCATGGTCTTGACTAACACATTCGATCATAGAGCACTCTTCAATTTTAGCTATGTGCTCCTTCTCATTATACACCTTGAAAGTAACCTTCTCTCCATGCACTCTAACAGTCATCTCACCCAGCTCCATGTCAATAAGTGCCTTCGAGGTGACTAAGAATGGTCTCCCCAAAATGATTGGAGCTTCTAGGTCCTCTTCATAATCTAGGACTACAAAATCAACAGAGAATGTAAATTTACCAACTTTAACCAACACATCCTCCAACTTACCATCAGGGTGAGTGAGTGATCCATCCGCCATCTTGAGAGTAACTGAAGAGGGCTTGATTTCTCCTAGTCCTAACCTTTTGCAAACAGACAGAGGCATGAGATTTATGCTTGCACCCAAATCACATAAGGCACCAGTGATACTATGTCCTCCAATGGTACAAGGAATGGTAAACTTCCCAGGATCTTGAAGTTTTGGAGGTAGCTTGCTCAAGATTGTGCTACACTCCTCAACTAACTCAAGTGTATCTATCTCTTGAGGCTTTTTCCTCTTGACTAAAATCTCTTTTAAAAACTTCACAAAGGATGGCATCAATTCAAACACATCAGTCAAAGGAATATTAACATGAAGTTCTTTCAGCATACTCACAAATTTTTGATACTGGGCTAAATCCTTTGACTGTATAAGCCTCTGCGGGAATGGTGGAGGTGGCCGAGGTGCCTCCTTTCTCTCTTCTTTCTTCTTCATCTTCTCCACTTTTTCAATTTTTTCTATTTCAGCTCTCTCCTCAGACTTGGCCATCAGCTCTCCACCATCAATTAAAGTCACTGCAAGACATTGTTCAGGCTCTTTTTTAACAGTACCTATTTCTCCCACCAACTGCCCCAACTGGTGCTCCAAGTTCTTGTGAGCACTGGCAAGATCTTGTATGGCTTGTGCATGGGCTGCAGTGTCAGCTATCATTCTCTGCTGGCCTGCCATTATTTGCTTTAGCATATCTTCAACTGAACTGCTAACCTGCTGTGGTGGAGCTGGAAGTGGGTGGTAATTATTCGGGGCTCTCGTATTGTTTTGATAATACCCATTACCAAACTGGTTTTGGCTCTGCAGCCTGTTTTGATTACCCACGTAATAAACTGACTCTGGATTAGAAGAGCAAACCTCTGTAGCATGGTCTTGACCACAAACCTCACAAAAGCTCTGGAGTTGTTGCACTGGAGCCACTGGTTGCTGAGCCTTTTGCAGAGCTAACTTGCTAATTTGATTGGAAATAGCATCCATCCTCGCCCTTAGCTCTGAAACTGCATCTAACTGAAGTACCCCTGCAGGTTTCTGCGTAATAGCTCTACCATCTCCCTGCCAATCAGGATTGCTCTGCGAAAACTTGTCAAGTAAATCATAAATCTGATCAAAATTTAAGGCTAGTACTTGACCTCCAGCAGCAGCATCAACCACGATCTTAGTGTGTTGGTTCAACCCCTCAACAAAAGTGTGTGCAACAACCTCATTGGATTGGTTGTGGTGTGGACAATCTCTCAATAGAGCTTTGAATCGCTCCCAGGCTGAATACAAGGATTCTCCTTCTAACTGTCTGAAGGACATAATTTCGCTCCTCAGCCGGGCTGTCTTGGCAGACGGATAAAATTTAGCCAAGAACTTCTTAGCCAAATCCTCCCAAGTAGTG
Organism: Petunia x hybrida; assembly: GCA_037355625.1. Taxonomy (NCBI): domain Eukaryota; kingdom Viridiplantae; phylum Streptophyta; class Magnoliopsida; order Solanales; family Solanaceae; genus Petunia; species Petunia x hybrida. The sequence goes on from JBBBVM010000013.1 coordinate 6,229,856, forward strand.
ATAGACCCAGACTTTTCAGCCTTTAACCACTTCTTTGCTGCCCCAATCAGTGAAAACGGGAACAACGTCAAGCGAACATAATCAATAGGAACACCCGCTGGTGTATAAGTATCACTGATCTCCAGAAAGTTCTGAATGTGTTGTTGCGGATCCTCATGAAGTAATCCACCATATTGTCCAGTCACATGCAGCAACTGAATCATGCCGGACTTAATCTCAAATCCCCCGGTGATAGCGGGCTTAACTATGCTCGATGCTACTCCCTCCAGGCTGGGGAGAGCAACATCTCGCACAGCTAAAGCTTGGTCTTCTGCCATTCCTGTAGGTAAAGATCGAGCAGGACCTAATACCTGAAACAGCACAAAACTCAAAACAAAAATTAAACCTGAATAGTAAGTAATAAACTGTTCAAAAAGAAATCAGTCAATAATTAGTCCCCGGCAACGGCGCCAAAAACTTGTTGCTCCCAAACGCACACGCAAGTATACGTGGTCGACAAGTAATAAAGTGATAAGATGAGTATCGTTCCCACGAGGACTATGCAGACTGAGTTCTAGCAAACAATTTATTTAAACTATTCAGGGATCTTTTTCCAATAGTGAGGATTTTGTTAACTAAAGAACAGTAATTAAATGGTAAAAGTGAATTCAAACAATGGAGCAAGACTTGGTTGTTATCAGTAATAAGGAGACGGTCCAGGGTCAGAGTTACGAACAATCCAGTTGAGTTATCCAATTGATTCCACTTCTTAAATCCCGGGTTACTAACTAACAGATTAAATGTACCCGTGAAAACCTTTCAGTTCTTCACGGTCTATGCAGGCTACTCCAATCCCTATATGTCTATGGGTTGAATCACGTACACGCATTAACGAATTCTGTAATTAGTTAAACTAGGCGAGCAAGTATATGTCTATCCAACTCACAAATTGGTTCCCCGATGCCCGAGTTCACAAACTAGTCCTATTCTTTCTTATTACGTAATTAAATTCCCTCTTTCGAGTTCAATCTAAAAACCATAGATAATGCGTAATAATCGGGCCCTGACAATTACACAAGTGAAATCAAGAAAGAATAAGTAACCCGTAATGGGATTCAATTAATGAGAATCAATCTTCAAACAATCAACCTTCATGTAATACTCTAACCCTAGAACGATAGATTTAGCTACGCATACTCATAATAACAACACAAAAAATTGATGTAACAATGAAATAATGATGTAATAGATTAATGGAAGGAAGAAAAACCCTTGTCTTGATGTTATGAGCTCTCAAATTTGCTCCAAAGTCTGAACTCCTATGAAAAACTAAGTAAAAGAGTATTTATAGAGTTTACAAACACCTAGTAATAAGTTAGACCCAAGCCTAGACGAAATAGGAAGTCAAAATTCGCTCCAGGGGCGCCATAACGGGCGCCCCGCGCCCACGATCGCGTGACCCAAGGCAGAGGACGCCAGATGATTCACGCCATGGCCCCGCGGCGCGGAAGGAAACGCGCCAGCCCCTGCGCGCTATGGCCTGTGCGGCGCGTGGGGTATGGCGCCAGGCCAATTTCCTGATCCGTTTGCTCTTTTGCTCGCTCGTGTCGTGCCTTCGTGTGCTCGATCCAATCCTCAATCAGAATCCAATCTTTTCTCGCTCAATCAAGCTCTTAAAAGCCCCAAATACACTTCATAACAACCTACACACGCACGACATAAAATCAGTGTAAAACCGCATTCATAAACTATAAAACGAGCGAATAAGGTACTAAAACGTGAGGAAATATTAAGGAAATATAGGCATATTATGCCAAACATCAATATATATTCTCTTAAATCATAGTTAAATATTTTAATATAGTTAATTAAATTATGAACATTGAATTTAGGGGAAGACAAGCGTCATTCATCGAAATTAGAATTTGGAGAAGTGAAGATACATTAAGTTATGGAGAGAAGCCCCAACGAAAAATTTCCAAGTTAATGAGTACGTGCTTGTGAATTTTTTTTCTTGCAGCTACGTTACGCCTTTTTTTCCTCCGTTTACATTTTTTCCTGAATCTGTTAATTTTACTTTCCAATTTCAACTTATTTTTCTTAAATCAACTATTCTCTTACTCTGGTTTGATCTATAAATCAGAAAATAAGTCCTGTCTCATTGACATATGAGGATTGGTTTAAGCCATTAAATTCATTGACCCATCCGCTTCGTCCAGTTTCGACTATTTGTTTTCACAGCATAGTTTTATCTTAAAATTCTGTCTTATAGGAGTAGAAGAAGACATACTACTAGTCATTTCACCACCATCTTCATCCAGCTAGGAAAATGCTAGTAATATCTTTTCTTGGTCGTAAATTCTTATCTTTTATCCAGAGGAACAGTTCTAGAGATGGTGCCCTAGTTAAGTTGACTACGGTCATTTTATTTTCTGTTAACGTATGTTATACGTTGTTTTATCATTATCCTCCATTTATAGTGTTTGTCGCATTTTCCTTTTGTCCATTTCAAATTGGTTGTCTTTTTTCTAAAAGCAAGCATTTTCATTACTAGTAGTATTTATTCAAGGCTAGCATGATTTTATGGACTCGCATCAATCAGACATTTAACATAGTGCGGATCGTGAGGCATTGTGTAAGTAGGCATGAAGCAAATAATAATAACATTATATTAGTTTTATGTACTAGCTAGAGTACATTTTTTTACACTTCTGTTGTGATTTAACCGTCTCCAGTTGAGCTAGTTTTCCTAATTACCACTAAGACTATACAGAAGGAAAAGAAGCAGTTCATAGTAGGTTATTTCAAAGTGAAATGGAGATTCTGAAAACTTACTGCATCCACTGTCTTTAATTATTTTCGATTACTACACGCATGCAGTACATACATGTAAAAGTAAAACCTTGGAGTTCATAGGAATTCTTGGTGTACAATATTCACGTGCACTGTCCATAAGATGAGGCCCATGTGAGTTGTTTTGAGTCAAACATATTACATTAATTCTAGTTGGGCATATTGAAGTTAAGTTTGATAAACAATAAGGGCACTCTGATATAACAGTTAATTAACTTTTTAGTTTGATAGAAAACGAATAATAAAAAAGGCTTTTAGATCACTTACCATCTTTCTATCCGACGATGTTTATTGGACCAGAAAGTGTAAAGAAAGAACAGTGAAAGGACAGAAATCGTTTTCTTAAATTTTTTAGAAGACAAAAGCGATTCTTCAAGTATTCTTTAAAGAAAGATCAGGAATTCATGTAAGCGTTATTGATTAATAAATTCACATTTGTATACATTGTAAAAATCATAATAATTCCATAATTTTGATGTCGTTAAATGGTTACATAGTTTAATTAGTACTATAAAAAAATCCTAGAATGACCGTTCGCAAGTATGCGTTTAGATTGTGCACTTCCAAAATAGGAGAGGAGCGGGTACTACAAAGATTGTAATTTTGAATCATAATTATGTATAGGCAAAAATTACTATCTCCTATCTAACTCATACAACTGTTGAAAATAGCCATATCAACAGAAGTCTTTGTGTAATCTATGGCTCTATTACGTACATGGAAGTTTTTTAGACAAGCTATACCTCGAAAACAATATTTGGTTTTCTCCTTTCCCTTTTGGGATTAGACCGATCCAGGGGCTTTGTTTTGTGGGGGGGGGGGGGGGGGGAGGGGGAGACCTCAACCAAAAAATTTCTCAAGTTTAAGCTTATTAGATAATATATTATATTTAAATAGTCAAATAATTTTTAAATACTTTTATCTTAATTTGGAAAATTAGAAGGTTTCTATACGTTTTAAAAAACATGAAAAGGTTTGAAGTACAATCCCATAATAAAGGGAAGGAAGAATTACAAATATATGCAACCCTAACACTAAAATTATAAAAAATACTAATACTATACAACTTTAAAAAATAACAATACTTTTTTATATATTATATACAAAACTCATTTAAACCACAAATTAGGGTTTCACCCTTTTCCCTTCCCCACCGCTACACTGTTTGCGCCGCCAGTCACCGACAGCCGATCGCCGCCAGCCGCCGGTGACCGAAATTTTTAAAAAAAAATCCAAAAAAATTTTTGTAGATGCATTAACATACAAAAAAAATACTTTGATACTTAAAAAAGAAGTAGATTTGATCTATAGAAATACATAAACATACATAAAAAAAACTAAAAATATATAAAATATACATATATATATACACACCACTCATACAAACACATACAAAAAATGTTTACAGACATACAAAAGGATTTTGGACATATATTTAACACACAAATACAAGTTTATATAAAAAAATAAATTGACATATAAAAATATATAGGTTGTAATATACATACAAAACATACAATAAATTTACAAAGAAATACTACTAAAAACATTCAAAATAATGTAAATTTATTTATACACCAGAAACATACACATACACATCAATACAAACTTATACATAAATATACACATAAATACATATACAAAAAAAAGGAGATGTAGATCGGAATCAGAAGCTCCAGCGATGGGAGAAATCAGATCCGTAACAGCAGCAGCACCGCCACTCCGGTGACGATGCAGCAGTGGCGGGACGGAGCAGGGTAAAATGAGCAGTGGCGGTGTCACTATGCGGTGGTTGCCGGAGGAGCAGATCGACGATGATGGGGGATGATGGCGGTAGGGTGGGTGGGTGGATGGAGGAGGGAGAGAAAGAGAAAGGGAGCAATTAGGGTTTTGGGTAGAGAGAGAGAGAAGAGAGATGAAAAATGGTATATTTGTAAAAATGGGAAAAGTATTGTTATGTAGGGTAAATGTTTAAAAATATTGGTATATTTTATAATTTAGCTATTAGGGTAGTCATGTGGTTTAAATTTTGCTAAAAAGAATGACCTCTTGCATAACTATGCAAACTAACATTCCACTTTACCAAAAAATAGCAACATTATACTATTTCTAAAATATAGCAATATTTTTTATTAAATATAGCAAAATACATAAAAAAGATGGAAATCCTAGACTCCCTTACTTCCTCACTGTAACCCTACCCCCAACCACCCAGCTGTCTGGTGCCGCCAAGGTCATTTTTTTTTATCAAACAATAATTTGGAAACCTTATTGAAGATACACTAGATATACATCTAACAATTTATTGCAGAAGATCTATTGTTGTTGCAGAAAAACCTCACCGAAAAACGCCAACAAAAGGGCCATCGGGAAACAACCTCACCATATTAAGATATGTTGTTGCTGCTGAAGAACATTGCAGAAAAATGTTAGGAGAAAGGTTGACAGGAAACAACCTTGCCCACATCTGTTGTTGATGCAGAACGACCTCGTTTGAAACACAACAAACCACCTCGTCACCCTTGCTACCGCCGCTGCTCCCTGCAGTCTTCGCCTTCAACATCAAATTTGCTACTGTCGCTGCTATTGGATGACACCGACAATTAGCGAGAGAAAGAGGGAGGTCAACGAAGAGAGAAGAAGAGTTAGGGTTTGCATAGCAATATTTTGTTATTTCTGATTTGTTTTGAGTATTTTTTCAAAGTGTTGCTATGTTTTGGAAAGTAGGAAAATATCTCTATACTTTTAAAATAAAATTCCTAAAATTACATTTCCAAATGGGGAAGAGAATGAAAGGGTGTTGAGTACGAGGATCCGACGTTTTAATTAGTTTTTGTTCTCAAATCAGGCATGGATAAAAGTCTTGATCTTTTGAATACTACTATAAAATAGACATAATTAGAAACAAGATAAGAAGTGCTGTATATTATAACTTTTTGGAGTCAAGAATATGCGGAAAATATATGAAAAAGTTGTAATCAAACAAAAACTTATTATATGTCATTACCATATGGTAGTGTACATAAACTGGAAGGAATAGAGTAAATATTTTCTGTTACAATTTTTATTTTAAATTGCTTTCAGTCTATCATTGAGAATAAGTTCTTTCCCAGTAAATATCTGAAGTATATTATTTAAATATTTGACACTTGTACTTCAAATATCCCTCTATTGAGAGAGAGAGAGAGAGAGAGCAAGACAATCTAACAAAAGGGTCTCTCTCAAATTCAAAGAGGCATAGACGTGGACACTTGGACAGAGAAATTGGATCAAATTTGCAGACTAATTCTCATCCTCAACAGTCGGGGGCCCTTTGAAATCCCTTTGATTAATACTTCATCCAATCATCAATTAGAATCCAGGATGACCTTTCCCAAGACAGCCAATTGGAAAATAGATAAGGCCTCATTATGGACACAAAAGTACAGTCTCCCATTCCCTGTGGAAAACTCCCAAAAAACCTCAAAAGTATGTCCCAATAAAAGAAAAAAAATAGCTTTAATTTGCTGTAAAAGTGCAATTTGTGGGTCAACCTCCTTTTTCTCAATAATTGCACTTTTTCAACAGTTATACATAAAGATCTAGCTCAACATATCTCCCTTAGTTTCCTATTCCACCTACTCTTTCAATGTTTCAAACTCCTCTACTCTCAAAAGAACCTACATTTCAAATTAAAGACTAAGAAAATCACACAAATTTGTCGATATTTCTAGCTATATTTTCTATCTATGGTTTCGGAAAGAAAATTGGCAAGTGCAATGGGTGCAAAAACAGCAAGAGCGTGTGACAATTGTATTAGGAAAAGGGCACGTTGGTATTGTCCTGCTGATGATGCTTTTTTATGTCAAAATTGTGATTCTTCTGTTCATTCAGCTAACCCTTTGGCTCGCAGGCATGAAAGGGTTCGTCTTAAAACATTATCACTCAAAGAATCATCATCAAATGACAGCTCTCTCAATTTGAAACGTTCAGTCCCTTCGTGGCATCGTGGATTTACACGAAAGGCCCGGACACCTAGACAAGGAAAAAAGCTTAATAAATCCAGTGATGAGGATGAAGTTATTATTAAAAACCCGCTTCATCTTGTCCCCGAGATATTAAGCGATGAAAATTCGCTTGATGAGAACGAAGAGCAACTCCTCTATCGAGTCCCAATATTCGATCCATTCGTGGCTGAGCTTTGTAGCTCGGCCACGAATGAGGCGAAGACGGGGAACGTGACGAATGCTATAGGGAATGAATATAAGGAGATGTTGCAGCATGATGATAATTGTAACGTTGATTTAAATAGGTTTCATCATGGAATGTTACCGTCAGAAATGGAGCTAGCTGAATTTGCAGCCGATGTTGAAAGTTTACTAGGGAAAGGACTTGATGATGAGTCATTTGATATGGAAGGGTTAGGTCTTTTAGGGGGTTGTAATAAAAATTCAATAGAGTGTTCTATGGTTAGTGAGAAAGTGAAGGTTGAAGAAGAAGGAGAAGTGGAAGTAGCTATGGATATGAATATTAGTCATGATGATCATCAACTAATTGATACTCATGATATTGATATTGAAGGAGAGACCTTTGAGTTCAAGTTCGATTATGATTCACCGGTAAATATTACCGGAGAAAGTGAAGTTGGGGAAGTAATAATGAAGAATAGCGAAGATGGTGTTGTTGGTGATGGAAATAATAAAAAGAAGATTTTATTGAATCTTGATTATGAAGGTGTATTAACAGCATGGGCTGACCAAAGGTCTCCTTGGACTAATGGTGAACGACCAGAATTGGATTCCAATGACTGTTGGCCAGACTGCATGGTATATTTTCTCCCTCTAGAGAATTGTATCTAGAAAATGCTAGGGCATCTTAATTAGAACTAACACATTTTATTGCATATTATTTCTTAACAGTATAGTCTTACTAGTATATATAAGTTTGCATTGTTCTTGACTGGCATATTAATCATTAATGTTGATTGCATAATATGGTCCTATTTCCCTGTTATCACCTGGAGGCTAAAATATTGAATTATTCAAGTGAGCTTTGATTTCTATATAAACAAATGGGATACTAGGAATACCAAAGTAATTAACAAGTAAGTTGAGCGTGGTGTAGAGGTTCTAATGATCATAGATTGGCTACCTTTTGAGCTTTAATAAAGATTTTTTTTTTGTTGTATATTGTCTGTAGGACATTAGCTATCTGAACAAAAAATATCTTATACATTCTTGTCATTTCAAGTTGGACATTGAGATTTTAATAGTATATAGTTTGCAGTAAATTATCTAAGTACTAAAATAACAAAATGATCGTTATGCATGTCAAAAACAGAAAGACTTGCGTGTTTTCATCTTTTGTTTTTCGGATTACCCACAGGAGTTTGTTCTTGTTTAGTCGATGGTGATAACATTATATACACTTTTCTTTTTCATGCATAATATTATATTATGCACTAAGAAGGAGAAATATTCATGCAATATGTGAGATGAACCTCAAGTTCAATTTCTGACTCTCTTCTCCAGTTAATTATAAACAGGGGGTTTGAATTAGTGATTGATAAAGTTGTCATTAAATTTTTGCAGGGAAACTGTGGAACAATTCATCCATATGGAGACATGGGAATAATGAACGGACAACATGCAACAATAGTGGACAGAGGAAGAGAAGCAAGAGTGTCAAGGTACAGGGAGAAGCGGCGAACGAGGCTGTTCTCTAAGAAAATAAGATACGAGGTTAGGAAATTGAATGCTGAGAAAAGGCCTAGGATGAAAGGAAGATTCGTTAAGAGGGTCAATTTTGCAGCAGCCCCTTACCCTTTGCTTAACAAGTAGTGCTAGTCTGCTAGATGTTTTTGCCACCAAGATTTACTACTATTATACATGCTAGCCAGCTAGCGGTAAATAGTACTAGTAAACTTGGAATGGTTACCATGTTTTGCATGTATATAGACCATAATAAGATAACAACTAGCTATATATGATATAGCAATTTTGTCATTTTGAATTAGGACATTTGGGATGTAAGATACTATCCAAAGTGCTCTTATTTTTTGACAAAGCAGAAGAATGCAAATTCTAGAACCTGTAGCTATTTACTTAATCTAGCTCCTCCTTTCATAAATTCTCATGTTCCTTAATCTGGTTGAAAAAAACACAGATGCTAAGGCAATTTGGCAAATTCGGTGGAGTTCTATTCGATTGGTTGCAGTTGGAATTTTTTGCTTTCCATTTTAATTAATTAACTTGTAAACCAAACTACAATTTGGCTTTCTCTTTTCTTTTTCTTTTTTTCCTTCTAAACCTCAATTAAGTTGAGTCGGTTATCTAAGATGACAATCATTTTATACGGTACCATAAAAATGTCAATACTAAAGTTGATTCCAACATTTTAAAAGGCAAATTATACAATCCTTTAGAACTCACAAATATATATTAGCTCAAAATAATACGTACAATCACGTTAAAAGGGTGATTATGTTCAATTTAACTTAATTTGGATCATGAACGTTGATTAAGTGGGAGTGTGTGTGCGGGTGCGCATGTGTTTTTGTGTCATATTGATCATAATTATGAAATTCAACCCGAATAGATAGGATATAGACGATATGATATCAGTGAACATCTACGGAAAAAATTATTGTATTTTGAGTTTACCTTTTGGTCACTGTAAACTGCACAACTCCTTTCATGGTTCCGTTGTACCATGAAGCAGCTTCAGAACTATCTAAAGTCTAAACTGATGCTCGATGACTTAAAACTCTTTCTTTCTCATATAGTGAGAGTCTGAATTTTTAGGCTCAAGTAGATTCAATTAGAATTTGCCCACAACGAGTCTTAATACATTTTACTTTTTTAGTAGTTTAAATATCAAACTAAATGTTCATTAGAATTGAAGTGTTTCATCTATCAAACAAAAGCATGTTCGTCCTGTGTTGTCAATAAGTAAAAACAGCTGCCATTTGTTTTATCCTATTGATAAGACAAGTTATCGAGTATAATAGGTGTAGCCTGTATGGCTGTCAAACGGGTAGGGGTCTACCCGTCAAAACCCGGATCTGGACTCATTAAAACTCGACGCCATCCGGACCCGTAAAAATCCGGACCCGTAAACCCCCTAAAATACCCTACCCAAACGGACTTTTTTTTTCTTAACGAATACTCGTTTCCGTTAAGACCTGTCAAAATTATGGGGTATTACTGGATATACTCGTACTCGTACCCGTTAAAAGAAACTGAGTAATAAAACTTGTATGTGGAGAGAAAGGTATACACAAGTTTTCCACTCATGGTTTAATTCATTTAGTGTCCATATTGTTGCTAGTGAAATATGTTCAAGAGATACAAGTTTATTTATTTAACTTTAAAAAAAAAAAAAAAAAAACTTGATATTCCATAACAAATCAATAATTTGAATATATATTACTCAAATATGGTATAGAACTTCAACTATTAACTTCGATATATACCTCAGAAAATAAACTACTTGGAGACGGGCAAAGTAATTATTGGGCGTATATTATTAGAAAATATAATTATTTAATTCACTACATAAAATATTTTAGCCGTACCAGTTTCAACAGTTGTATCAGAAAGTACATTTAGCCAAGGAAGACAAATGATAAGTGATACCCGCTACTCTTTAAGTAATAATGCTTTGGATGTTCTAGTTTGTTTACGAGACTGGCTTAGATCGGAGCGAAGAAACCGAGGAATTAAAGACTCACTAGAACAAGATGATAACCTTGAAGAAATTCTGTTACGTGATCAAACACCATCAATGACACCTACACTGGAGCATGAGGAAAATGACATGAAAGAAATTACACAAAGAATTAGGCATATTTAAATTTGTAATTTAAATTTTCATTATCTAGTTTTGATGTTGCACTTTTCAAATTTAGAAGTTTAATGTTTAAGACTTTAATAGTTCAAATATCTTAAATAAAGTAAGTCTTTCAGATTTTCCTATCATTCATCTTTTTTTTTAAGTATTTAAACTAATATTATTAAAAAAATTAAAATCCGGACCTAAACTCAATTTGTTAAGACCCGAACCCGTACCCGTATTCGCTAAGACCCGAACTCGCACGGTTTTTTTTTCCTACCCGAAACCCGGACCCGTTAAGAACCCGTAATTTAAACCCGTACCTGGAATCCACGAGGTTACTATCTTACAATCCGAATCCGGACCCGTATATCCGGTTGACACCCATAAGTGTAGGTGACCAGCTAATGTAAATATATACCTATAACTTAAATTCAATACTAATACATACTCCACTATAACTCAGCGTACTGCGAACATAAAAAGTGACTTTTATCTGCACATCAAGTAAGAGAAAATAGAATCTTAGATGTTGAAGTTGACCGGCAGAATAATTAAGAGTGGACCTGCTATATTAAATATAGAGCTTGGCCTTTTCTCACAGGCCTACGTGGTTTACATGCTTAATGGACCCATTCTTCTTTTTGAACTCTCAGTATAAGACGATCGAGGAAAAGGGAAAAATAACTCTTCAATCACGCGACTCTCATATTTTTACACCAACTTAAACATGTATCAAAACACCAAAAGTGTAACTTTTTTTTTTTTATGTGTGATATGTTTACACCAATATAAACTCGTCAAACATTTTAGTTTCCATTTCTGTATTATTAGTAAGAGTTTGAAATTTATACTAAAATATAAATTTTATTATATGATTGAGTCACTTACAATGTAATTATTGATAAATATTTATGACAAGCATTGATAACTTGGTAAAAAATGATAATTAATTAATTTATGCTATCATAGGCGTCAAGAACATTGATAGCTAGTGTAAAAATATTTTTCATATTTGTATAAATAACTTAAATCTGATTATTCATTTATGAATTTTTTAAATGTATTAATTTACAATAACATTATAAGTCATGTAATAGTGTAAAAGTTCTAAACCAGGATCATTCTATCAGATCATTTTCAGTTCCTATAATTCTGTTGGAATTGTTTTGTTTATTCTTTTGTCTTTAGAGAACGTACAATCTGGTAACTGATGATTGAGTGATGATAACTCAAATGCATGCACAAACAGTTTTCAAAATCAGGCCGACTCTTCAAGGGTTGTCCTATAATTATCAAAAGCAGTACATCAAGGGGACCAACATTCCGCTTTTGGACGACTCACTACTAGAAATCAATGTTTTAACGAGGGAGAATGGAGAGGGACTTCCCTCTCCAAACGCGTGATGGAAAGGGAATTTTCTAGCAAGTGGTCCCTCGGAATACGGCTCGTAACAGAGCATTTTTGGCGAGGGAATTCCTTCTCAAGCTGTTGTGTCAGTCCAATTTTCTTATTGTGTCAGATAATATACAGCTAAGGAATTCCCTCTCCAAATGCAGGAGAGAGAAAAATATTTTCTTCAACTTGGCGAGGGAATTCCTTCTCCAAGTGTGAAATATATTTGTTTATTCAGTTTTGGCTAGGGAATTGGAGAGGGAATTCCCTCTCTAAGTGTAAAAATTAAATATTTTTATTTCACTTTGCTAGGAAATTCCCTCTCCAATTTCATTAAAAATATTTTTAAAAAGGCAATTGGAGAGCGAATTCCCTCTCCAAATATAGTGTCCTGAAACGCAAAAATCAGTAACCATACAAAAGCAGCACAGAAGCAGCACAACAACAATAGCAAAAACAACATATATGCAGCAACACAGAAGCAGCACAGCAACAACATCATATATAGCAAAAACAACATATATATGCATATATACCTGCGCATTCAAATCACCAAAGCACTCAAAACATTCTAAATACCACAATCAATCTAATCCGAACAATTAAACAAGTGTACGCACATGTTTTATACCAACTAACACAAACAAATAAAACGCTAAAGTACTTAACAATCCTAAACACGTCCAACTTTCAAGTTTAAATCTTCCCTCGATCACTAATCAACCACTATTATGCACAATTGAATTTTTCAATTACAACTATTTTCATATCATTCAAATTTGAGGGATAGTAATACTAAAAATTATTCAATAATTTTTTAAGACTTTATATTTTCAAATTATTTTTCTAAGGTTAAACTAAGGCTAAACAAGTATTTCTAAATTTTTTTAAATAAGGCTAAACAACTAATTCCAAATTATTTTACAACTACAATAACTTCCTAATTATATTTCTTTCTCAAATCACAATAATGCTAACAATTCCCAAGCATTCATCCACAATATTATTTTACGAATTTATGTGATAAACTAATTCATTATAGGGTTTCATAATAATAACAATCATAGAAGCATAAAAAAGTGTAATAAAAATATTTACCTTAATGGGGATGGGCTTGCAATGGGTTGAACGACAAAAAAATTAAAATCGCCGGGGAGAGGGCCGAGTTGGAGACGGGCAACAATGGGGAAAGGGATTTTATTTGGGGGAGAAGAGAGGTGTGCGTATGTTTGGGGGAGAAAGAGAGTTGTGTGTGCTGTGTGTTTTGGCAAGGAAAGAAGTAGTTTTTTATTTATCACATGGAGAGGGGAGTCCCTCGCCAATTACTTGGCAGATCTGAGTATTTTTATTGGAGAGGGAATTCCCTCTCCAATCAGGAAAGAGAAAGTTACAATTTTTACTGCTTTTATTGGAGAGAGGGAATTCCTTCTCCAATCAGGAGAGAGAAAATTGTGTCCTGCAGTTTGGCGAGGGAATTCCCAAGCCGGTGTCAACTTTTTTATTTTATTCGTTCGGGCGAGTGAAAGTTCATGTTTGGAGAGGGAATTCCTTCTCCAATTTTTGGAGAAGGAATTCCCTCTCCAAACAGTCCCTCGGAATATCAATAAATTCTAGTAGTGACTGACTACAATATCTCAAGGTTTAGGGACTCAAACTGTAAACAACAGAAAGTATATTGGTTGGATTTTTTAATGGAAATAATCTTTTTATGATAAAGTTAATGGTTGATGGGTTTTATTTCATGTTGGCTCTTATGTTGAATGGGTGTGACCATCTCATCTAAAAGTTTAAGCCATTAAATGTTTACACTTTTATTTATTTAATTATTCTCAACACGCCCCTCACGTATGGACCTGACTTTTTTTTGTGGGTCAAACACGTGATTTTTTTTTTAATTGTAGGTGATGGTGAAATTCCATTCCAGAACCTCTGCCTAGTTTGATACCAACATGAAGTCGTAATTTTGCAGAATTCAATATCGTATATCCCCTTAACAAGATCTTTATTCTAGCTTGAAAAGATACAACTCTTTTTCTAAAATAAAATGCATGATACAATGGTATGTGCTCTAACTATACCTGTCAATCAGGCCAGGACCGGTCCGGATCGGCCCGTTAAGAGTTGGCTCAGCTGTCCCGATACCAGACCGGTCCGGACCATTACCGGTCTTTTTTCAAAAATTTTAAGCCCGACTCGGCCGTAGTCTATTAAGCACCGGTTCGATTTTTTTTTCTTTTTCATATTTTACCTAAGCCTGTCACTTTGTACTTGCAATTGGAAGGACATATAATCCAATATAAAAAGAGAAGGAAGGTGAAAGCATGAAAGAAAGGATCAAAACATCTGGAGAATTATATACTTTGACTCATTGATGGAAACCAAGTTTAATCACTATGTTAATTTGATGCACTACTCATGAAGTAAAAGATCGCTGTTATTATTCTATGTAAGTACTATACCATCATTACTATAGTACGCCTAGTCAAATAGATACGACTTTAATACTACAACTCAATGGTGAGAAACTAAGACTATCAATTTCTTTTATAACCAAGAAGATCAATTGTATAAAATACTTAATTAATATATATTCTTGATTTTACTACTTGGTCTAACTTATTGATTGCTGCTTAGCGATGAAAAAACAGTAATGAATATGTTCATTCGTTGTACCTAATGAAGCTAAAAATATCTTTGATACTGCTGCATATTGAGGGATTCTAAAAGGAACTAAATGCTACATTAGATTTTGTATGATTCTTGACAAAAGCTTGTCTCAATTTTCCTCAGTATATAGTATAATTTTTCTATCAAAAAATCGGTCTGGTCTGATCCGGTGCACCGGTCGGCCAAAGACCGGTCTTCTACCGGTCCGGGCTAACCAGTCTTTTTTCTTAAGCCCGGCTCGTCCCGCAACCCGCTTCCTCCTTGTCCCGGACCATTTATAATGAATCGGTCTGATCCGATCCGGTACCGAACTAGCCCGACCCAATTGACAAGTATTAGTTCTAACTTCTAACAAAAGTAATTTTTCGCTATCTTTATAAACCAATTATTGAAATAATATATCAATCGAAATTGTACTTACTTCATACAATTTAACAAGGTGCAGCAAGTCCACAAGTTAAATACGTAATTAGAGTATTTAAATAAAGGGGAATTTTCAAAACTAGGCAGTCCACAACACAAAATTACAAATGAGGGGGCACATTTCATCTATAGCACCCTTTTATTTTTACATTACACAACATAGCACCCCCCTTATTTTCAAAATTACATAACATAGCACCCATTCAAACTAAAAACCCTAGGAGCCACTCCCTCACCCTCCCCCACCACCGGCCCACCACCAGAAACCGACCTGCCACCGCTGCCGCCGCCGGCCGGCGGTGGCCGATGGCCGGAAAACCAAAAATTCACCGGATTTGTTTATTTTATTTGTGGATTTGTTTAAATAATTATTTTTTGATAATTTTATACACCTAAATCTATCAAAATAATAAATTATACATGTAAATACATATAAAATTGTGTATGCAAGAGGAAAAATACAAAAATATACACAAAAAATATAAATTTTATACAAAACATCCATAAAAAGTGCACAAATCTGAAATTTATACTATTTTATTCATTGTTCATACACGCATATACAACTTTATACAAAATTACAATGCATAGAATGTGTTTTATACACTGTAAATGCGTACATATACAGATTTATATATTTTTGTACACGTTTACAGAATTGTATAAACTTGTATAAAAATGTATAAAAGTGTATAAACTCACAAAAATAATCTTAAACAGTGTCTCGGGCATATTTTACACAAAAGCTTAACAAATATCCAAGATCTATATAGTTTTATACAAGAATAACACTAGATCTAAACATTAAACAAAAGTATTAATAAAAAACTAGTAGATCTCAATGAATTTTTATGATAAAAATGAAGAAAAAGAAGAAACTTGATAAATAAACTCCTCACTGGAGTTTGGATCGGAATATACAACGAAAATCAATATTGCTATTCAAAAAGCAAAAAAAAAAAAAAAAAAAAAAAAAAAAAAAAAAAAAAAGAAAAGAAGAAGAAGAAGAAGAAGCAGCGGCGGTGGTGGTGGTGGTGACCTCGGCGACGGCGGCATCGGTGGCTTGGAGGAGAGGGGATGACGGTGGTGCAGTGGTGGAAGAGTTGGGGGGGGGGGATTATGTGTAATGGAGATGAGAAGAGAGAAAAATGGGAAGGAGGGAAGGAGGAGAGGAAAAATGGGGGCTAGAGTTTTTTTTTCTTTAAAAAAGGGGTGCTATGGAGTGAAAGAAAAAATAAAAAAAAGGAAGGGGGTGCTATGTCATGTAAGATAGCAAAATAGAAGTTTTTTTTGATAATTTTTATGAGTAAGGGTGTCTCTCAATGTAATTGTCCCTTAAATAAAACGCCCTTAAGAGGAAAATTTACTGAGTACGACCATCACACTTGCCCGTTATGGTTACCAAAAAAAAAAAAACACTTGCTCATTAATAACCTTAGCACTTCAAAATTACTTTTATGGTTTATATATTCATTTTATATATAGAAAATTATGAATCATGCAAACACATTATCAAATATTTTTTTCTTTAACTGAGAGTGGCGATGGATAGGGTCATACTAAATTCATAGACCTATTTTTTCATATGAGGGTTACGTGTAAAAAGTTTTTACCCTTTTTTTCCATTTTTTTGTCATGTCATTTGAGTATCCACATGATAAATCGGGTCAAGCGCTGTCAACAAAGATTGACGTATAAATTATGCCCTATAAACGTTGGGAAAAATATTTATTGTTCATATACATCTTTTGTTGTTTCTTTCCATAAATATTTATTAATTTTAAATATTATTTATTAATCCTTTAAATATGGAATTTGATATTAATCCCTATTATTAAGGGGCCAAAATTTATTCTCTCAATCAATTAAATACTCCCTCATCCCACGACATGTTTCTCTCCTCTTTCTCCTTTTTTTTTTTTTCATTCTCTCTCTCTCCAACCTATCTCCTCTTAACGTTAAATAAACATGCTAGTTGTGGAAGGCTGTGCAAGTCCAACGTACACTTTAATGAATACCTATTTTTTATTCATCTTAATTATTTGTCTGTTTTGTTTAAGCTATTGCTTGAGTGGCTATTTTGATTAGCTTTTTTTTTTTTTCCAACTATGAAATTATTCATCGATAGAGTTAGGTAACTCAAGTATTTTGACATTGTTCGAGTGACTATGTTCAAATACTTTGTAAAAATTGGCCATATTCTAATTAATAACGATAAATATGACTCTTTGGTTGACAAGTCGTGTAAATACTATCTCGGAGTTTCACTTAGAACAGTGTGAACTCTATGAAACTTTTTTAGAAGTTCATGTCAAACTACTTAAGAATCCATGGTTTTAAGTAAAAAAATAAATTTTATTTTCATCTAATAACCATAAAAGTGGGTATTTAGTTGGCAAGCTATGCAAAAACGGCTTTATATTAAAAAAATGCCACTTGGTTTTGCAAAAACTTACTATGCTTTAATTTATATCCATCAAATTTTTGCTATAATTTTATTAGTAACCGTAAAAGTGGCTAACTAGTGAACCATAGGATTTTCAAAAATTGGCTATTTCTTCAACTGCGACTCAAAATGGCTATTTTGCTTCGTCGGTGGACTCACCCATTGGCAGCATGACCCAAGCTGGTGGAGCTCACGCTTCTATATATGTACTAAACTAAACTAAAATATAATCATATAAATAATATAGAATTCTATAATAAGTATCAAATGCTGAACTTGTTGAGTTGTAAAAGATTGTCCAACTTGAACATGTCCAGTTCGAATTTTAATCACTTCCTAAAATTGAGTTGAATTGTATTGCACTTCCTTGCATACATAACTTATCTATAGAATTCTTTGAAGTCATGATAAAGGATGTTAAAAAAATGGGTATTTAGAACATTTAATTTATAAAGTTAAGCAAGTTCAGCTAAAACGGATATGAATTCAATAGAACTTTTGGATTAAGTTACAAGCTTAAGACTAGACAAATTTATGTTGTTATATTTGAAACCCTGATGATCCGCTACGATCCAGCCAGTAAGCATGCCTCCAAGTTTTGTAGTTCGGGGGCAATTTTTTAAAGATTTTTTAAGGAGGATTAAAAGTAAAAGAGTAGCACTGAAATATCCTATTTCTATAAATTAACCAAAATATTAAGGGGTGATTTTGATGCGTAGCCATTTTTCGACGCGCTAAATGAAGATTATCCACCATTTCAAAATTAATTGAGGAATAGCCACCGCATACTTACACTCCCATTAGCATTGACAAACACCATAGACTGATCTCAGTATAAAAAAATTGAGTTGAACTAACATGTTCAAAGTCCCATTATTTTATAATGGATTCATGTTTATATTATCTGGAACTTTATATATAAAGTCTAGTCTCAGTATTTTATACTGGGACTTTGAACTAACATGTTCAAAGTCCCAGTATTTTATATTATGATTCATGTCTGGAGCTTTATATATAAAGTCCTAGTATTTTATAGGGGGACGTTGAACAATTAAGTGATCCCAGTGTTTTATACTGAACTTTGAACATATTAGTTCAAAGTCCCAGTATTTTATACTGAGACTTGTCCGAAGGTGGCTAGTCTCAATTTTGCACTACTGACTAGTATTCATTTAGCGCGGTCAAAACAGATTAGGGGACTAAAATTTTACAATATTAAGGTAGCAAATTATCCTCACATGACCCCTTTTAGCAGGTAGTCCGGTACCTCAAGTTAAATAAATTGAGGGAAGCTAGCGCATACGTATTCTATTTAGGCCTATTTGCAAAGATATGACATCATAAGCAACGGTAAGCCTTTTTGCCAGCGCTAACATGAATTTTGTAAAAATATTCCGATTAAAGTTTAATGAAAAAAATTCGGATAGAAATTCCCATATCAAGTTTTTAGGTTGGAGCTAAGACTTGCCTTATACCTCTATTCTTTTCAACACTTATCCCTTCAAATGTTGGCAAAAGGCAATACTTGTCGCACTTGGTTGTAAGTCTTTGCAAAGGCCAAGACTTGCCTTTGACCCCTCTCTATTTGCCAACACTTACCCTTAAAGTGTTGGCAAAAGGCAACACTTGCCGCACTTGGTCGTAACTCTCGGAAATTACCAAGACTTGCCCCTTCCAGTCTTTTCCTACATTTTGGCCATATAATTTGAAGTATTAGCAAAACATTACTTGCCTTTGAAGTATTGGCAATTGCCAAGATTTACAAGATTTTTGTCTTGAAGCCTTGACTCCAGGCTAAAAAGGGTATTTTGCTAAAACATAACTTAGAATGGGCATTTTTTGCAAAATCACTCCTTATGGAGGGCACGCAGTGAAATATTTTGCACCATTATAGTTATAGTAATTTTTGGAGGCGCTTTTGCAAGACTAGCAGCATTAGACCAAATTGCTTATTTTTGACAACGGGGTTAGATTTCATGCCACATTAAGCTAACTTCAGATTTTAGGTATGAATTTAAATCTGATGATTTTCTTTATCTAATGTCGAATTAAAGATTTGAATTTGATTTGAAATTAAACCGAACTTCACACTTTTTGTCTGTATTGGATAATTTTTAGATAAAAAATCTATGTTGAATGAACTTCACACCATGTCCTAAAGTTGATTACAAAACTTTTGACCTGATGGTCTGAAAGTGAGTGCTACGCTTGCAAATAATTTTTAAATAATACTTATAAAGTAAATGGCGTGGACAAAGCTGGCTGCCTATCGTAATGTTTATTTTTTACCATGTATGTCCAGTGACTTTTAGATTGCTTTATTGTTTTTTGGCCGTTTTAGTTCCAAGTTACTATAAAACTATGGATTTTTACCCTGTATGACCAATGACATTTATTTTGAACTAAAATAAGCCATATTTACAAATATTAACCCAAACTGGTCATTTGACTAAAAATATTTTATTCTATAACCGCAGTATACCCAAGCTGGTATGCCCCATAGTCGCGGTATACCTCAATGGTATACAAATTTGATTTGTCGCAATTTAACCATTCTTCTATTGTATACCTTTCCCAATGGTGTACAAGTTTAATTTGTTCCAGTATACGATATACTCTAATAGTATACCCCAATGTTGTGGCTGTGCGGCTACGAAATATTTAAACAAAACTTGGGTTATGGTCGGGTAATATTTTAGTGTGGACTGGCTAGTTTTGAAAACTAATTTTACATTGTATATCTACTGACTTTTATTTTGAACTAAAGAGAGCCACATTTAAAAATTTCTACCCGAGTTGGCCATTTGGCTACAAATATTTCATTCCATAGCTGCATTATACTCCATTGCCGCGGTATATCCTAATGGTATACAAGTTTGATTCGTCGCAATTTAATCATTCTTCTATTGTATACTGTATTGGTCGATTTCTGTTCGATCACAATTTTCGGTTTTGGTTTTATGACAAGGCATCAGTTGACTTCGAAGACGTTGTGATCGGAAAGAAATTGCTTCGTTCAAATTGCATGATCGATTATGCGCTGTTGTGGTCGGATAGTTTCGAAGGCAATGTTCCAATGGATAACGCAGCTTGTCCTCATCCCAAGATTATCGGAATGGATCTAGCGGATTCGGCGGAAGTGGGTGGAGATATGCAACTGTTGGAAGAGAATCGTGGCAGAGTGGAATTCTTCTAGGGTTGGGTATTCTTCATCATTTCAACCTATAAATAGGGCCTCGTGCTCTCATTTGGGGACACGTTCATCTGGGCAACATTACTCTCAATCTTCAGCTATACAAGTCTTTTCATTTTGTTCTCTCATCATACTATACATTATTGTCATTATCAAAGCAACCTTTGTATTAATTCAGTCGTGGCTTGGTTCAAACATGGAAGAAGATTCATCTCTTTCATTGAAGCACCATCCTCCGATTCTTCAATACAATAAGCTTTTATCGCTTTAACTATTTATTTATCGTTTGCTCGTTTTAATCACTGCTTGTCTTACTTGCCGCTTATATTATTCGTTATTTACTGCGTTCGATCTCATCAACTTGTTATCGTTATTCTGACCACATAAGATAGCTCACCAATTTACTCATTATAAATTACATCGAATATATTGCTAATATCGCTTTACGATCATTTTACTTGGTTGAATATACTCATATTACATTCGCTCATCATAGTATCTATCATCATCATCGTATATGTCATTGTCATCGTACTTGATTAAAGATTAGGCATTTAACTTTAAACGGGATCGATATCGTAATTTTTCTTCGACAAGAAACTTGGACGGAATCATCTCATCGTAGGTTATTAATTTGTCATTTACTTCGACTTTACCTGTTCATACTTGCCTTCGAATCGTTTATTTGCATTTGACATCGAATTTGTATATTTGAAATCGATTTGCATTGTCTTCGAATTGAATCACTAGAGATCGATTGTTCATCAACGTAAACCACCTGTCAACCGATCGAATTGAGATATAAAATGGTCGCCTTAGACTCAACTAAATATAAATTTAATTGTAAAACCTGATACATTTTTGGGAAATACAATTTGGCGCCCACCGTGGGGTCTAGGCAATCGATTTATTCCAAAATTTGAATCGTTTGATACAACTTACGTTTGTTTCTTTGTCTTGAAATGGCAGATGAACGTAACATCGACGCTACCACCGCTTTGAACGGTCAACAACAGCTCAATCTCAATGACGGGGTTCCTGTTTCGACCAACGTTGAAGCGGTCGATGAGTCTACCAATCGCGAGCAGGATCCAACTCATGACGACATTCTTGCTGGTTCACAGTTGAATGCGCCCCGAGCGCAGCGACCGGGTAAGGAGCCCGTGGTCGAAACTGAGTCAGGAGATGCAAATGCATCACTAATGGCGTATTTGAAAAGGCATGACGCTCAGTTCGAAATGATACAAGAGCAGCTAAGGGTTTTATCTAACTCTATCGGAAACAGAGCATCCACCCCTCCAATCACACCTCCAGCAAGCATTCCGACTTTGGTTCCTCAGGGCACCGTGACAGGGAGACTTGCATCGGGGGTCGGATCTGGGGGATCGGGTACGGCCGCGGCAGCTATGGGAGCTCCGGCCTCAGTTACAGCAGAAGTGAAAATGTTGGCTACGATGCAAACTCTGTTGAATGACACAGTGGATAAAAAGTTCGGTGAGATAAAATCATTTATGGAGAAATTGCCAGGTGTTCCGAAGTTAACGGACGAGGTCGCTAAGAAATCGATCTCAAAGCGTCCGTTCCCAGCAAGTGCAGCCCCAATGCCCATTCCCAAAACTTTCAAGTTACCAGAAAGTTTGAGATACGATGGGACCACAGATCCAAGGGATCACATTGATATGTTTTCAGTTGCAGTTCAGGCGAACGACATGACTTCGGAGGAAATTAACTCGGTCAGCCTCAAGAAGTTTTGTGAGACGTTGAAGGGAGCGGCATTGAAATGGTACCTGTAGTTACCCGAAAATGAGATATTGAATTTTGATGACATATCGGCAAAGTTTATTCGATCACATACTGGAGCAAAAAAGATAGCGCCAAGGGTGGAAGATATATTGAATGTTAGGCAACGACCCGGGGAAACCATCAAACAATTTGTGAAACGATTCAATGATGAGAAGATTCATATCCCGAATCTCGAAGAAAGGTGGGCTTGCTTGACCTTTGCTAACAATTTGCGCACTGATTCGATTGAGGCATGGAAGTTAAAAGATCGTCTCAGAGAGATCGATGCATGGACATTCGAAGTGCTATATTGGGAATGCGAGCCGCGGATTAGGGCTGAGGAGGAGGAGTTGCAGCTAGTCCAAAATAGCTACCATTATGTTTGACCTCCACCACGGAGAGTCGAAAACGACAGGCGGAACTACAGGGACCAGCGATGGGAGCCCTACAGTTTCCCTCGAATGGGTAACAACAACCATGAAGCTGGTGGTTCGAAGAATTAATCGAAGAAAGGGCAGTCGAATGCATCTTCGGCTCCGAAAGATTGACCACTCCCTCCAAAAGTGACGGAGTACAATTTTTGCATATCAACACCGAACTTGGTGAATCACTTGAAGGGGATGGGTGAGAAGGTTGTAAAGTTTCCAGGTCGCATAAAAACAAATCCAAATACAAGGGATGAGAATCTATGGTGTGCATTTCACCATGACTTCGGCCGTACAACGGAGGATTGTAAGGCATTGAGATACGAAGTGGCCAGCCTGCTGTAGAAGGGGTATCTGGTCGAATTATTGACTAACAGAGGACGAAACAATTTTAACAAGAAGAAAGACGATGAGCCGCCAAAACCTCCTGCTCCTAGGAAGACGGTAAATGTCATTACCAGAGGAGATGACGTTTGTGGGGTGACCTACACTACCAAGAAATATGCAAAGGTCTCATTTACACGAGACAAACGAACACGAGATGATATGAATGATGAGATCGTGTTCGGGGATTTTGACTTCGATGACAGGATTCATCCCCATCACGATGCACTTGTAGTCACAATGAGGATCGACGACGCTGATGTGAAAAGGGTATTAATCGATGCTGGCAGTTCGGTTAATATCATACATGCAAGGGTAGTCGAGCAGCTGCAGTTGAGTGATAAGATCGTGCCTCGCTCAACAGTATTGTCGGGTTTCAACAACTCGAGCGAAGTATCCGTTGGAGAAATCACAATTAAGACTTATGCAGAAGGTGTTGAGAATGATACATCGTTTGAAGTAATGAAAGGCGAAATGGCGTACAATGTGATATTGGGTCGACCGTGGATTCACGCTATGGGAGCGGTCCCATCGACCCTACATCAAGTTGTAAAATTCCCTACCCCATGGGGAATTCGTGAAATTAGAGGCGAACAACAGGCTCTTACTCAGTAGCTGTTAAGGATGGCTTTCGATTGTAGCAATCACAGCTAGTGGAACCCGTGGCCAGAAGCTTCACTTTGGTTCCGTCATGTGCTTCATCACAGTTACCGGAATCCGAAGTCGAAGGCGACTTCGCACAGGTTCCACCATGTGTGAGAGAACCGTATAAACAAAAAGCTGGAGACTCTACGATAGAAGACTTAGAGGAAGTAATGTTATTTGATGATAAGCCTGATTGGAAAGTCCATGTGGGAGCAGAATTGGATCCCGAAGTGAAATCAAAAATCATATCCTTCCTCAAGGATAATTCTGATTGTTTTGCTTGGTCCCACGCAGATATGGTTGGGATCGATCCAAAAGTCGCCACACACACATTAAACGTCGATCCAAAACATCGGCCGGTGAAGCAAAAGAAACGGCCGAATGGAGGATTTCGAAGGAAAGTGATCAATGACGAGGTAGAAAAGCTGCTAATGAATGGGTTCATTAAGGAGGTCAGATATCCTGAATGGCTTGCAAACACTGTAGTGGTTCCAAAGAAAAATGGCAAGTGGAGAGTATGCATCGATTATACCGACCTCAATAAAGCCTGTCCAAAAGATTCGTTCCCGTTGCCTTACATCGATAGACTGATCGATTCAACGGCGGGGCACAAAATGTTGAGCTTCTTGGATGCCCATTCAGCCTATAATCAAATTTCGATGGACCCATTAGACCGGGAGAAAACGTCATTCA
This sequence comes from Petunia x hybrida, assembly GCA_037355625.1. Lineage (NCBI taxonomy): Eukaryota > Viridiplantae > Streptophyta > Magnoliopsida > Solanales > Solanaceae > Petunia > Petunia x hybrida. Next base: position 6,254,554 of record JBBBVM010000013.1, read on the forward strand.
TCACAGATATGGGGACTTATTGTTATACAGTCATGCCCTTCGGCCTAAAAAATGCGGGTGCTACTTATCAGCGTTTGGTCACTACTATGTTCAAAGATTTGATCGGAAAGACCATGGAAGTATATATCGATGACATGCTGGTCAAATCTCTTGAGAAGGGACATCATTTAAGTCATTTGGAGGAGACTTTTACGATACTAAGGCGGTTCAACATGAGATTGAACCCGGAGAAATGCGCGTTCCGAGTTGGATCCGGCAAGTTCTTGGGATTCATCGTATTGCAAAGAGGGATTGAGGCCAATCCTGACACGACTCAGAATCCGGTTAGGCCGTGCGGGCACCCGACATCCTCCCCTAGACCCGTCGGGCGAACCCTTACCAATTAAATCAGGAAATAAAAATAACAATTTACAAATAAGGACAAGACTTAAAATAAAAATACGGACATACTGATACCTCTAAGCTGTACAAAAGAAATTACAGCTGACTACCCAACATGCTAGGTTTAGGGCTATCCAGACTAGACATCTAAGAGTACAAAAGAAGACAGATACCTCCTGAAGGGAGCAAAATGCAACTGAAATAATGAACAATAAACTGGTGGTCATCCGGAATAAAAGCTGGCTCACCCTGACAGCTGAAGTCGTCTTCGTTCCTTCACAACGTAGCAAACTAAATCCTGGAGCGAACCTGCCGAAACGAAATAGATAGACAAGAAACAAACAACAAAAAAGGGTGAGTCAAAAGGACTCAATAAGTGGGGCAGACTAGCCACCTCAAAGAATAGGATAGCCAGCCAGGGAGGAGAAACATATAAATAAAATTCCTCTTATTTAAATTATAAAAAGACAGAGCCAGATAACAACCGGAAAGACGTAAGAGACTTATAAACTCAACCAAGGATGCGTGCCAAAAATATATCAACAAATATGCAATGCACATATATGCAGAACTGTAGTCATGTACTGTAAGTCTACACAACGGTACGAATTGAGATGGAATGAAATGAAGTGAGATGAAATGAAATATGATGCGAATGGTCAAATGTGCCCATAGTCCCATCCCGAAGCGGAATACTCCTGCATTCGAGGGGAATCCAATATGATAACCAACTGGAGCGGAATACTCATGCTCCTGGGGCGGAATACTCCTGCACCCGATATAATATAAACCAGAGGCGGAATACTCCTGCACTCTCCTGGGGCGGAATACTCCTGCACTCGAGATAATGTAAAGCTGAGGCGGAATAATCCTGCACTCAATATCTGACATAAGAGCGGAATACTCCTGCTCTTGGGGCGGAATCCTCCTACCCTCAATATGATACAATGGAGCGGAATCCTCCTGCTCCTGGGGCGGAATACTCCTGCACCCAATATGATATGCAATGTAATGCATATGAATGACATATAACGCATATGAATGCAATGTGATGCAATAATAACCCTTCACTGGCGCGGGACACTCATCGACAGCCGGGAAGTAGATGCCAACTTACAGCCAGGGTACAATGCTCAGATCCTCATTACAATACCAACAATAAGACATAACACATAATATACAATGTAAATCCAAAGCTAAGGCGTAATGAGTATGCCTATCGGCAGCTACACACGTAAGGAATACGTGGTAGAAAATCCACGAGGCCAGGTGCCTCCAAAGAAATGGATATAAACACTTACCTCGTTACAAAGTTAGCACAATTACTCAACAACCGCTTTGTCCTTTGAATTCATTGCCAAATGATCTCACTCTATTCAACAAGTAGAAAAATATATCAAATTAGGCTAAAGGCTTCATTCCTCACATCTTAGGGCAATCCAGGTAGGAACCTGATACCCTATTCGCATACGCAAGGGTTTAAGGTCACATAACCAAACCCCAAATAAATTACATTTATATGTTGCCCATAACTCACTGAGTACGAATATATAATCAATTCCATTATCGGGGTCCATTTGACCCTTTAAACTATTAATTAAACTTATTAAAACGATGTCTAATATTCCAAGTTTTACCGTTAAAACATATTCAAACACACGTAATAAACTCAAATAATGTATTAGGATCATTACCTAAATATATCAGGATGAAAATACTATTTTTCTCCGACCCCTTTTCTCACTTTTTGGTATTTTCCTTTTCGTTTCTCGTCATTTCCATTTCTGTTCATTTCGTTTCTGTTTTGTTAATCACTTTTTATCTCCTCGTCCTTAGCTTCACCGCCAAACTTCTCATTTCTTTATTTTGTCTTTTTTCCTTTTTTTTTTCTTTTTTTCTTTAAAATTCGCTGCTACGGTAAAAATTAAAACGGTACCCTATGATATTCAAAATAATCCCAACTTTTTCATACAAGTTATACAAAATATATATAACATACTCGCGAAGGCGGATCTCAAATTGGACTCCCGAAACTCAAGATACGAATTTAAATAAAAAAAGTCAAATTATTTAACTTTCGGCATTTTAGCGGAAACTAGCCAAACAACATCGAAATTCACTTTCGAAAGTTTATAAAAATCACAAATAATCATACGAACCTAACGGCGCTTTCAGATTTCGAATCGGAGCTCATTCGGCAAAAACCGAGCTCGAAAATCTCTTTTTAATATTTATCGCCACTAAAAACTGAAACCTTCTTCCGATGCCTACCAAACGAGGTCTGATTTAGCTCAAATTTTACAGACATGTTCTAATGGACATTACAAATATTTTAAAATTATCGGCACGCCAATCGGAGTCCTAACTTACGAAACGACTGACCGAGGTCGTTTCAAATCCAGACAAAATCAAAGCAATTAAAAGAACCCCCGAGGACCTAACAACAGTGAAGGAAGTTCAACAGCTGACCGGTCGAGTAGTCTATCTCAGCAGGTTCATCTCAAGGTCATCTGAACGATGTCACAAGTTCTTTTCGGTGCTGAGGAAGAACAAAAGCTTTGAATGGACACTAGAATGCAAAAAGGCCCTCAGAGAACTAAAGTAGTACCTTTCAATTGCTCCGCTCCTGTCAAAACCGATCGAAGGAGAAATGCTGCTGATTTACTTGGCCGTCTCCGATGTCACTGTAAGCGCTATCCTCGTCCGCGAGGACAGAGGTAATCAATTTCCTATCTATTATGTTAGTAAAACACTGTTAGATGCAGAAACAAGGTATCCACACCTAGAAAAACTAGCACTTGCACAGTCACTGCTACACGAAAACCAAGACCTTATTTCCAATGTCATTCAATATCTGTCGTAACTACTTTTCCATTGCGAAATATTTTACATTGGCCAGATCTCTTTGGTCGATTAATGAAGTGGGCGGTCGAGCTGAGCGAGTACGATATCACTTATCAGCCTCGCACCGCCATAAAATCTCAAGTGTTAGCTGATTTTGTAGCAGATTTTAGCGCTAACATCTTCCCGGAGGCAAAAAAGGAAGAATTGATGATGAGAGATCCCGATCCCGGAGTTTGGAAGATGTTTACCGATGGAGCTTCAAACGTTAAGGGGACTGGTCTTGGAATCTTATTAATAGCACCTACCGGTGAAAAACTCAGGCATGCGATCAAATTACATGCAAAAACTAACAACGAGGCCAAATATGAGGCCCTCGCTGCAGGTTTAAAGATCGCAAAAGACTTGAAGGTCGAACAACTAGACATCAAAAGTGATTCTCAATTGGTGGTAAATCAAGTCCAAGGCGATTTTTGTGTTTGAGATCCGAGGATGCAGCAGTTGCTCGAGAAAGTGCAAAATCTCCTTGCATCTTTCCAGGAATGGAAAATAGCCCAGATACCAAGGGAGGACAACATCGAAGCAGACGCTTTATCCAACCTCGGTTCTGCAGCAGCCATCGATGGCAAAATCGATGAAACATTGGTTCACCTGTTCGAATCCCCACTCTGTCGGAGCATCAAAGAGGTAAACAATATTAATCATACTTGGGATTGGAGAAACAAATACTTGTCTTATTTGCAGGCAGGCACCCTTCCCAGTGACAAAAAATCTGCCCGATCACTCAAAGCTAAAGCAGCAAGATATTGTCTCTTAGAAAACCAGCTCTACAGACGAATGTTCAGCGGCCCTTTAGCAAAGTCTGTAGGACCAGATGGAACAAACTATGTGCTGAAAGAGATTCACGAAGGCGAGTGCGGTAATCACTCCGGCAACAAGTCACTGGTTCGAAAGATCCTACGAGCTGGATACTATTGGCCAACGATCGCAGAGGATGCCAAAGAATTCGTCCGCAAATGCGACAAGTGTCAACGATTTGGCAACCTCAGACACCAACAGGCAGAGCCACATCATTCGGTCACATCGCCGTGGCCATTCATGAAGTGGGGAATGGATTTGGTCAGGCCGCTTCCAACAGCGCCCGGCGGGGTAAAGTTTATTTTAATTCTTACGGATTATTTTTCTAAATGAGTAGAAGTAGTTGCTTTAGCTAAATTCGTGAGCAAGAAGTCATTAAATTTATTCATCAAAATATTATCTGTCGTTTTGGGATCCCGAAAGAGATCACATGCGATAACGGTAAACAGTTTGTAGGAAGACGGATCACTGCCTTCTTCGAAAAATAGGGGATCAAGTGAATTACCTCAACTCCTTATCACCCAGTGCAAATGGACAGGCTGAATCTTCCAACAAAATAATAATTGAGTATTTGAAGAAAAGGATGGATGATTCAAATGGCAACTGGCCGAACGAACTCCCCGGAGCGTTGTGGGCTCATCGGACAACGGTGAAACACAGCACTGGGGAAACACCGTTCTCACTTGTCTACGGAGCAGAAGCACTGATACCGGTGGAAGTGGGAGAATCCAGTCTTCGGTTTGCCCACTCCACCGAAGAAGCAAACAAAGAAGCCATGTTGATAGATCTAAACCTGGTCGAAGCAAAAAGGGACATGGCACTTGTTCGAATACAAGCACAGAAACAAAAGGCAGAAAACTACCTCAACAAAAAAATCAGGTATTAATCTTTTAATGTAGGTGACAATGTGCTGAAGATCAAAAGACCGAAAAAGGATGAGCCCAACGAAGGTAAGCTAGGAGCAAGTTGGGAAGGACCCTATCGGGTCAAAGCAGTAATCGGGAAAGGATCATACCAACTCGAAACAATGGATTCCAAGCCGGTCCATTTCAATTGGAATATCACACAATTGAAGAAGTACTACTTTTGAGGTTCTACGGTATCATCAATTCTCATCTTTTACTTTCGCAAATTTTCATTCTTCCTCCATCGGAGAGAGTTGTTTAATCAATTATTTGATACTAACACTTTTAGATGATAGGCATAGTTGGAATCGAATGATGACAAACATCACCCACGAACACTTGAGCTCAAAATGCTCCGATCGGGGTCGATAAGTCTGACGAACATTCTAACGTGGTCTTCATCTATAACGGTTTCTCGGTTTTTGTTTTCTCAATGACTCCGTTTCAGGACAAGTGTTCGGCCACTCATTCTTCACACCCAAACACTTGGGGGGGGGGGAGATGGAGTCAGCATGATGGTCATCAACGGATACTGGGGACTGCCAAAGAACTGGGGACTCGTTCAAAATTCGGCAAAAGTTCCAACGTTCACTCGAACTGGGGACTCGTTCAAAATTCGACAAAAGTTCTTACGTTCACTCGAACTGGGGACTCATTCAAAATTTGCCCGAAGCTCGAAGACCCCAACACGCACTCGGACTGGGGATTCGTTCGAATTAGAGATCAAACTTCATCGGATGTGTCAAACCTTGACGTTTTTATTCAAAGTCAATGATTATCCGTTCATGTAAACGATCCGCTAGCGATCAAAAGTCTACCTCTTTAAATGGCCGCATCTTGTAATCGATCGAAATACGCGATCCAAAATGTATTAAAAGCCCATTTAGCGGCCCATTTCAATAAAATGCAACACTTAGGTTTATATTTTCAACTTTTCACATTTGTCCGACTCAAGTGATCGCTTCAAATATGAGCGAATTTTACAATTTCAATTTTTTCACCAAGTGTTAAATGATTCCGAACTCATAAAAATGTTCGAAGAAGTGCATTACGTGAAAGTGAGTCGTCATTCTTTACTACGCACTAAGACATTGGGCCCCAATCACCTCTTTCGACGACTATCGTTATACGTCAAAACTTTCGAACGATTAAATCATCTTCGGAAACAACAATACAAGAATGAAAGGAAAATAATTTCATTCACACAAAATATCTATGTACATAGCTGGTCATACGACCACATTGCATCAGATCTAAAAAAAAAAACGACTAAAACAACAAGTCGAAAACAGCTACAATTCATTCATCACCATCTCCGTCGGAACCTTCATCGGAGGAACTCGCTGGGAGACCAAGATCTTCATGAGCCAACCGCACAATGGCAATAGCTTCGCTCAATTCAGCAGGAACATCGACATTTCGGTCTAGCATTTCCCTAAGGACATCGCGCCTTGATTCAGCAAGGATCAGATCCTTCTTCTTTTCAAACTCTTCCTCAAGGTCACGCCTTAGAATGGTAGATTCCTTTTGAAGCAACAAGTTCCTTTCCGATAAGCTATCAGCTTGAACCTTTAGATCTTCGTTGCCTTTACGAAGAACGCTCAATTCTTCGAACTGATCAGCCAATTCTCTATTTTGCTCTCCAAAGCAGAGGTAAGTTCGGCCACCTTCAGATCAGAATTAGCTTCGTGCTCACTCAACTGTGCGTTCAAAGCTCGAATCTGGGATTCCAACTCCGTTTGGCGAAGAGCATGGTCATTCGTACTCTTGTCAAAGTTGGCCAGAAGTTCGGCACACTTGGCCTCTGCAGCTTTTAGCTTCCGATGCAAACCTTCTCCAGCCGAAGTAAGATGAATAATTTGCTCGTTCAAAACTTTGGCTCCATCTTGAAGCTGGCGAATCCGATCGGCAGTTTCGATCGCCATTATGCAGTTCTGAAAACAAGTTACAGCTAACGTTCATAAAAATCTATGCAACTATGCAACGAATGAAAAGAATTCTAAGTATGGAATTTACCCTGAAGGCACTAAAAGAAATCTGAGAAGGCAAACTCAGATCTTCGTGCGTGTTCAATCGGGCTTGCTCGATTGGGCCAATTACATCGAACAGATAATCTGCCAGCCGCTTCGGGCATCTTAGCAAATCAACGTTGGATGGCACTTCGATCGTAAGCGATCTGCCACCCCTCTTTTCAGATTCGCCTAAAGCGGCAAAGGCAGCAGCTTCTTCGCCCCGAGGGAGAGGTACGATCGGATCAGCATGATCCGCACCGAAAAACGACGACCCTGTCTCTTCATCGTATTTGGATTTTATCGTCGCTATTGGCCGATCCAAAGCTGGCATTTTCCCTTTAGCTGGATCCCTCTCCTCGAACTCGCGATCAAAAGCCTTGATCATTTCCCCTCTGTTTTCAGGGGCAACGCCCAATGAAACAAGGGCACCTTCCCTACTAGGCAAGCCCCCTGAACCCGAATTGACTTCTTCGGCTACAGTGGAGAGATGATAATCGTCAACGGAAAGATCTCCTTGTTCAGCCACCTTGAGTTGAATGGCTGTCTCTTGGAGTCTTTCCATGACTGGTTTCTTGGGACGTCTCACTAGCTGGTCAGATCCTTATTCGTCCCCAGGTTCTTCCCCCTCGATGTCAACGACCGAGGTCGTTCCTTCGGAGGCTTTCGCCGCTGCAACCGCTGAACTTGTTCTAGCGATCACATCCTCTATGATCTGGGGCGCAGCCGATGAACTGCCCCCTTGCCCTTTTTCCACCACCACCACCTTGGGCAGATATTTGTTTTTCAACTCTTGGAACGATTTCTTTTTCTTCTTCGGCGGAGGAGCGTCATCGACTTTCTCTCCGCCCTCGGGCTCGGCCTCTTCATCACTTGGCTCACCTCCAGCACCAGTGATGCCTGTAAGAAATTTGAAGTGTCAAATAGCATCAAAGGAACAAAAACTGCAAAGTCAGCGTAAATTTGGTTGAAAATTACCATGATTTTTGGCTTTGAGCTTTTTCAAAGCCGCGACCGGTTTCCAAGCCCGTTTATCGTTGGTCGTTTTGTCAAGCACCCTTATCAGCAACGGTATGATATCGGCAACTTGGTCGAAGATGACCACATCAGCTGAAAAATTTTGGGGAAACTTTGAGATTTAGAAATCGTAAATTCGCCCAAAAAGAGAAAAACGAACAAACAAAGCACTTACGGGTTCGATTCCAAACACTTGGTAGCAGCCCCTTTTCAGGGTCGGTTAACTGCTTCGTAGGGATAAAGACAATGCGTTGATCCCACCCCCGAAGATCGTCATCATTGTCAGATATCAAGGCCCGCTGACCTCGTTTGGCTAAATTTATCACCCCTCCTTTGTAAACTCGAGGGGAATAGATGTTGAGAATATGGCGAAGAGTTAGCTTCACTTCCGCCTCCTCTGCGATATATCGCATAATTACTATCGTTCTCCATATCATCGGAGAGTGCTGCCCAAGGCAGACGTTGTACATTTTGCAGAATTCCTCGATCACGTTATCGACCGGGAGAGAAAATCCGATCGTGAAGGGATAGGTTAATACCATGGAATGGTCCTCGACGTGAGTCGCCAACGTCGATTTTCTTGGAGGGCACATCACATCGATGTCACCAACCCTCCAACCACACTCCTCCCGAACTCGTGATATCGATTCTGGCGTGATCGCACAAAATACTGAATCGATCGGAATATTCTTCTTCTTGCTTTGTTCCGCTTCACTTTGAACGCTGATTTTACAGTCGTTTTCATAAGTGAACTTCTTAGGAAGAATTTCCGAATACGACTTTTTAGGACCATAATCCTTCACCTTCCTTTCTTTTCGTTTCTTTCCCTTTTTATCCACTGAAGGACCAGCGGCAGTGGAAGTCTGCTCCACCACCGCACCGGACTGCGGTGGGGCTGTGGCGGTGACTGCCGCAGCAGAAGTAAGTTCAGCATCAGCTGTGGGTTGAGAAGAAGAAGACATTGTCACGACACGAAATCGGCAATCTGGACAAACAAATTAAGAGATTTAGAGTAAGATTAACAGAATTCAGCAGCAAAGTTCTTGAGATTCACTTTCAGAGAATCTTGAGAGATTTCAGAAGTTGTAAAGTTTGTAAAAGGAGTTTTGAAATAGGTATTTATAAGGCGAGAATCATCATTGCCTTGGGAACTATCGAGAAACTGCTGCCCGCACGATTTCTGCCACGTGCAGCGATGGGAAGTTGAGGCGACGTTTTGACGTTTCAAAATGGAGGGACATAAGCGTTTCACGTGTCTTCCCACCAAAAATTCAAGCCACTTGCCAAGTTTTTACGAAACTCGGCAAGTGGGGGGACTATCTGTATTGGTCGATTTCTGTTCGATCACAATTTTCGGTTTTGATTTTATGACAGGGCATCAGTTGACTTCGTAGACGTTGTGATCGGAAAGAAACTGCTTCGTTCAAATTGCATGATCGATAATGCGCTGTTGTGGTCAGATAGTTTCGAAGGCAATGTTCCAATGGATAACGCAGCTTGTCCTCATCCCAAGATTATCGGAACGGATTTAGCGGATTCGGCGGAAGTGGGTGGAGATATGCAACTGTTGGAAGAGAAACGTGGCAGAGTGAAATTCTTTTAGGGTTGGGTATTCTTCATCATTTCAACTTATAAATAGGGCTTCATGCTCTCATTTGGGGATACGTTCATCTGGGCAACATTACTCTCAATCTTCAGCTATACAAGTCTTTTCATTTTGTTCTCTCATCACACTATACATTATTGTCATTATCAAAGCAACCTTTGTATTAAATTCAGTCGTGGCTTGGTTCAAACATGGAAGAAGATTCATCTCTTTCATTGAAGCACCATCCTCCGATTCTTCAATACAATAAGCTTTTATCGCTTTAACTATTTATTTATCGTTTGCTCGTTTTAATCACTGCTTGTCTTATTTGCCGCTTATATTATTCGTTATTTACTGCGTTCGATCTCATCAACTTGTTATCGTTATTCTGACCACATAAGATAGCTCACCAATTTACTCATTATAAATTACATCGAATATATTGCTAATATCGCTTTACGATCATTTTACTTGGTTGAATATACTCATATTACATTCGCTCATCATCGTATCTATCATCATCATCGTATCTGTCATTGTCATCGTACTTGATTAAAGATTAGGCATTTAACTTTAAACGAGATCGATATCGTAATTTTTCTTCGACAAGAAACTTGGACGGAATCATCTCATCGTAGGTTATTAATTTGTCATTTACTTCGACTTTACCTGTTCATACTTGCCTTCGAATCGTTTATTTACATTTGACATCGAATCTGCATATTTGAAATCGATACTTGCATTGTCTTCAAATTGAATCGCTAGAGATCGATTGTTCATCAACGTAAACCGCCTGTCAACCGATCGAATTGAGATATAAAACGGTTGCCTTAGACTCAACTAAATATAAATTTAATTGTAAAACCTGATACATTTTTGGAAAATACATATACCTTTCTAGAATACGGTATACCCCAATGATATACAAGTTTAATTTGTTCTAGTATAAGGTATATTTCAATAGTATCCCCCAATGTTGTGGCTGTGCGGCTGCAAAATATTCAAGAAAAATTTGAACTATGGTCGAATAATATTTTAGTATGGACTGACTAATTTTGGAAACTTTCATCTAAATATGTGTAATTTTGATCAGTAGCCATTTTTGGACGCGCTCCTTGGGGAGTATCCACCGTTTCCAAATTCATTGAAGAATAGCCAAAAATTCGCGCGCGCACAGTTAAGCTCCATTAGTGTTGGAAAAACACCTCAGACTAGTCCCATAATAAAATACTGGGGCTTTGAACAAAAGTATTTTGTTATGAGACGGAAGAAGTCCCATAACCAAATAATCCCATAACAAAATAATGAGACCTTGAACTAACACATTCAAAGGTCCCATTATTTTGTTATGGGACTTTATTCCATAACAAAATAATGGGATTTATTCTCATAAAAAAGGTCACATCAAAGGGATAAACCCCATTATTTTGTTATGAGACTTTATATATAAAGCTTCAGTCCCATAACAAAATGCTGGGGCTTTGAACAAGTTTTGTTTTGCAGCCCCAACATTTTATTATGGGACTGAAGCTTTATACAAAGTCTCGTAACAAAATGCTGGGGCCTTGAACAAAACTTGTTCAAAGCCCTAGTATTTTATACTGTGGTTAGTTTACTGAAGCTTCCCAGTATAAATACTGTGGCTTTGAACAAGTTTTTCGTTCAAAACCCCAGTATTTATACTGGGATTTGTCCAGAAGTGACTATTTCTCAGCGAATATATTTTTGACTGCTACAAATCAATTAGCGCGCGCCAAACTTTTACTCTAAATATTGCATCCTTAAAGCCCGTATTTGAGTTTCTGTTTAATGAGCCAAGAAACTTACTTTCCAAATCCACTCTGACTAAATGGACCAATAGGCCCATTGTACAATTGGTAAGTCAAGTAATTTCGAGGGATTTCCACATATATAGCCCTCAATGTAACAAGTTACCTAGCACTAACATAATCTAGCCACAATATTTATATTTACAATTTGATTTGTAATTAAAATATGGCATATAATTAGATTGATATTCTTTATATATAACTTCTATACATATATATGCACACATATATTTGTCTTATATCTTTTAAATATTTATATCATCAAATTATATTTGATAAACATGCTAGGAAAAGAAAAAAAGAGACAAAATATGGTTATAAAAAATAGATAAGAATTGGGAATGATTATGTGGGGGTAATAATCCATAATTTCGACCCAGATTAGCTTCAGCTTCGCGTTAGGGAGATTTAGATAATCAAGCCACCAAAGGTAATGGTTTGTCCTTTTGATCCCGTAAAACATGGTTTAGCAAAAAATGACTCACCACTGATAATACACGAGAATATCCCTCAACACTTAATTTGGGACCCTCATTTTTTCTCCCTGTTCTCCGGTTAATTTGCCTTGAAATCTTGACAGACACTACTTGTCATCGGCCTCTTTCATCCGTGTCCAATTAAATTACTTTGATATCTTGGCAAATAAACAACTTTTTAAGTCTTGGTTGGGCAACACTTGCCCTCAGCCCCTTCACTCGTCTTCACTAAATTGCATTAAAAGCTTGACAAATAGGCAATACTTGCACTTGATCCCTTCACCTCCTTCTCCCAACTAAATCGCCACTCGACCCCTTCACCCCTTCTCTCAACTAAATTGTCTTGAAAACTTGGCAAGTTAGAAACACTTGCCTTCGGCTCCATCACCCACTCTGCCGGCTAATTTGACTTGAAATCTTGGCAGACTTGCCAAGCTGGAGGTCATTTACATAAAATCATTTTTGGGACACCGGGTGAAATTTTCTGTATGTGTTATGCATAAGTCTTTCCTTTTTTTTTTTCAAGTAACAACTAGAGCTTGATTAGTATTCCCTCATTCCACTTTATGTGTCATGGTTTGACTTGGCACGAAGTTTAAGAAATAAAGGAAGACTGTTGAAGCTTATGGTCTAAAATAAGACATAAATGTTTGTCTGGTTGTAAATCATTTCATTAATGATAAAATTGTAATTTTAAAAAATTGTTACTAAATTTAGAATATTGCCATTCTTTTTGAAACAAACTAATAAAAAAATGTTGCTATATAAATTAGAATGGAGGAAGTATCTAGTTTAAGGGTCTGCCACAACAGTTGTTTTCGATAGATTTAGTTTGGTTAATCCACAGATCATAAACTTAAACAATCGCATGATTGGAAATTAAAGACGCTATAGCATATTGTTATATTTCTAATGAAGCAACAATTTCGCAACATACTATATAAATATGTTTTGCCCTTTGCAGAAGAGTAATTTTCAATGTGCTTAATGCTTATAGTGTTCTTTGATATGTTAATGAAAAAAACCAATGCATTGACTTTTGAGCGTCACTATGACATCTCTACTTACCTCAATACATTTGGTTGGAAATAAAAAAGTTCTAATAAATCAAGATAGTCATTTTTTACTTGACACTGTAATGATACTTGATCACTGTATCAAAATGTTATTAATTGGAAATCAAACATCTCATTATATCTTATGACAAGCTATTACATATTTCTAATACTAAAAATTAGTGTTTAAAATCTATGATGTTACATTACTGTTTTTATTTTTGTTATTTTAAGTATTTGACTTTGAGTACCTTCAAACTTTTGCAAAATACATAAACTGGTATCTAAACTTATCTCGAAAATATAGTTACACACCTTAATTTTGCGGGCAACCCATTATCCTCTTTAATATGTTCGAAGTGAAATTAATATCATCTTTAAAGATGACATGCCAGATTTTAAAAAATAAGTAACTTGTTAAGCGCAGGTGAAGATAAAAACACACATCACCAAGTGATGTGGTGTAGCGGATGGGGCTACTCCTCCCTTAACCAGAGGTCTCGGGTTCGAGCCCTGGGTATAGAAAAATCACTGGTAGGGAGCGCTTCCCCCCGAATGGGGCCCAACGCGGCGCGAATCCGAATTAGTCGGGGCTCCAATGAGGGTACCGGACACCGGGTGGGAAACCAAAAAAAAAAAAAAAAAACAAATGTTAAACAATAAATAAGTTGTGCACATGTCAGGTTTCAGTTGGATATTACGCAACAAATTACACTTAAGTACTTAACCATCTGTGGGGTCATTTTCTTTTTCTTTTTTCGTTTTGCATTATCTTTACCGTTTTCCTTCTTTTATTTCTCCAACTTCTTTTCTCCCCGCTCCATCTTTTTCTTCACCACCAAAGGCTCCATTAACATTAATCCTTTTCTGCACTTTTAGAATATGTGCAATGAAAGTGACAAAAGACTCTTCACTCTATTGCTACTATTTCACATAAATGGAATGTTTCAGTAAATTACACTATAAGAAAATAAAACAAAAAGCAATAAATAGTTACCAGTCAAATTTCACGGCGTCTGAGTCGAAGAATGAGAGATCACATGCGATGTCGCGATAGGCAACAATAAGATTATTTTGTTTCATTTTTGAAGCCTCAATTACTGCAACAGACTCTCCACTCTACTGCTCCAACAACAGTAATTGTTTCTTGCAAGTTGAAATTTTATACACGCAATCCATTTTTCTGTACACTCGATGCGGTTGCCGGTGGAGCGATATCGACGTCGGTGACAGCTACCACATATAGCTAACGAGGAGGGGATGGACGGCAACCACATACAACAAATGATAGTCGATGATTTTTGTGTAAGAATTAGTGAATGATGTTAGGGATTTGTTGTTAGGATGAGTTGATATATTCATGCAGCCCCATCTCTGGCTATTACCAGCGGCGCCGTTGGTGATGGGTTTTCTTCCCATTTTTTCTTTTTTATTTTCATTTTATTATTTGATAACATTTAAAATATTAAAAGTATCATTAAAATAAACAAAAAGAAAATATAAAAATAATTTATTCAGATATATTTTTATTTTGCAAAGCCATAAGACGAGTGTAATAAACCTTTGATGCTGCAAGTGGTTATATATGTTCTGAGTTTATGTTAACTGAACTTTAAACATGTTAAGAGTTTATGTTAACTGAACTTTAAACATGTTAAGAGGAGTATGGGTCGCCCGCAAAGTTGGAATGTGAAACTGTATTTTCAAAATAAGTTTAAATACCAATTTATGTATTTTTCCTTCAAACTTTCTGAATAGTTAAGTTTGCTTCTAATTTTAAAATGAGCTAAGAAGATCTCTCTTATATAGACTTAGAGCATGTTTGGGTGGGCTTAAAAGCAGCTTATTTTAAGTGGCTTATAAGTCAAAAAGTGACTTAAAAGCCACTTCTTGAGAAGTTAATCCTAACTTCTCAAAAAGTGGCTTTTAAACAACTTATGGCTTATAAGTCCAAAATTTTGAAGTTACCAAAGGGCTTATAAACTTATAAGTCACTTTTAAGCTCACCCAAACGTGCTCTTACTGTTTTCTCCCGGCATGGTTGTGAGGGTTGACCATAATATATTCTATTATTTCTGCTTTTGATTTAATTAGGATTTGTCTTTTATTTCTTAATTAAATTAATAAATAAAAACTAACAACAAATTAACAAACATAAAGCAAAAATAAATAAGTTCGTTCTTGGCAGTATTGTCTAGGCCTTCACAACTCACATTGGTGGAAAGTGTTATCTACTTTCGAAATTATTGTCCTCAATATCATAGTTTAAGTTATTACCCTTTATGGTTGTTCAATAAATCAAAAAGGTAACCTTTTATTGCTGCGAAGAATCAACACTGCTCACAATTATTTTAATCTAAAGCTCTTAAAAATTAATCAAGTCCTTATCAAGACCGTAACAAGCACTTAGGTTCAAGCGACTTTCCCATTAAATAATCACATGCAAACCACAAATTAAATATCTAATGACGAATTAGGTTAGATGTCAAATCCATATTTGATATATGCGGAAAAACTTCTTCGTCGGTAATCTCTTTTATAGTTAAACTGGATGTCGAATAGCTTCAACGAGTCTTGATTAGTTTAATCAGAAAATTAATGGAGCTACTTTACGTCTTCAACTATGAATTACCCACTAAAGAAAGCTACCCTTTGCTTCTCAACCAATGATTAGAAATAGGCTTAATGCAAAGAATCGATGATTCTCTAAATTAAATATTGAAAAATCATAAAATGGTAACGTTTAATTGGTTTCATTCCTTCCTTGACGTAAATAAATGTAAAGTTGGTAATCACGAGTTGCATGTCATATTCATACTAGGGGATAAATATAATTCCATTATACGTAGCTTTTGTTTAAACAAATATATATATATATATTTTTTTTTTCTTTTTTGATTAAAATACGAAATATTATATGTATTAAAGTACGCTCACAATATAGCTCTATTGAGCGTCAAAGTTACCAGAGTTGGCCACCATATTACAGGCATCAAAAGAGATGCTTCTTTAGTACATACTCCATTAGCATGATTCACAAAATCATTACAAATACTAATGCTAGGTGACTAAGCAAACATAGATATTTTAGAGCTATTTCCTGCCTTGGCCAGCAAATCTGCAATCTTGTTTTGTTCTCTTAAGCAGTGGTTCATTTTCAGCTTGCCCATGTCCTCTATCAATTTTCTACAATCATTTAAAGTATAATTAGAATTTCAGTCTTGAAGTTGAGATATTACTTTGGTTGAGTCTGTTACAATTTGAATGAGAAAGAGGTTATTATTTTAAATAAATGTTAGCCGATCCCATAGGGCTAGGAGCTCAATATTGATGCGAGTAGCAGTACTAACATGGATATAGAAACCTAGGACCGAGTTAGGGTGATGATTTCTAATAACACCCCATGTACCTCATTTTCCAGCTTTTTCTGTCTTATCCACATTAAGTTTATAAAAGTAGGGTGGAGCAGGATGCTATTTTAGGTTTAAAGTGATACTAGGGGGGGGGGGGAGTAAGGTAAGGTTTAGCTACAAGAATATTCAGCAACACGATGATGAATTAGGTTTAAGGAGGGAGGATTTCCATATTATTATAGTGGTGGTTGTTACAGTTTATCCAGATATACAATAAGAGGAAAGGAAAGAAATCCTCCCAAGTATAGAGGCTATGGTTTAGGTGGCCATGATTATCCTTAATAGTGTCAAGCCAGTGATCCCTAGAATGAGCGTGATTCACAGTATTCACTTGAAGATCTTGCCATAATGAGGATACTGACCAGCAATGTAAGAAATGTGTTGAATGGTTTCTTCCTTGTCATAGTATAATTATGATAATCATATTTTTGAGATTATCAAGGAGAACAAAAGATAAGTTTGACAAAATCCCAGTTCCCATTGTTATTAAGCATGACAATTTCAGTATTCTCCTCTCCCGTAGAAAGAGGGTCTCGGATGATGGATCTAACAGTTACGTTGGAGATCCATCCAGAATTCCAGAAGTTGATGTTGTTACCGTTCCCAATAGTCCAATAAGATCATTTATTACAATATTCCATTCCAGACAGAATATTCTTCAAGGTGCCTTTATGAGTTTCTCTTGCAAAGGAAGTTTGGGTAGTATCTGAGGTTAGGCGCCATGCTAGGCTAGTTAAAAAGGAAAGGTTCTTAGTTTATGCTTTGGTAACATCCAGTCCTCCTTTGGATTGGAAGTAGGAAGAGTACCCCAATTTGGAAGATCGAGTTTAGCCTTTGAAGGGGGTACTTCTCCAAATAAAATTTCTTTGGATTATATCAATGGCTTTGTAAATATTTTTGGGGAGATAGTGGAATTGCATGATGTGATTTGGGATGGTGTTGAGGGTTGAAATTGCAAAAGTGATATGGTAAAAAATATTGAGAAATTTTATTTTCCAGCTTGATAGACGATTATTTATAGAATCTAGTCTGTCAAAAATGGAAAAACTTAAGTATTTGCCAAAAGAGGAACTTTGGTTGATGTTCAAAGAATTTGAAAGGTTGTCCCTGACAATGGGATCATAATTATTGGAGAAAATAACTTACGATTTTCCATAATTAATCATTTGTCCAGAAACTTTACAAAAAGAAGCTAGGGTATATTTAACAGAATCACAATTTTTATATTGGCACGACAAAAAAAGAGTAAAATCATCTGCAAAGAATATAAGTAAAAAGGAGGGGCATTTCTAGAGATCTCAATAGGATTCCAGTTTCCTGGAGAAACTTCTCGAGTGATCTCTCTTGAAAACATTTTTAGACATAGGATAAAAATGTAATGGGAGAGAGGGTCACCCTGTCTAATCTCACGAGATGGATAGAAAAACTTAATTTTTTTTACCATTAATCAGGATAGAGATAGATGATGTTGTAATTGTTGTTCCTGCACTCAAATAAAATTAGAAGATACAAAACCTGCAGCAAATAATCTGTTAGTATATGACAATCCCGAGCCCACAAGTTTCTTGTATCTCCTTAAGAAATCTAACCCCCTCACGATGCCCAAGGTTCACGGGTTAATTTCTCCCAGGATGGAATGGGATTACAGTTCTACCGTAGCGGCACTTCAAACGGTAAGAACACGGCGAACACAAAGAACGGAGCAAATCACACGACTCACTTAATATGCAGAAAGGGAGGGGATGCGGTGAGATATGCTTTCTGTCAGTGATTTTCTCTGCCCGAGTGTTTCTATCTTCTGCCCGAGATTGTGTATCCTCTGTCCGAGGTTACTTCTCTTATCTGTCCGAGTTTGAGTCTCTGTGGAGTCTCTATCTCAGAGCTTTAGTCTATGTTATCTGTCGTCTGTCTGTCGTGATCAAGGACTGATAAATGATCAGTTTATATAGACATCCAAGGGCAGGTGAAGAGACACACCTGGTGATTAATGAGAAAACGTGGGAGAGTTTAATTGTCCACTAATGACTGACTTCAATGTGGAGCAATTAATCTACCACCACTGACTGACATTAATGTGGAGGAATTAATCTACCACTTCATGACTGACTTTAATGTAAAACGTGGAGGGAAACGTGGAGGAACTAATCTGCTGATGGTGCTTCAGCTGCCCGGGTACTGAACCACTTCAGCTGCCCGTTGCTGACTCACTTCAGCTGCCCGTTACACAAACGGAGCTGCCCGTTACACAAACGGATAAAATATTAATTAATTCATATTTTAGTTTTGTTGGTCCAAAAATTTAAGTCAATCAATCATATCAATTGACCAAATCCAAATCCGAATCCGAATCCGAATCCGAAGCCGAGACGAGCGACGACGACGGCGCGAGGCTTCCCTTCTTCTCAACCCTTTTAAGAGCTAAGAGAAGTAAATCTCTATTTAAACCCAACAAACTTCTTTTCCTCTACCAATGTGGGAGAAAGTGCATTTCCCTACAAAAGGGAACCTTTCCCTACAAAAGGGAATCTTTTCACTTTTTTACCCATTTCCCATTCACATTCTTTCATTAAACCCAACAATCCCCCACATGAATGGGGAATGGCTGAATGGACATATGCATGACAGACTTGTGTGATTTGCAAGAAAGAATTAGTCGCATCTGGATAAGTAGGTTTCCCTTTGAACTTTCCGTAGTGAACATACATCGGATATACTCGATCAATCGGTAGATTTGATATCTTTGAACCGTCGAACTTTGGTGTATACCTAGACAACGTAAGTCACACAACTAACCCTTAACCGTCTTTGGTTCTCACTGTTGTGTTCGTTTCAGCCATGAACACCGCCTGGTTTCATAAGTGCTTAAAGAATTGGCCAACAGAATTCTCCTTGAAGCGGCTTCTACTTCACACTTACATAGGTGATTTCTAAACATGTAATCCTATAGATATACACTGTTTGATAACCACAATATCAAACTTAGATAATCATTAAAAAATGCCTCTAGCATTTTATCCTTGGTACTTGAACATTGTCTCATCACGAGAATGGACCAATCATTTAATTGACAATGTTGGACTGTCATACACAACTTTGTATTCTCCTTGAAACTAGTTCTTGGGATCTCCAGTCTCCTAGGTAGAGTTGCCGCCGTGATGACTTGTCCTTGGCCATAGTCCCATTCCCTTCGATGAACATTCAACCGCCTCTCTAGTTAGGTCTTTTGTAAGTGGATCCGCCACATTATCCCTTGATTTCACGTAATCAATGGTGATAATTCCTCTAGAGAGTAGGTCCCTAACAGTTTTATGCCTTCGTCGTATGTGACGATTCTTACCGTTATACATGACATTCCTCGCTCTTCCTATAGCCGATTGACTATCACAATGTATACAAATTGGTGTCAACGGCTTAGGCCAAAACGGAATGTCTTCCAAAAAGTTCCGAAGCCATTCAGCTTCTTCACCGGCTTTATCTAAGGCTATGAATTTAGCTTCCATAGTAGAGCGGGCAATACATGTTTGCTTGGATGATTTCCAAGACACCGCTCCTCCACCATGTGCGAAATTATATCCACTTGTGGACTTAGAATCAGTTGTGCCAGTGATCCAATTAGCATCACAATATCCTTCAATGACTGCAGGATACTTGTTATAATGCAATGCAAAGTCTTGAGTGTATTTTAAATACCCCAAAACACGTTTCATTGCCATCCAATGGGTCTGATTGGGATTACTCGTGTATCGACTTAGTTTACTTATAGCACAAGCTATATCTGGTCGAGTACAATTCATGACGTACATCAAACTTCCCAAAACACGTGAATAATCCCGTTGCGACGTGCTTTGACCTTTGTTCTTCTTTAGATCAAGGTTTACATCAATAGGAGTCTTTGAAATTTTAAAATCCAAATATTTAAATTTTTCAAGAACACTATTGATGTAATGAGTTTGAGACAACGCCAGACCTTGAGAAGTTCTATGGATCTTAACACCCAGAATTAAGTCCGCAACTCCTAAGTCTTTCATATCAAATTTGCTAGTCAACATGCGTTTCGTAGCATTTATATTGGCAATGTTGTTGCTCATTATCAACATGTCGTCCACATATAAGCAAACAATGACTATAAAGTTATGAGTGTTCTTAATGTAGACACATTTGTCACACTCGTTAATTTTAAAGCCATTTGACAACATTGTATGATCAAATTTCGCATGCCATTGTTTAGGTGCTTGTTTCAGTCCATAAAGTGACTTAACAAGTTTACACACCATCTTTTCTTTACCTGGAACCACGAACCCTTCAGGTTATTCCATGTAAATTTCTTCCTCCAAATTCCCGTTTAAGAACGCTGTCTTAACGTCCATTTGATGGATTTCCAGACCATACACGGCGGCTGACGCTATTAACATACGAATGGATGTAATTCTGGTTACCAGAGAGTATGTGTCAAAGTAGTCAAGACCTTCTTGTTGTCTATATCCTTTAACAACAAGCCTTGCCTTGTACTTGTCAATAGTGCCATCAGCTTTCATTTTCCTTTTGAAAATCCACTTAGAACCTAATGGGTTGTTTCCAGGAGGAAGATCAACCAACTCCCAAGTATGGTTGCTCAAAATAGATTCTATTTCACTATCGACTGCCTCTTTCCAAAATGGAGAGTCTGAAGAAGACATTGCTTCTTTAAACGTCCGAGGCTCATTTTCCAACAGAAAAGTGACAAAGTCATCTCCAAATGAAGTAGAAGTTCTTTGACGCTTGCTCCGTCTTGGTTCTTCCTCATTTGGTGAATTTCCTTTGGTTCCTCCCCGAGGTCGTTTGGATCTTTCACCAACTGACTCACATTCCTTCTTATACGGATATATCGTTTGAAAGAATTCAGCACTATCTGATTCCATTACCGTATTAACATGAATGTCGGGATTTTCTGATTTATGAACCAGAAACCGATATGCTTTACTGTTTCTAGCATACCCAATGAAAACACAATCAACTGTTTTCGGTCCAATCTTAACCCTTTTGGGTTTTGGGACTTGCACTTTTGCCAAACAACCCCACACCTTGAAGTAATTCAAGTTGGGCTTCCTTCCTTTCCACTTTTCATATGGAATGGAAAGTGTTTTTCTATGGGGAACTCGATTGAGTATTTGATTAGCCGTGAATATAGCTTCCCCCCACAAGTTCTGGGGTAGACCCGAACTTATCAACAAGGCATTCATCATCTCCTTTAAGGTTCGATTTTTCCTTTCCGCAATTCCATTAGATTGAGGCGTGTAGGGGGTAGTTGTTTGATGAATAATGCCATATTCCAAACACGCTTGTTCAAAAGGAGATTCATATTCTCCACCCCTATCACTTCTTATCATTTTGACCTTTCTGGTAAGTTCTGTTTCAACTTCATTCTTGTATTGCTTGAATGCGTCAATTGCCTCATCTTTACTACTAAGTAAATAAACATAGCAGTAACGAGTGCTATCGTCAATGAAAGTTATGAAATACTTCTTTCCACCGCGAGATGGTATTGATTTCATGTCACAAATGTCCGTATGAATTAAGTCTAATGGTTCCGAATCCCTTTCAATTGACTTGTAAGGGTGTTTCGTATATTTAGACTCAACACATATTTGACATTTTGACTTAGCGCAATCAAATTTAGGCAATACTTCCAAATTGATCATTTTTCGCAAGGTTTTATAATTGACATGTCCCAAACGAGAATGCCATAAGTTATTTGACTCAAGTAAGTAAGAAGAAGCTGCAATTTTATTCATAGTATCAACGACCATTACATTGAGTTTGAAAAGGCCCTCAGTCAGGTAGCCTTTTCCTACATACAGCTCATTCTTAGTTATTACAACTTTGTCAGAGACAAACACACACTTAAACCCATTTTTAACAAGAAGTGCATTTGACACCAAGTTCTTCCTTATTTCAGGAACGTGAAGAACATTGTTCAGAGTCACAACCTTGCCAGACGTCATCTTGAGGAATACCTTTCCATATCCCTCAATTCTCGCCATTGCAAAATTGCCCATAGAGAGCGCCTCATCAGGTCCAGCGGGAGCATATGAAGCAAAGGCTTCCTTCACAGCACAAACATGGCGGGTGGCTCCTGAATCAATCCACCACTCTTTAGTATTTCCAACTAAGTTGCATTCAGAAATCATAGCGCACAGATCAATGTCTTGCACTCCTTGAGCCAATTTTGTCTCTTCAACCATGTTTGCTTGACCTTTTTCCTTTTTTCTGTCCTTCTTTGCAGCACGACAGTCTGCGGACTTATGTCCACTCTTGCCACAGTTGTAGCAATTTCCCTTGAACTTCTTCTTGGTCGGGTTGGTCTTCCCTCCAGAAGGCTTCTTCCTCTTATTTGGATTGTGCTCAACAATATTTGCTCCCGCTATTGTAGCATTTCCACGAGCCTTCTTTGCAGCAGATTTGTTGTCCTCTTCAATCCTCAAGCGTACAACCAAATCTTCAAGGGTCATCTCCTTGCGCTTGTGTTTCAAGTAATTTTTAAAGTCATTCCATGATGGAGGTAACTTTTCAATCATGGCTGCAACTTGAAACGCTTCATTAATCTTCAAACCTTCAAAGAAAAGTTTGTTAGCAACAATATAAATAATACTCTTAACAGAAGTATTAATCAAGATCAAACCTTCAGCAAGGAGATCATGGATAAGGACTTGAAGTTCTTGGATTTGGGACACAACAGATTTGTTATCCACCATTTTATAATCCAGAAATTTGGCAGCCACAAATTTCTTCAGTCCAGCGTCTTCAGTCTTATATTTCTTTTCTAGAACATCCCACAGTTTCTTAGACGTTTCAACATTACTGTAAACGTTGTACAAGTCATCTTCCAAGCCACTTAGAATGTAATTCTTGCATAGGAAGTCAGAATGAGTCCAAGCCTCAATCACGAGTAAGCGCTCGTTTTCAGGTGTTTCATCAGTCAGGACTGGAGCATCCTCCTTAATAAACCTTTGCAGGCTTAAGGTGGTCAGATAAAAGAACATCTTTTGCTGCCATCTCTTAAAGTCCACACCAGAAAACTTCCCCAGTTTCTCTGCAGGTGGCATAACTGTTGCAGCAGCACGGTTAGGCCCAGCAGCACCAGAAACTGCGGTAGCATTCGTATTCACAGCTGGGACAGTTTGTTCCACTCCGTTTGTCATCTCTGTCAGGTGACACAAGCAGAAACAATATCAATAAACTGTTTAAACAATAGGAGTAGAGAAGAAACCACGAAGGCTTTTAGTCCCCACAAACAGATTATTACACAGTAATTAGGAGTAGAAAAACCACAAAGGTTTTAGTCCCCACGAGCAGAGTAATATTCAGTACAGGAGTAGACAACCACAAAGGTCTTTAGTCTCCCCGAGCAGATTATTATGCAGTACAGGAGTAGAAAACCACACAGGTTTTAGTCTCCTCGAACAGTCTCCTTAAGCAATATTTATTTAAGTGCAGAAAATAAATAATACTAGATTTCTTAAGCTTGTTGTTCCTGCACTCAAATAAAATTAGAAGATACAAAACCTGCAGCAAATTATCTGTTAGTATAGGACAATCTCGAGCCCACAAGTTTCTTGTGTCTCCTTAAGAAATCTAACCCCCTCAAGATGCCCAAGGTTCACGGGTTAATTTCTCCCAGGATGGAACGGGATTACAGTTCTACCGTAGCGGCACTTCAAACGGTAAGAACACGGCGAACACAAAGAACGGAGCAAATCACACGACTCACTTAATATGCAGAAAGGGAGGGGATGCGGTGAGATATGCTTTCTGTCAGTGATTTTCTCTGCCCGAGTGTTTCTATCTTCTGCCCGAGATTGTGTATCCTCTGTCCGAGGTTACTTCTCTTATCTGTCCGAGTTTGAGTCTCTGTGGAGTCTCTATCTCAGAACTTTAGTCTATGTTATCTGTCGTCTGTCTGTCGTGATCAAGGACTGACAAATGATCAGTTTATATAGACATCCAAGGGCAGGTGAAGAGACACACCTGGTGATTAATGAGAAAACGTGGGAGAGTTTAATTGTCCACTAATGACTGACTTCAATGTGGAGCAATTAATCTACCACCACTGACTGACATTAATGTGGAGGAATTAATCTACCACTTCATGACTGACTTTAATGTAAAACGTGGAGGGAAACAAACGTGGAGGAACTAATCTGCTGATGTTGCTTCAGCTGCCCGGGTACTGAACCACTTCAGCTGCCCGTTGCTGACTCACTTCAGCTGCCCGTTGCACTAACGGAGCTGCCCGTTACACAAACGGATAAAATATTAATTAATTAATATTTTAGTTTTGTTGGTCCAAAAATTTAAGTCAATCAATCATATCAATTGACCAAATCCAAATCCGAATCCGAAGCCGAAGCCGAGACGAGCGACGACGACGGCACGAGGCTTCCCTTCTTCTCAACCCTTTTAAGAGCTAAGAGAAGTAAATCTCTATTTAAACCCAACAAACTTCTTTTCCTCTACCAATGTGGGAGAAAGTGCATTTCCCTACAAAAGGGAACTTTTCCCTACAAAAGGGAATCTTTTCACTTTTTTACCCATTTCTCATTCACATTCTTTCATTAAACTCAACAGTAATACATGACTTAATCAAATTTATCATTTTGATGAGGAACCACTGTTTGCATCTCCGTCAGTTAGCCAATCCACTTAGGACTTCATTTTCCAAAAATCTTTCTTTGACTTTAAAAATTGTTGAAATTTATTTTTAGTTTTTTGTCCAAATTCTGAGGAAAAGGCTAGCAGGGTATCTAACGAATTGTTGGATCCCTTCAAGAAAAGCTATAATAATTATTTTTAGCTTAAAATATTATGAAAACATGAAACATTCCATTGGGTTAATTTTTTTTTGTTAACGTGAAAGTCAGGGTTACCAGACCTTGAGTTTGTCACCACATTAATCAAGTTAGAATGGTTGCACCATATTTTTTTTTTAAATCGAAAGAGCTTTTGACTGTTGTATATAGTGCGTTTATGAAGTTGAAGTAATAAAGGGAATAGTCAGACTATGTATGGGGGAGGTGAGTTAAAAGAGCATCAGGCTACAACTTTATACAATCATCATTAGTAAAGCATCTAGCTAAACGCTCAAGAATATGGTGGATAGAAGATTGTTTATTGATCCAAGTATATTTGCTACCCTTATAATCTAAGTCCTGAAGATAACATCAGTTCAACTAGTATCGAGAATTGTTAACACTAGTAGTATTTAGAGATCGACCCCCTCCCTAATTTGTCATTTGATGTCAGAACTTCAGTGAAGTCTCATCCAATTAATCAGGGTAGTTTAAAATAATAATACATTGTAATGAGATTATTCCACAAAATTTTTTTATCAGCATAAGTATCACTAGCATAAATAGCAGAAAATAGAAAAGAATGAGAGGGGAGGAGTACCTTAACAAGAGCATAAATTTATTGTTCACTCATGTAGACATTATTTATTGTCACAAATCTGTTATTCTAGAGAATAACTATACCACCTGAACGATCATCCCTTGGAGTTTTTACCATTCTGGTGAAAGAAAAATCATCCTTAATCCTAGTATGGTCCTCCACGTGGGTCTCCATCAGAACCACTATATAAGAATGATGATAATTTAGAGCAGATCTGAAGATCCCCTCTTAAATTCCAGATCAAGAAATAAGAGGCCATATTAATTGAGAGATTTGGGTTCTGGGCTGGTTCATTTGGTTCTCCAAATGAGAATTCACATTTTCCCTCAGTGTGGGGTTTAGAATCATTGCATATTTTGCAACTTGTTGATTTTTCGAAAACCTTAAGTCTATCGAACACTTGTATCACTACAAAAAAAAAAAAGGCATATCCCGGAGGTTTTCTTGCGGCGGTAAGCATAACTGCCACTGATTTCAGTTTTACAGCAGCAGGAAAGGCAGTTTAAGGAACTGCATGTAAGTGAAGAATATAGCAGCAGTTTTTCAGCATGTCACGGCGGTTGTGTGATTCGCTATGAAGTAACAACAGTTTAGGTAAATCTACAAAAAGTTTAGCAAACTCCAAGGGTTTTGAAGCGGTTTTGGAAGCATTTGTGGCGGTTTCGAAAGATGTAATTTTTTTCATACTGTATATTTGCAGTGGTTTGTTTTTTAAAAAGTTCAAATTACAAAAAATATTAGATAATAACATTTATGAGAAAAAAATACTGTAAAATAGAACAAAAGAGAAAATGTTGAATATTGGGCAGTAGAATAGAATACATTATCCCACTTCGGAGGTAAAGAGCAAATCCGAAGTGCAGGACGAACTCAAGTTGGAACCGAAGTGCAGGACGAACTCAAGCTGAAAAAATTCGCCGACGCCGTAAAGTTTCTTGCCGACGTGGATGAGTTGGACGAGGAGGACCGAATCCCCACTCCACAATCAACGTGTTCCCAACAGCAAGGTGTAACGACGATGTGTGATTGGGGGGGGGGGGGTTTGAACTCCACGTCATTACACACAAGTGGGGTGAAGTTTCACTCCATTGTGTTCAGAAAAGTCTTCTGACAATTTCATATGGCGGTTTGACCAGAACCGCGACAAAGAAATTTGTATAACTGCGTTTATGCCAGCGTTTATTCTAGGCCGCTAAAAAGTAATTTAACGACAACCTTATGTTGAATCCCCAAAAAAATCCCGAGAAGGCTAAATTTAGGAATATCAACTGAATGGACTAACTCTTTTGGAGTTTTTAGAGTCGCCACCCAATTTAAGGAAAACAGGGAACCAAATAAGCAAATCCGGTCTTTCAGAGATTCTAAGAGGTTTTATTAGTTTTGAAAGAAGGTTTTTAAGACACTTTCAAAACTCCATAAATTACGGTTATCCCGACAGGTTTCCAAATTTATTTGCAAGTGCTATTTATGCGCTTTTCTAAAAATAATTAATTGAACCATTAATTAATTCAACTAATTAATCTTAGTAAGTTTCAAAAAATTTATAATTTATTTAAAAGATTTCTCTATTTTCAAAATAAAATAAAAGCGCATTTTCTTTTGAAAAAAGAGCGATTTGATCGTCCAAATTTCTTTGCCAACTTGTATGTGGTAGTGCATAAATGAAACTTGGTTAATTTCAACCTTTTATAATCCGAGTATCTCACCATAAGATGCAACTTAGATTTCTTGTCGCTTTTTGCAAAGTTGTTTCGGGACCTTCAGAAGTTAATTGAAACTTCTTTATAAATTTTGTCCTTTTAAAGAAACTACTTCATATCCATAAGATAGAAGTCTTTTCTTATAGTCATTTATTAATCGTGGTTTTGAAAATTTCTTAAATTTGCATGCATTTGCATAATTGGCCGCTATTTGCAATAAATTAAATAACAATTCCAAAAAAACAAAGTAATCGCCATAAAGTAAACAAATAAATAAAACCATCAAATATTTATTTATAAAATATAAATACACAATTATTCTATAAAAAAGCTATTTACACCAATATTCTAAAAGAGGAGATGGGAAGATAAGAGAAAAAATAGAACCCGAAAAGTGGCTAGGAATTGACGGCATCTTGCATGAATAGATGAAGACTAAAATGAGATCTCACGAACTTGGTTTCTAACAAACGCAACAGTTTTGATGAAGCAACAGTAGGCTGGAACGCCTCTCACACTTGGAATGCAGACAAAACTCATTTAAGCAAAGTTGTCCTGGCTACTAGAAGTCATTTTATTCCCAAGGAACTCTGTCAAGTGTTCATGTCAAGAAGTAACAGAGAAAAGGAATTAGTATCGAACTAAGCAAACTTCATATTAAAACAAGGAGTGGACTCTTAAAAAGTTTAAAGGGAAGTAGTCTGGGCAACACAAGCAATTGATCTATCAAGGTAAACTAATAGAGAATCTTATTTTGACATAGACAGCAGACAACTCAAGGACTAGACATAATTTGAAAAACTTCAAAACTTTAAGCCAAATTCATTATAAATGTATCGAGAGGAAAGGAAACACATTAATTATTTTAATCCATACTATTCTCTCATGAAAACCAATTCTCAATCAAACCAGATGGAAAACTTGCACCCTGCTACACTTGAAAGAATACCCAGGGCAACCAAACAAACACCCCTGAACTTCCTTTCCTTAGAAAAGTACAGGTTCTGTCAAAAGTTCCTTCATAAGTTATTGATAGAGCCAAGACACAAGCTTAATACTGTTACCAAAGAAAGATTAAACAATTTCCCATAGCCAGCAAATGATATTTTGAAAAATATAAACAGAAAGCAAAAAAGAAAGACCATATTCAATCCAAAACAACACAGTCTACACCTTTCCCTACTATAACGCGTGTACTACGAAGTACTTAGTGATAACTTTGAAACAATTCACTTGATTGCCATAAATAAAATATTTAATGCGTATAAACACCAGGGCCAAACAATAAAAAGATGATTTGTAGAACAGAGAGGCCTGTTACAGTTTAGCCAAGGTCAAGGCATACTCATGAAACATAGATATAAAATGAGCGACAATCAATCCAGCATGTTAAACTTATACAAAGTCAGACCCTTTACTCTAAGAAGCTTTCCCATACTTTCAAAAGAACAAAAACAAACCCCATGTTTACCATGTGATTCAACTAAGAAAACATAGCAAACAAGATAGAAAAAAAAAAAAAAACTCTAAAACTGAGGCTAAGACTGAGGTACGATATGCAGAACATCATGGCAAATCTTAGGCTAAGTGAACTTTAAACCTGAGACTAGAAATTGATAGGAGAATGAAATGAACATTAGCTTTACAATGAACTACTGAACAAGACCCCCCCCCCCTTCGGAACCAAAAACTTATTGCTGGCAACCTGAAAAACCACTCACAAAATGCTATCCTGAACTCCTCTTTTACTCTGAACACACACACAGACATACACTAAAGCTCATACAACCAACCTGCTACTCTTCACTTCAGCTTCCTGGAACACCTCTAAACACCTTCACCCAAATATAACACCCCAAACTCTTGCTACATCTAACAAAACTTGAGATGAATCCACACCTCTACATCCATGGCCACCTGCACACAGACACACACACTGCACATATATGCACTGCCCAAAGACACACATACTGACCATTACATCCCACCCCCAAAACCACATGAATAATAACTCTAAGCCACCTGACAACTACCTGCATTCACACACACAGAGAGGCCTGGAATCCATTTAGCAAACCACCAAGACACCCTGCAACTACTTTTCTAATACCTGTATACCACCTGCTGCAACTTCTTGATGAAGCTGCAGCACCAGGAACCTAAGCTAAGACCTGCATACCCCTCAACTTCACAAAACAAACACCTACACACACTCCACAGAGAAGCAGACAACACCTTCCCTCCTTTCTACTTCTTAATACTACCTGCATAGCCCAGAAAAACTGAAACAAACCCTGAACTTCATCCAATAGGCAAATAACCAGAGATAAATAAGGGCAAAATAGCATACTAGACGAAGAATTGACCTTTTAGCTTAAACCGGACAAGACACATAAACATCCTTTTATTTTCTCAAATATAAAAAAAAAGCTATGATAGGAATCAAGATGTATGAAGGCTGATGAAAAGTACATAATTGAGAAAAAGAGCTTAATAAGCAAATATAGATAGACACCTAGAAGTTAGCTAGTTCTGATCAAATCAAATTCTTTTTCTCATAAAAAAGAATGCTGCCTGAATCTGTTACGAAGTGTTCTGTAGTATTGGTTATTTTGAGAGGTATGAAGTTGATGTAGAGGTTATCCATGGCCATTTAGGTTACCAAAACTTGTTCATCCATTTAGGCTGAGTTTCACAGATTCAATTTAATACTACATTCATAACTTAAACTAGTATATATGCTAATCACCTAAATAATGTCTATGCTAATGAAATATAAGAGAACGATGTTAGACACTGATTAAGACAAAATAAACAAGCAAGAACATAGCCAGTACATAAAGGCTCCAAACACAATAAATCAAGCTAGGCTAAGACATTCTAGAATTTATTCAACTAAAATAGGAAATCTAAAGGAGGTTAAGATATTAACTTTTGCGGCGCAGTGATCCGGGGCGAGGATCTGAAGTAAAGAGACTCGAATTCAAGTGATTACTCGAACAAGGTGGACGACTCAGCTAACGAAAAAGCGATACCACAACCAAAATCCAACAGAAACGATAGCACTGTGTTTATGAATTTAAAAATTAGGAAAGAAAATATTATGTATATTCTTGTTTTTTATTCTGCATTTCTTTTATTTTTTTCCATCACTCTATCCACGGCTTCCGGTTTTCACCTATAAGATTTTTATTTATAGGGATCATTAGGGTTTGAAGAAAAACTCTCTTTGGACTGAAATAGCCTTAACGACTCTAATTGGATAAGGTGGTAACATGCAAGGACAATACTGGTGGTTTTTCATTCGCTCTTGGTACGATCATGAGCTTCAAATTTGGATCTTTTTGTGAAAGGAATCGGGTTGGGAGATTGGGTTTCGGGTCATGGGTTTTCTGAAATGGGAAGGAAACGGGTTCAGGGATTTTGATTTCGGGGATTCTGACTTAGGGATCTTTGTTTAAAAGGGTGTTTGTTGGTGGGTCGGATATGAGGTTATGTCTTGCGATTTTGACCCATTTTCTTTCAAAATTACTCCTCTTACTTTTAATTTTAAAATTAGCCTTTCTGAAGCTCATTCGACCACGATTTAAATATTTCGGGACAAAATTGGGTGTCAACAGCTGCCCCACTTTATCCGAAAAGGATGAAAGAGTTTTCAGGGTAAAGAAGTTGACGAGAACCCAATTTTGTCACGATAAAGCCAAGATTTTGATTCCAATGTGCAAAATGCGAGGCTTATGACATGGCCGAACTCCGGTTTCCTAATTGTCTACATATCTCGGGCTGAAAGAGAATCAAGCCATATGTAGTTCGACGACACTTAGACACGAAAACTCACACGATTAACAGAAACTGACACATAAACAGGAAAGAATCTGACTGACCCCTAATCTGGAATTAAAGATTAGGTAAGACTTGCTTGTTCGAGTGCGATTCTTCAGATCCTCATTGACGAGTGTAGCTCATATCAATGATTGCACCAATTCACTGCTAAGAAAGATTTCCATGTTATGCTCCAAATGCTGCTGCGGTGCTGATAAAATCCTGTAATAAACTTGACAAACGGTAAGCGAGTAACTGCAAACAAGACTTCATAGATGGAGTAATAAATAATGATAAAAAAACTTGTAGATGTTGGTTGCAATATCAATGATAAGCTTGTCTCAAATCAACTGATGAAGAAATCTGGCTTTCTGAGGCAAGATGACTTCGGGGCTGTTGGTAGACTGAAAATAAAGCAATAAAAAGCTTCAGTTAATAGGAACATAAAGTGAAATTTAAATATAATCATAAGAGTAAAAAAATATCATTTTTTCGGCAATAATTCATGATAAAGCATAATGCTTTAAATCATGAGGAGTCAATTTGAATGCAATCTTGGATTGTACTCTAACCAAAAGTAAGAATACGTCCGAAGTATTCACATTATCCTGCATGTCTTAACAAACTTATTAGCAATGTAAGGCTATTAAAACATGTATGTGAAATATAAAAACGCTTATCGAAAAGCGTGAACTCATAAAGACGTTTCTCGAAAGCGTGAACATAAAGATGCTTATCGAAAGCGTAAACTCATAAAGACGCTTAAGACGCTTACCGGAAGCGTGAAATATAAAGACGCTTATCGAAAGCGTAAACACATAAAGACGCTTACTGGCAGCGTGAACACATAAAGACGCTTATCGAAAGCGTGAAATATAAAGACGCTTATCGAAAGCGTGAAATATAAAGACGCTTATCGAAAGCGTGAACACATAAAGACGCTTACCAGAAGCGTGAAATATAAAAGACACTTATTGAAACCATGAAACATAAAGACGCTTACCGGAAGCGTTAAACACATAAAGACACTTACCGGAAGTATGGACACATTAAGACGCTTACCGGAAGCATGAAATATAAAGACGCTTATCGAAAGCGTAAACACATAAAGACGCTTACCGGAAGCGTGAAATATAAAAGACACTTATCGAAAGCGTAAACATAAAGACACTTATCGAAAGCGTGAACATGGAGACGTTTCTCGAAAGCGTAGAATATAATGACGCTTCTCGAAAGCGTGAACACGTGAATACGTTGTACTTTTTGAACTCTTCAACGGAGGAATGACCTTGACTACAAAACAAAGTGAGCCCCCAGGATTAGCAATATCTGTAAATCATAAAAAATGGAACGTTAGTAAGCGTTCTCATAAAGCGAATGAGAAATGAAACAGATATGTTTAACAATTTGCAATAATTATGGGAAATAGAAATGCCGCCTTTCGGCAATGACTCATGACCGAGTCTCCAGTTTTCTACAGTAGGTTTCTTAACAATAGCACCTCCGATTGTTTACGATAGACTTCATAATAAGGCCTCCTATTGTATATGGTAGGCTTCATGATAGTGACGTCTTCGTTTGTCCACGATAGACTTCATAATAAGGCCCCCGATTGTTT